>CM037793.1:21146303-21173516 GCA_021229015.1 Solen grandis
CGGGGTCCAGCGATAATATAAACCGATTTTATCAAATTTTCACAATAAAGTGTATATTACGTTTTAGTTGTGCATCTCGGTGTCCGTTTTCAAAATTCGAAAAGCACAAGGTTCTATGGCGAATGCAAGATTCAAACCAAGGACGTCAAATTGATAAATGCTCATAAAATCGTCCCTAAATGAGACAGAAGGTTGATATTTCGTCAGTATATAGATCTCCGATAGATTTAAATATTCTGTGAAAATGGACGTCTTGTGACGTCATATGACGTCATCAAATTTCTAATATTTAAACACATATTTATATATGTTAATATGGTCCAAGGACAATGAAATTTTGGTGTCATATTCTTCAAGAGATGCTATTTTGATTTCTATGATTTCCAGATCTCTATGACGTCATATGACGTCATACTTGAAATAAGCTACAAAAGTTTGTACGCGGTCCAGAGCCATTATTAATGAACCGATTTTCATCAAATTTTCACAGAATGTGTATATTAAGTTCTAGTTGTGCACCACGGTGTCCGTTTTTCGAAATTCGAAAAGTCCAAGGTTCTATAGCGATTCCAAGATTCGAACCAAGGTCGTAAATTTTCAAATTCTTATAAAATCGGTCCTATTTGAGATAGAAAGATGATATTGGGTCAGTATATAGGTCTCTGGGAGTCTTAAATATTTTGTGAAAATAAATGTCATATGACGTCACGTGACGTCGTTATATGATAATGAATTTCTAATATTAACAAGAGTATTTCTATATGTTGAAATTTTCGAAGGGCAATTAAATTTAATGCCTCATGCTTACGATGCTGAAATTTCGATTTCAATGATATTCAGAAGCCTATGACGTCATATGACGTCACATTTGAAATTGACTAAGAAAGTTTGTACACGGTCCAGAGCCATTATTAATGGGCCGATTTTCATCAAATGTTCACAGAATGTGTATAATAAGTTCTTATTGTGTATACCGGTGTCCGTTTTTCAAAATTCGAAAAGTCCAAGCATCTATTGCGGATCCAAGATTCGAACCAATGACGTCAATATTTAAATGCTTATAAAAACTGTCCTATTTGAGATAGAAAGTTGAAATTTTGTCAGTTAGTAGGTCTCTGGGTGTCTTAACAATTATGTGAAAATAAACGTCATATGACGTCACGTGACGTCATTTGTTTATTATTTTTATTTTTTTCTTCTTCCTAACTAAACGCTCATTTTAATATGTTGCAATAGTCCTAGGACGATGAAATTTTTATGGGTTATTAGGCACGTGAGGAATTTTTGATTTCACCCCTACTGCATATATGTAGCCATATCTCAATAAATATCGATTTTTGTAAATATATGTATGAATAAGAATTTAGCTGAATAATTGACGTTTCCAAAGATATTTAGTTTATTAAAATTGCTTTACGCAATACAAAGTTATAAGCAAAAAAACTAAATGAAATGAAGCTAATTTTGCTGATAATATGCTGTTTTCTTGAGGTTTAACAGTAAATATGTCAGAAACGACTGAAGATAAGTTTATACATTATGCGTATAAAATGTAGCATGTTTTAAGAGCTTTCTAACGGTACCAAGTTTATTGAAATTGGACTTCATATAAGAAAGTTACATGGAAAATAAGATATTTCATAATCATGCATCATAAAAATATGGAAAAGGTCACGCGCAGGGGTCACCAAGCTTAAATACTTGCGCAACGACTTAAAAAAAAAAAAAAAAAAAATATATATATCAAATTGCAATTGATGGGCTATATCTTGATTTTTTTTTTTTTTTTTTTTTTGTTGTTTTTTGTCGAATGTTGACTGTTTCCAAAATAAGCATTGAAGTTAATACATGTACAACGGCACAAGACAAAAATCCGTATTTGCAACACTATGTACCTAGCGAGCAGTTTGCAAGCCTTGAAAAATTCACACGCAGCCCCACATTTTAGACCATCTAAAAACTGCATTGTTATGCTAACGATATTCATATTGCATCAGTTTGTAGGCTGGGATGTTACCTTTCAAAATATCACCATAGTTCGAAATTCCAGGAATTTATGGCAAAACTACGGAAGCCCAAACACGCCAAAATCGCTAAATACGTTTAACTACGTTACAGGTGTCGAAAGGATATAGCACTATACAAATATTCAATACTTCTTCCTACTGAGGCTAAAATTAAACAAGGTTACAACTGAGCTGGAGTGATGAAATTCTATGTGTGATGAAAGTTAGAAACTTACATTTGAACACTGATTCATTTTTCTTTCATGTCATATGACATAGTATAAATTTTGTATGTAAACTACATGTGCAAGATATGGGCGGACTTTTATTAAAATTCACAGAATGTGTTCTATTTGTGCTATTTTATATAGAAATAGAGGAGATAGAAAGTTGCAATTTGGACAGATTATCTATTATGTCATCTTCTATATATATTCTGCCTAAAGCAGAAAGTCCTATTGGGTTTGTTATGTTTTTTTATTCTTCTTATTAGGGCTTTCTGCCTCAAGCAGAAAGTCCTATTGGGTTTGTTCTGTTTTTTTTAATTATTAGGACTTTCTGCCTACAGGCAGAAAGTCATATTGGGTTTGTACTGTTTTTTTATTAGGACTTTCTGCCTACAGCAGAAAGTCCTATTGGGTTTGTACTGTTTATTATTATTATTAGGACTTTCTGCCTAAAGCAGAAAGTCCTATTGGGTTTGTTATGTTTATTATTAGGACTTTCTGCCTAAAGCAGAAAGTCCTATTGGGTTTGTACTGTTTATTATTAGGGCTTTCTGCCTCAAGCAGAAAGACCTTTTGGGTTTGTTATGTTTTTTCTTATTATTATTATTATTCTACTTTTTTCTTCCTTTTGAGGTTCAAATTAAAACAGGTTGCCGATGAGCTAGCAGCATGAAATTTTAATAGTATACACAGTGACTTTGGCGCTTTTGATCGACATAATTTATTTCTTCATGTGACGTCACATGACGTCAGGGCTGAAAAAAGCTACAAAAGCTTGTACGCGCTCTACAGCCGTCATGATTGGACCGATTTACTAGTTTTTTTCACAGAATGTATATATTATGTTCTTGTTGTGCAGGATTATATACGTTTTGCAATATTTGAAAAGATCAAGGATCTATGGCTGAACCAAGTTTCGAACTTTGGACCAGAAAATGTATTGATGTATTACGAAGCACTCAGATAAGCTAGAAACATGAAATTTGGACAGAATATGTGTCCTATTGATTTCTTTAAGTTCTGAGAAGATTGACGTCGTATGACGTAAAATGACGTCATGACGCGTTATCAAATTTTGTATCCAAAATATACGGTTTTTTAGCACTGGAAGACAAAGTTTTTGACCGATTTGCATAAAATTTTCACTGAAGGTGCAACAAAGCCTCTTATTGTCATCAGTCACTTCCACTTCCGGAAAATAGCTAAGGTCAAGGTCACATGTCAATTATCGGTTTTTTCTTCGGCCTTAAATATCTCAAAAACGAAAAATATTTTATCGAGACACTATGCGTATAATTTGTAGTGCTTTAAAATGCCTTTCAGACGATATATAGTTTTTGAAGATCGGGGTTGAATCAGTTGAGTTATTGCAGAAAAACAAAAATGCTGCAACCCTAAGCGCACTTAACTACTTATATCTGGATAATTATTGATTTTTGTTAATAAGAGTATGAATATAATTTGTAGATCAATGCCCGGCCGTTCTTTTGGTGTTTAAATTTTAAAGATTGACCTAATATTCATTAAGTTATAAAGAAAAACAAAACGATATGAACATATTTATCCCCGATTTTTGCCGTATGCTCAAGGTTTAAACGCCCGTAGCTACAAAGTGTTTAAAGATACATAAAATTATGAAGCGAAGGAATTGTGGGAAATGAAAAGACCTTTCTAACGGTACCTAGCTTTTTAAAATTGGACTTAATATAAGGAAGTTACATGAAAACTAAGAATGCAGTAAAACCGTTCTTTCATGCACTCCCGCAGTACGTCCCGATCACTTGATTCCTTTTTTTTCGAAGAAACTAATGATTTTTTAAAAATAACATACATTTTTTTTTTGCATGATGCAATGTGGTTCTAATGATATGCAGATTTTAATGATCGGACCATAAATTATTAAGCTATTTGTCGAAAGGCAATAATAGACATGAACATCTTTTTGCCGATTTTTGCCGTTTTCTTTAAAAATAACTTTCTATATCTCAGAGCCCGTAATAGAAAAGTTGAAACATGAAACACGTGAAATGTTGGAAATTAAAAGGCCTTTCTAATGGTACCTTGCGTTTGAAAATTAGACATCGGATATCCTATAAGGAAGTTAGATGAGAAATAAGAATTCATTTAAACCGTTCTTTTATGCATTTCTGCAGTTAGTCCCTATCTTTTGATTGTTTTTTTTTTCTAGAAACTATTAATTTTTGAAAATAACATAAAGAACAGTATTATTAGCGTGATGCAATGCGGTTCTAATGGTATGCAGATTTTAATGATCGGACCATTAATTATAAAGTTATTTGTCGAAGGGCAATAATAGACATGAACATCGTTTTGCCGATTTTTTTGCCGTTTCTTTGAAAATTAACTTTCTATATCTTAGAGCACGTAACAGAAAAGTTGAAATATGAAACACGTGAAATGTTGGAAATATAAAGGCCTTTCTTTTTGCCTTTTGTCCGTCGTGCGTCGTCAGTCGTCCGTCGTCAACAATTGCTTGTGAACACTCTAGAGGCCACAGTTTTGTCCCAATCTTCATGAAACTTGGTCAGGATGTTTGTCTACATGATATCTCGGATGAGTTCGAAATTGGGTCATGTGGGGTCAAAAAATAGGTCACTAGTTAAAAATTTAGAAAAACCTTGTGAACACTCTAGAGGCCACAGCTTTGGCCCAATCTTCATGAATCTTGGTCAGGATGTTTGTCTATATGATATCTCGGACGAGTTTGAAATTGGGTCATGTGGGGTCAAAAACTAGGTCACCAGGTTAAATCTTAGAAAAACATTGTGAACACTCTACAGGCCACAGTTTTAGGCCAATCTTCATGAAACTTGGTCAGAATGATTGTCTACATGATATCTCGAGAAGTTCGAAATTGGGTCATGTGGGGTCAAAAACTAGGTCCCAGGTAAATCTTAGAAAAACTTGTGAACATCTACAGGCCACAGTTTTGGCCAATCTTCATGAGTCTTGGTCAGGATGTTTGTTTGCATGATGTCTTGGATGAGTTTGAAATTGGGTCATGTGGGGTCAAAAACTAGGTCACCAACTCAAATCTTAGAAAAACCTTCTGAACAGTCTACAGGCCACAGTTTTGGCCCAATCTTCATGAGTCTTGGTCAGGATGTTTGTTTGCATGATGTCTTGGATGAGTTTGAAATTGGGTCATGTGGGGTCAAAAACTAGGTCACCAACTCAAATCTTAGAAAAACCTTGTGAACACTCTAGAGGCCACAGTTTAAACCCAATATTCATGAATCTTGGTCAGGATGTCTGTCTACATGATATCTCGGAGGAGTTCGAAATTGAGTCATGTGGGGTCAAAAACTAGGTCACCAGGTCAAATCTTAGAAAAACATTCTGAACACTCTAGAGGCCACAGTTTTAACCCAATCTTCATGAAACTTGGTCAGGATGTTTGTCTACATGATATCTCGGATTAGTTCGAAATTGGGTCATGTGGGATCAAAAAGTAGGTCACTAATTAAAAATTTAGAAAAACATTGTGAACAGTCTACAGGCCACAGTTTTGGCCCAATCTTTATAAAATTTGATCAGGATGTTTGTCTACATGATATCTCAGATGAGTTCGAAATTGGGTCACGTGAGATCAAAAACTAGGTCACCAGGGAAAATCTTTGCGAGGCCACAGTTTTAGCCCAATCTTCATGAAAAATGATCAGGGTGTTTGTCTACATATCTCGGATGAGTTCGAAATGGGTAATGTGGGGTCAAAAACTAGGTCACAGGAAATTAAAACCTTTGCAGGCCACAGATTTTGCCCAGTCTAAATTAAAATTGATATTAGGTCAGGAGTTATGCCCTTTTAATATTGAAAAAAGCTAGATTTCACTTTGTCATTGTCACTTTAAAATTAAGATTATAACTGAAAACAAAGAAACATATTCCCTTTTGAATGCAATGACTTTAAAATTTAAATTATGTTATATGACATCACAGATTTCCTCAGCTATTTATTTATGTTTGCACTCTACAGCTATCAATTCGGGACGGATTTTCTTCAATTTTTGAAGACGGTGTATTTCAGAAAACTCAAAAAGTATGATCAGGTTTGACATGGTGTGCAGTGCAGAAAGCCCTTTCTTTTGTCCAGAACAAAAGAAGTCTAGTTATTATTATTATTATTATTATTATTCTTTTCTTCTTCCTAACTAAACGCTTATTTTACTATGTTGCAATGGACCTAGGACGATGAAATTTTTATAGCTTATTAGTCACGTGAGGAAATTTTGATTTCAATGATTTTCAGCACCCTATGACGTCACATGACGTCACAGCTAAAAATAGTGAAAAATGGTGTTCGCGCTCTACAGCCGTCATTTATGGTCGGATTTTCCTCAAATTTTCACAAATGGTACATCTTGAATCAAAGGTGTGCATATCCTGTCAGCTAACCGAAATTCCGAAAGACCGAAGTTCTGTGGCTGAAATAAGATTCGAACATAGGACCGAAAATTTCATTTTAGGATTAAAGAGCTTCAGGATGAGATAGAAAGTTGAAACTTACACAGTTTGCAGTTCTGCAGAATTTCTACAAATATTTTCAGTCAGAACGTCATATGACGTCATGTGACGTCATAAGCATACTTCTTAATTTTCATTTTAGGGCAATGATTTTGACATGATGCCAGTTGTTCAGAATAATGAAAATTTCAGAGTTATGAAAGTAAAGTATGCGCTTTTGAACAAAAGCATCTTGAGCACCCTATGACGTCACATGACGTCACAGCTAAAATTAGTGAAAAATGGTGTTCGCGCTCTACAGCCGTCATTTATGGTCGGATTTTCTTCAAATTTTCACAGATGGTACATCTTGAAACAAAGGTGTGCATATCCTGTCAGCTAACCGAAATTCCGAAAGACCGAAGTTCTGTGGCTGAAATAAGATTCGAACATAGGACCGAAAATTTCATTTTAGGATTAAAGAGCTTCAGGATGAGATAGAAAGTTGAAACTTACACAGTTTGCAGTTCTGCAAAATTTCTACAAATTTTTGGAGTCGGAACGTCATATGACGTCATGTGACGTCATAAGCATACTTCTTAATTTTCATTTTAGGGCAATGATTTCGACATGATGCCAGTTGTTCAGAATAATGAAAGTTTCAGAGTTATGAAACTAACGTATGCGCTTTTGAACAAAAGCATCTTCAGCACCCTATGACGTCACATGACGTCACAGCTAAAAATAGTGAAAAATGGTGTTTGCGCTCTACAGCCGTCATTTATGGTCGGATTTTCTTCAAATTTTCACAGATGGTACATTTTGAAACTAAGGTGTGCATATCCTGTCAGCTAACCGAAATTCCGAAAGACCGAAGTTCTGTGGCTGAAATAAGATTCGAACATAGGACCGAAAATTTCATTTTAGGATTAAAGCGCTTCAGAATGAGACAGAAAGTTGAAACTTACACAGTTTGTAGTGCGACAGAATTTCTACATATATTTTCAGTCAGAACGTCATAAGACGTCATATGACGTCATAAGCATACTTCTTAATTTTCATATTAGGGCAATGATTTCGACATGATGCCAGTTGTTCAGAATAATGAAAATTTCAGAGTTATGAAAGTAAAGTATACGCTTTTGAACAAAAGCATTTTCAGCACCCTTTGACGTCATGTGACGTCAGAGCTAAAAAAAAATGAAAAATGGTGTTCACGCTCTACAGCCGCCATTTATGGTCGGATTTTCTTCAAATTTTCACAGATTGTACATCTTGAAACTAAGGTGTGCATATCATGTCAGCTAACCGAAATTCCGAAATACCGAAGTTCTGTGGCTAAAATAAGATTCGAACATAGGACCGAAAATTTCATTTTAGGATTAAAGAGCTTCAGGATGAAATAGAAAGTTGAAACTTACAAAGTTTGCAGTTCTTCATAATTTCTTAACATATTTAGAGTCGTGACGTCAAATGTCGTCATGTGACGTCATAAGCATACTTCTTAATTTTCATTTTAGAGCAATGATTTCGACATAATGCCAGTTGTTCAGAATAATGAAAATTTCAGAGTTATGACAACAAAGTATGCGCTTTTGAACAAAAGCATCTTCAGCACCCTATGACGTCATGTGACGTATGAGCTAAAAATAGTGAAAAATGGTGTTTACGCTCTACAGCCGCCATTTATGGTCGGATTTTCTTCAAATTTTTACAGATTGTACATCTTGAAACTAAGGTGTTCATATCGTGTCAGCTAACCGAAATTCCGAAAAACCGAAGTTCTGTTGCTGAAAAAAGACTCGAACATAGGACCGAAAATTTCATTTTAGGATTAAAGAACTTCAGGATGAGATAGAAAGTTGAAACTTACACAGTTTGCAGTTCTGCAGCATTTCTACAAATATTTAGAATCGTGACGTCATAGGACGTCATAAGCATACCACTTAATTTTAATTTGGGGCAATGATTTCGACATGATGCCAGTTGTTCAGAATAATGAAAATTTCAGAGTTATTGCAGTAAAGTATGCGCTTTTGAGCAACAGTATTTTCAGCACCCTATGACGTCACCTGACGTCAGAGCTGAAAATAGTGAAAAATTGTATTCGCGCTCTACAGCCGCCATTTATGATAAGATTTTCTTCAAATTTTTACAGATGGTACATTCAGCAACTAAGGTGTGAATATTTTGTCAGCTAACCTTAATTCCTAAAAACCGAAGTATTGTGGCTGAAGTAAGATTCGAATATAGGACCTTTAAACTAGAAATCAAGTTTGCAGTCATGTCCTTACGTCATATGACATCATGTTACGTCACAGACTAATACTTAGTTCTTATCATTTGCACTGATTTCGGAATATAATGTCAATTGTTCAGCATGAACATGAAATACTACCAGAGGTGAGTCATTACATGAAACTTCTATCTCCTGCATTTTGCATTAACACAGCTTGCAGAAAGTCCTATCATTCGTTTTCACGAATGACATCTAGTTAGGACTTTCTGCCTAAAGCAGAAAGTCCTATTGGGTTTGTTATGTTTATTAGGGCTTTCTGCTTTTCGCAGAAAGACCTATTGGGTTTTTTCTGTCTTTTATTATTATTATTCTTTTTTTCCAACCTTTTCATGTTGTTATTTCATTAAGTTGCTGAAGGTCTAGGACAAAGAAATTCTATCAACAGACACGTGAAGCAATGGTATTTTGGAATATATTATTTTTATCTTCACATGACGTTACATGACGTCAGAACTAAAAATAGCTACCAAAGTTTGTACGCGCTGTACAGCCGTTATTTATGGACGGATTGTCATGGAATTTTCACAGAAGTTATATATTAAGACCTCATTGTGCAGGATTATATAGGTTTGCCAAGATTCGAAAGAACTAAGGTTCTATGGCGAATCCAAGATTCGAACCAAGGACGTCAAATTTCAAATCCATATAAAATCGATTCTAGATGAGATAGAAAGTTGATATTTGGCGAGATTATATGTCTCTGTGTTTCCTTTGCATTTTGTAAAGATGAACGTCATATGACGTCATATGACGTCATCAAGTTGTATAGAATTTCCGATTTCTTGATGTCAATTTACTCATGATGCAAAGGCTCATAGACAATGAAAATTTAATGTCCTATGTAAGTAGTCATGAACATTTAGATTCAATGTTTAAAATTTTCATATGACGTCACATGACGTCAGAACTAAAAATAGCTACCAAAGTTTGTACACGCTGTACACCCGTCATTTATAGATAGATTGGCATGAAATCTTCACAGAAGTTATATATTACGACCTCATTGTGCAGGATTCTACAGGTTTGCCAAGATTTGAAAGAACTAAGGTTCTTAAACGAATCCAAGATTCGAACCAAGGACGTCACATTTTAAATACGTATAAAATCGTTTCTAGATGAGATAGAAATTTGATATTTAGCGAGCTTATACGTCTCTGTGTTTCCTATGCATTTTGTAAAGATGAACGTCATATGACGTCATCAAATTGTAGAGAATTTCCGATTCTTGAATGTCAATTTACTCATGTTGCAAAGGTTCATAGACAATGAAAATTGAATGTCCTATGTAGGTAATCAGGAACATTAAGATTTAATGAGTAAAATTTTCATATGACGTCACATGACATCAAAACTTAAACAAGAGGGCCAAGATGGCCCTAGATCGCTCACCTGAGAAAAGTATCATTCATTGCCTGTACAAAACAGATTGCTTTAGAATTAAGATGATGAGGTGAAACAATGTTCAGGAATTTTCTGACCCCATCCACAAAAGATATCATCATGACAATCATTCTGCCAAAGTTTGAGGATGATTGGACCAAAAATGTTGCCCTCAGTGTGTAAACAAGATTTTTCTAAGATTTGACTATGACCTACTTTTGTCCCCTGCCCATTTTCGAAAGGGTTCAAGATATCATCAAAACTAACATTCTGACCAAGTTTGAGGAAGATTGGATCAAAATTGTGGCCTCTAGTGTGTAAATATCAAAATTGTTGACGGACTACAAGATTTTTCTAAGATTTGACCTACTGACCTACTTTTTGATCCAACCTGACCCATTTTCGAAAGGGTTCAAGATATCATCAAGACAAACATTCTGACCAAGTTTGAGGAAGATTGGATCAAAATTGTGGCCTCTAGTGTGTAAACATCAAATTGTTGACGGACGACGGACGACTGACGACGGACGACGGACGACGGACAATCAAGTATCCTAAAAGCTCACCCTGAGCTATGCTCAGGTGAGCTAAAAAGCTACCAAAGTTCATCTGTGCTGCACAGCCGTCATTTATGGACGGATTGGCATGGAATTTTCACAGAAGTTATATATTACGACTTCATTGTGCAGGATTATATAGGTTTGCCAAAATTCGAAAAACACCAGGTTTGTCATGGTTTGCAGTGCAGAAAGCCTATCTTTTGTTCAGAACAAAAGAAGTCTAGTTATTATTATTATTATTATTCTTTTCTTCCTCACGGATTTTCATATGTTGCAATCGTCCTAGGAGAATGAAATTTCGATGGCATATTATTCATATGCGTAATTAAAAAATTCTATAATTTTCATATGCCTATGAGGTCATATGACGTCACACTTGGCAATTTGCTACAAAAGTTTGTACGCGGTCCAGAGCGATAATTAATAAACCGATTTTTATCAAATTTTCACAGAATGTGTATATTAAGTTCTAGTTGTGCATCTCGTTGTCCGTTTTTCAAAATTCGAAAAGCACAAGGTTCTATGGCGAATGCAAGATTCAAACCAAGGACGTCAAATTGATAAATGCTCATAAAATCGTCCCTAACTGAGACAGAATGTTGATATTTTGTCAGTATATAGATCTCCGATAGATTTAAGTATTTTGTGAAAATGGACGTCTTGTGACGTCATATGACGTCATCAAATTTCTCATTTTTAAACACATAATTATATATGTTAATATGGTCCAAGGACAATGAAATTTTGATGTCTTATTCTCCAAGAAATGTTATTTTGATTTCTATGATTTTCATATCTCTATGACGTCATATGACGTCACACTTGAAATAAGCTACAAAAGATTGTACGCGGTCCAGAGCCATTATTAATGAACCGATTTCCATCAAATTTTCACAGAATGTGTATATTAAGTTCTAGTTGTGCATCCCCGTGTCCATTTTTCAAAATTCGAAAAGTCCAAGGTTCTATAGCGATTCCAAGATTCGAACCAAGGTCGTAAATTAAATTCTTATAAAATCGGTCCTTTTGAGATAGAAAGATGATATTGGGTCAGTATATAGGTCTCTGGGAGTCTTAAACATTTTGTGAAAATAAATGTCATATGACGTCACGTGACGTCATTATATGATAATGAATTTCTAATTCTAACAAGATTTCTATATATTGAAATTTTTGAAGGGCAAGAAAATTTAATGACAAATGAATCAGATGCTGAAATTTTGATTTCAATGATTTTCAGAAGCCTATGACGTCATATGACGTCACATTTGAAATTGACTACAAAAGTTTGTACACGGTCCAGAGCCATTATTAATGGGCCGATTTTCATCAAATCTTCACAGAATGTGTATATTAAGTTCTTATTGTGTATACCGGTGTCCGTTTTTCAAAATTCGAAAAGTTCATGGTTCTATAGCGAATTCAAGATTCGAACCAAGGTCGTAAATTTTTAAATGCTTATAAAATCGGTCCTATTTGAGATAGAAAAGTGATATTTGGTCAGTATATAGGTCTCTGGAAGTCTTAAACATTTTGTGAAAATAAATGCCATATGACGTCACGTGACGTCTATAAATGAAGATGTATTTCTAATATTAACAAGAGTATTTCTATATGTTGAACTTATCGAAGGACAATGAAAATTTAATGACAAATGAATCAGACGCTGAAATTTTGATTTCAATGATTTTCAGAAGCCTATGACGTCATATGACGTCACTTTTGAAATTGACTACAAAAGTTTGTACACGGTCCAGAGCAATTATTAATGGGCCGATTTTCATCAATTTTTCACAGAATGTGTATATTACGTTCTTATTGTGTATACCGGTGTCCGTTTTTCAAAATTCGAAAAGTCCAAGCATATATGGCGGATCCAAGATTCGAACCAATGACGTCAATATTTAAATGCTTATAAAAACTGTCCTATTTGAGATAGAAAGTTGAAATTTTGTCAGTTAGTAGGTCTCTGGGTGTCTTAACAATTATGTGAAAATAAACGTCATATGACGTCACGTGACGTCATTTGTTTATTATTATTATTCTTTTTTTCTTCCTAACCAAACGCTTATTTTAATATGTTGCAATAGTCCTAGGACGATGAAATTTTTATGGGTTATTAGGCACGTGAGGAAATTTTGATTTCACCCCTACTGCATATATGTAGCCATATCTCAATAAAGATTGATTTTTGTAAATATATGTATGAATAAGAATTATAGCTGAATAAATGACGTTTCCAAAGATATTTAGTTTATTAAAATTGGTTTACGCAATACAAAGTTATAAGAAAAAAATCTAAATGAAATAAGCTAATTTTGCTGATAATATGCTGTTTTCTTGAGGTTTAACAGTCAATAAAAATGTGCATGTTTTAAGAGCTTTCTAACGGTACCAAGTTTATTGAAATTGGACTTCATATAAGAAAGTTACATGGAGAATAAGATATTTCATAATCATGCATCATAAAAATATGGAAAAGGTCACGCGCAGGGGTCACCAAGCTAAAATAGTTGCGCAACGACTTAAAAAAAAAAAAAAAAAAAAAAAAAAAAATCAAATTGCAATTGATGGGGTATATTTGATTTTTTTTTTTTGTTGTTGTTGTTTTGTTTTTTTAATGTTGACTGTTTCCAAAATAAGCATTGAAGTTAATACATGTACAACGGCACAAGACAAAAATCCGTATTTGCAACACTATGTAGCTAGCGAGCAGTTTGCAAGCCTTGAAAAATTCACACGCAGCCCCACATTTTAGACCATCTAAAAACTGCATTGTTATGCTAACGATATTCATATTGCATCAGTTTGTAGGCTGGGATGTTACCTTTCAAAATATCACCATAGTTCGAAATTCCAGGAATTTATGGCAAAACTACGGAAGCCCAAACACGCCAAAATCGCTAAATACGATTAACTACGTTACAGGTGTCGAAAGGATATAGCACTATACAAATATTCAATACTTCTTCCTAATGAGGCTAAAATTAAACAAGGTTACAACTGAGCTGGAGTGATGAAATTCTATGTGTGATGAAAGTTAGAAACTTACATTTGAACACTGTTTCATTTTTCTTTCATGTCATATGACATAGTATAAATGTTGTATGTAAACTACATGTGCAAGATATGGGCGGACTTTTATTAAAATTCACAGAATGTGTTCTATTTGTGCTATTTTATATAGAAATAGAGGAGATAGAAAGTTGCAATTTGGACAGATTATCTATTATGTCATCTTCTATATATACTATATAAAGCAGATGTTGTTTTTTTTTTTTCCAAAAATTTTTTTTTAATATTTTTTTCTCAGCACCCTATGACGTCACATGACGTCACAGCTAAAAATAGTGAAAAATGGTGTTCGCGCTCTACAGCCGTCATTTATGGTCGGATTTTCTTCAAATTTTCACAGATGGTACATCTTGAATCAAAGGTGTGAATATCCTATCAGCTAATCGAAATTCCGAAAGACCGAAGTTCTGTGGCTGAAATAAGATTCGAACATAGGACCGAAAATTTCATTTTAGGATAAAAGAGCTTCAGGATGAGATAGAAAGTTAAAACTTACACAGTTTGCAGTTCTGAAGAATTTCTACATACATTTTGAGTCCTGACGTCATATGACGTCATGTGACGTCATAGACATACTTCTTAATTTTCATATTAGGGCAATGATTTCGACATGATGCCAGTTGTTCAGAATAATGAAAATTTCAGAGTTATGACAGAAAAGTATGCGCTTTTGAACAAAAGCATCTTCAGCACCTTATGACGTCACATGACGTCACAGCTAAAAATAGTGAAAAATGGTGTTCGCGCTCTACAGCCGTCATTTATGGTCGGATTTTCTTCAAATTTTCACAGATGGTACATCTTGAAACTATGGTGTGCATATCCTGTCAGCTAACCGAAATTCCGAAAGACCGAAGTTCTGTGGCGGAAATAAGATTCGAACAAAGGACCGAAAATTTAATTTTAGGATTAAAGAGCTTCAGGATGAGATAAAAAGTTGGAACTTACAAAGTTTGCAGTCCTCAAAAATTTCTACATATATTTTGAGTCCTGACGTCATATGACGTCATGTGACGTCATAAGCATACTTCTTAATTTTCATATTAGGGCAATGATTTCGACATGATGCAAGTTGTTCAGAATAATGAAAATTTCAGAGTTATGAAAGTAAAGTATGCTCTTTTGAACAAAAGCAACTTCAGCACCCTATGACGTCATGTGACGTCACAGCTAAAAATAGTGAAAAATGGTGTTCGCGCTCTACAGCCGTCATTTATGGTCGGATTGTCCTCAAATTTTCACAGGTGGTACATCATGAAACTAAGGTGTGCATATCCTGTCAGTTAACCGAAATTCCGAAAGACCGAAGTTTTGTGGCTGAAATAAGATTCGAACATAGGACCGAAAATTTCATTTTAGGATTAAAGAGCTTCAGGATGAGATAGAAAGTTGAAACTTACACAGATTGCAGTCCTGCAGAATTTCTACATATATTTTGAGTCGTGACGTCATATAATGTCATGTGACGTCATAAGCATACTTCGTAATTTTCATTTTAGGGCAATGATTTCGACATGATGCCAGTTGTTCAGAATAATGAAAATTTCAGAGTTATGAAAGTAAAGTATACGCTTTTGAACAAAAGAATTTTCAGTACCCTATGACGTCATGTGACGTCAGAGCTAAAATTAGTGAAATACTTAGTTCTTATTATTTGCACTTATTTCGGAATATAATGTCAGTTGTTCAGCATGAACATGAAATACTACCAGAGGTGAATCATTACATAAAACTTCTATCTCCTGCTTTTTGCATTAACACAGCTTGCAGAAAGTCCTATCATTCGTTTTCACGAATGACATCTAGTTATTATTATTCTTTTCTTCTTCCTAACTAAACGCTTATTTTTATATGTTGCAATAGTCCTAGGACGATGAAATTTTTATGGCTTATTAGTCACGTGAGGAAATTTTGATTTCAATGATTTTCAGCACCCTATGACGTCACATGACGTCACAGCTAAAAATAGTGAAAAATGGTGTTCGCGCTCTACAGCCGTCATTTATGGTCGGATTTTCTTCAAATTTTTACAGATGGTACATCTTGAATCAAAGGTGTGCATATCCTGTCAGCTAACCGAAATTCCGAAAGACCGAAGTTCTGTGGCTGAAATAAGATTCGAACATAGGACCGAAAATTTCATTTTAGGATAAAAGAGCTTCAGGATGAGATAGAAAGTTGAAACTTACACAGTTTGCAGTTCTGCAGAATTTCTACAAATATTTTGAGGCGTGACGTCATATGACGTCATGTGACGTCATAAGCATACTTCTTAATTTTCATTTTAGGGCAATGATTTCGACATGATGCCAGTTGTTCAGAATAATGAAAATTTCAGAGTTATGAAAGGAAAGTATGCGCTTTTGAACAAAAGCATCTTCAGCACCCTATGACGTCATGTGACGTCACAGCTAAAAATAGTGAAAAAAGGTGTTCGCGCTCTACAGCCGTCATTTATGGTCGGATTTTCTTCAAATTTTCACAGATGGTACATCTTGAATCAAAGGTGTGCATATCCTGTCAGCTAACCGAAATTCCGAAAGACCGAAGTTCTGTGGCTGAAATAAGATTCGAACATAGGACCGAAAATTTCATTTTAGGATAAAAGAGCTTCAGGATGAGATGGAAAGTTGAAACTTACACAGTTTGCAGTTCTGCAGAATTTCTACAAAAATTTTGAGGCGTGACGTCATATGAAGTCATGTGACGTCATAAGCATACTTCTTAATTTTCATTTTTGGGCAATGATTTCGACATGATGCCAGTTGTTCAGAATAATGAAAATTTCAGAGTTATGAAAGGAAAGTATGTGCTTTTGAACAAAAGCATCTTCAGCACCCTATGACGTCACATGACGTCACAGCAAAAAATAGTGAAAAATGGTGTTTACGCTCTACAGCCGTCATTTATGATCGGATTTTCTTCAAATTTTCACAGATGGTACATTTTGAAACTCAGGTGTGCATATCCTGTCAACTAACCGAAATTCCCAAAGACCGAAGTTCTGTGGCTGAAATAAGATTCGAACATAGGACCGATAATTTCATTTTAGGATTAAAGAGCTTCAGGATGAGATAGAAAGTTGAAACTTACACAGTTTACAGTTCTGCAGAATTTCTACATATATCTTGAGTCTTGACGTCATATGACGTCTTGTGACGTCATAATCATACTTCTTAATTTTCATTTTTGGGCAATGATTTTGACATGATGCCAGTTGTTCAGAATAACGAAAATTTCAGAGTTATGACAGTAAAAGATGCCCTTTTGAACAAAAGCATCTTTAGCACACTATGACGTCATGTGACGTCAGAGCTAAATATAGTGAAAAATGGTGTTCACGCTCTACAGCCGCTATTTATGGTCGGATTTTCTTCAAATTTTCACAGATGGTACATCTTGAAAGTTAGGTGTGCATATCCTGTCAGCTAATCGAAATTCCGAAAGACCGAAGTTCTGTGGCTGAAATAAGATTCGAACATAGGAACGAAAATTTCATTTAAGGATTAGAGAGCTTCAGGATGAGATAGAAAGTTGAAACTTAAACAGTTTGCAGTTCTGCAGAATTTCTACATATGTTTAGAGTTATGGTATCATATGACGTCATGTGACGTCACAGACTAATACTTAGTTCTTATCATTTGCACTAATTTCGGAATATAATGTCAATTGTTCAGCATGAACATGAAATACTACCAGAGGTGAGTCATTACATGAAACTTCTATCTCCTGCTTTTTGCATTAACACAGCTTGCAGAAAGTCCTATCATTCGTTTTCACGAATGACATCTAGTTAGGACTTTCTGCTCTTTCGGCAGAAAGTCATATTGGGTTTGTACTGTTTTTTAGGGCTTTCTGCCTCAAGCAGAAAGTCCTATTGGGTTTGTTCTGTTTTTTTATTATTCTTATTCTTTTTTTCTTCCTCTTGTATTTGTGTTTATTTTGATGTGTTGCCAATGGCCCAGAACAATGAAAATTTTATGGCATATATTTCAAACCATGAGCTTTTGGATGCAATGAATTTCATATTCATATGACGTCATATAACGTCAGATTTGACGTCAGGTGAAAAAGTTTGTACGCGGTCTACAGCCATTATTTCTGGACCGATTTTCATCAAAAT
Source organism: Solen grandis (assembly GCA_021229015.1). Classification (NCBI taxonomy): domain Eukaryota; kingdom Metazoa; phylum Mollusca; class Bivalvia; order Adapedonta; family Solenidae; genus Solen; species Solen grandis. The sequence continues at coordinate 21,164,438 of CM037793.1, forward strand.
TTCACAGAATATGTATGTTACGCTCTAGTTGTGCATCCCGGTGTCCGTTTTTCAAAATTCGAAAAGTCCATGGTTCTATAGCGAATCCAAGATTCGAACCAAGGTCGTAATTTTTTAATTGCTTATAAAATCTGTCCTATTTAAGAAAGAAAGTTGATATTTATTCAGTATATAGGTCTCTAGAAGTTTTAAACATTTTGTGAAAATAAATGTCATATGACGTCACGTGACGTCATTATATGATAATGTATTTCTAATATTAACAAGAATATTTCTATATGTTGAAATTGTCGAAGGGCAATGGAAATTTAATGACACATGCTTCAAACGCTGAAATTTTGATTTCTATGATTTTCATATGCCTATGACGTCATATGACGTCACATTTGAAATATGCTACACAAGTTTGTACGCGGTCTACAGCCATTGTTTGTACACCGATTTTCATCAAATTTTCACAGATTGTGTATATTAAGTTCTAGTTATGCATCCCGGTGTCCGTTTTCAAAATTCGAAAAGTCCAAGGTTCTATATCGATTCCAAGATTCGAACCAAGGTCGTAAATTTTCAAATTCTTATAAAATCGGTCCTATTTGAGATAGAAAGATGATATTAGGTCAGTATATAGGTCTCTGGGAGTCTTAAACATTTTGTGAAAATAAATGTCATATGACGTCACGTGACGTCATTATATGATAATGAATTCCTAATTCTAACAAGATTATTTCATTTATAATTAAATTGATTTCAGTGATTTTCAGAAGCCTATGGCGTCATATGACGTCACATTTGAAATTGACTACGAAAGTTTGTACACGGTCCAGAGCCATTATTAATGGGCCGATTTTCATCAAATTTTCACAGATTGTGTATATTAAGTTCTAGTTGTGCATCCCGTTGTCCGTTTTTCAAAATCCGAAAAGTCCATGGTTCTATAGCGAATTCAAGATTCGAACCGAGGTCGTAAATTTTAAATGCTAAAATTTGGATAGGTCTCTAAGAGTTAAAGATTTGTGAAATTAGATAGAAACGTATTGGCGTTTTATATGATAATGTATTTCTAATATTAACAAGAGTATTTCTATATGTTGAAATTGTCGAAGGGCAATGAAAATTTAATGACAAATGATTCAGACGCTGAAATTTCGATTTCGATGGTTTTCCGAAGCCTATGCCGTCATATGACGTCACATTTGAAATTGACTACAAAAGTTTGTACACGGTCCAGAGCAATTATTAATGGGCCGATTTTCATCAATTTTTCACAGAATGTGTATATTACGTTCTTATTGTGTATACCGGTGTCCGTTTTTCAAAATTCGAAAAGTCCAAGCATATATGGCGGATCCAAGATTCGAACCAATGACGTCAATATTTAAATGCTTATAAAAACTGTCCTATTTGAGATAGAAAGTTGAAATTTTGTCAGTTAGTAGGTCTCTGGGTGTCTTAACAATTATGTGAAAATAAACGTCATATGACGTCACGTGACGTCATTTGTTTATTATTATTATTCTTTTTTTCTTCCTAACCAAACGCTTATTTTAATATGTTGCAATAGTCCTAGGACGATGAAATTTTTATGGGTTATTAGGCACGTGAGGAAATTTTGATTTCACCATTACTGCATATATGTAGCCATATCTCAATAAAGATTGATTTTTGTAAATATATGTATGAATAAGAATTATAGCTGAATAAATGACGTTTCCAAAGATATTTAGTTTATTAAAATTGGTTTACGCAATACAAAGTTATAAGCTAATTTTGCTGATAATATGCTGTTTATTGAAATTGGACTTCATATAAGAAAGTTACATGGAAAATAAGATATTTCATAATCATGCATCATAAAAATATGGAAAAGGTCACGCGCAGGGGTCACCAAGCTTAAATACTTGCTCAACGACTTAAAAAAAAAAAAAAAAAAAAAAAAAAAAATATCAAATTGCAATTGATGGGCTATATCTTGATTTTGTTGTTGTTGTTTTTTTTGTTGTTGTTTTTTGTCGAATGTTGACTGTTTCCAAAATAAGCATTGAAGTTAATACATGTACAACGGCACAAGACAAAAATCCGTATTTGCAACACTATGTAGCTAGCGAGCAGTTTGCAAGCCTTGAAAAATTCACACGCAGCCCCACATTTTAGACCATCTAAAAAGTGCATTGTTATGCTAACGATATTCATATTGCATCAGTTTGTAGGCTGGGATGTTACCTTTCAAAATATCACCATAGTTCGAAATTCCAGGAATTTATGGCAAAACTACGGAAGCCCAAACACGCCAAAATCGCTAAATACGATTAACTACGTTTCAGGTGTCGAAAGGATATAGCACTATACAAATATTCAATACTTCTTCCTAATGAGGCTAAAATTAAACAAGGTTACAACTGAGCTGGAGTGATGAAGTTCTATGTGTGATGAAAGTTAGAAACTTACATTTGAAGCAGATGTTGCAGAAAGTCCTATCATTCGTTTAAACGAATGACATCTAGTTATTATTATTCTTTTCTTCTTCCTAACTAAACGCTTATTTTTATATGTTGCAATAGTCCTAGGACGATGAAATTTTTATGGCTTATTAGTCACGTGAGGAAATTTTGATTTCAATGATTTTCAGCACCCTATGACGTCACATGACGTCACAGCTAAAAATAGTGAAAAATGGTGTTCGCGCTCTACAGCCGTCATTTATGGTCGGATTTTCTTCAAATTTTTACAGATGGTACATCTAGAATCAAAGGTGTGCATATCCTGTCAGCTAACCGAAATTCCGAAAGACCGAAGTTCTGTGGCTGAAATAAGATTCGAACATAGGACCGAAAATTTCATTTTAGGATAAAAGAGCTTCAGGATGAGATAGAAAGTTGAAACTTACACAGTTTGCAGTTCTGCAGAATTTCTACAAATATTTTGAGGCGTGACGTCATATGACGTCATGTGACGTCATAAGCATACTTCTTAATTTTCATTTTAGGGCAATGATTTCGACATGATGCCAGTTGTTCAGAATAATGAAAATTTCAGAGTTATGAAAGGAAAGTATGCGCTTTTGAACAAAAGCATCTTCAGCACCCTATGACGTCATGTGACGTCACAGCTAAAAATAGTGAAAAAAGGTGTTCGCGCTCTACAGCCGTCATTTATGGTCGGATTTTCTTTAAATTTTCACAGATGGTACATCTTGAATCAAAGGTGTGCATATCCTGTCAGCTAACCGAAATTCCGAAAGACCGAAGTTCTGTGGCTGAAATAAGATTCGAACATAGGACCGAAAATTTCATTTTAGGATAAAAGAGCTTCAGGATGAGATGGAAAGTTGAAACTTACACAGTTTGCAGTTCTGCAGAATTTCTACAAAAATTTTGAGTCGTGACGTCATATGAAGTCATGTGACGTCATAAGCATACTTCTTAATTTTCATTTTTGGGCAATGATTTCGACATGATGCCAGTTGTTCAGAATAATGAAAATTTCAGAGTTATGAAAGCAAAGTATGCGCTTTTGAACAAAAGCATCTTCAGCACCCTATGACGTCACATGACGTCACAGCAAAAAATAGTGAAAAATGGTTTTTACGCTCTACAGCCGTCATTTATGGTCGGATTTTCTTCAAATTTTCACAGATGGTACATTTTGAAACTCAGGTGTGCATATCCTGTCAACTAACCGAAATTCCCAAAGACCGAAGTTCTGTGGCTGAAATAAGATTCGAACAAAGGACCGATAATTTCATTTTAGGATTAAAGAGCTTCAGGATGAGATAGAAAGTTGAAACTTACACAGTTTACAGTTCTGCAGAATTTCTACATATATCTTGAGTCTTGACGTCATATGACGTCTTGTGACGTCATAAGCATACTTCTTAATTTTCATTTTTGGGCAATGATTTTGACATGATGCCAGTTGTTCAGAATAACGAAAATTTCAGAGCTATGACAGTAAAATATGCCCTTTTGAACAAAAGCATCTTTAGCACACTATGACGTCATGTGACGTCAGAGCTAAATATAGTGAAAAATGGTGTTCACGCTCTACAGCCGCTATTTATGGTCGGATTTTCTTCAAATTTTCACAGATGGTACATCTTGAAAGTTAGGTGTGCATATCCTGTCAGCTAATCGAAATTCCGAAAGACCGAAGTTCTGTGGCTGAAATAAGATTCGAACATAGGACCGAAAATTTCATTTTAGGATTAGAGAGCTTCAGGATGAGATAGAAAGTTGAAACTTAAACAGTTTGCAGTTCTGCAGAATTTCTACATATGTTTAGAGTTATGATATCATATGACGTCATGTGACGTCACAGACTAATACTTAGTTCTTATCATTTGCACTAATTTCGGAATATAATGTCAATTGTTCAGCATGAACATGAAATACTACCAGAGGTGAGTCATTACATGAAACTTCTATCTCCTGCTTTTTGCATTAACACAGCTTGCAGAAATTTTAAACATCGTTAGGACTTTCTGCCCTTCGGAGAAAGTCCTATTGGGTTTTTTTTTTTTACTAATACTTAATTTTTGAATTTCGATGTGTTGCCAATGGCCCAGAACAATGAAAATTTATGGCATATATTTCAAACCATGGAATTTCGAATACAATGAATTTCATATTCATATGACGTCATATAACGTCAGATTTGACGTCAGGTGAAAAAGTTTGTACGCGGTCTACAGCCATTATTTCTGGGCCGATTTTCATCAAAATTTCACAGAATGTGTATGTTAGGCTCTAGTTGTGCCTTCCGGTGTCCGTTTTTCAAAATTTAAAAAGGCAATGGTTCTATGGCGAGTCAAAGATTCGAACTATTGACGTCAAATTTCAAATGCGTATAAAATCGCTTCCAGATAACCTAGATAGATGATATTTGGACAGGATATAAGTCTTTAGGTTTCCTTTATATTCTCAGAAGATGAATGTCGAATGACGTCATATGACGTCATGAGGTGAAAAGTAATTTCTAAATTTTACGTGTTAATTTTTATATGTTGAAAACGTCAGAGCACCTTAAAAATTTAATAGCATATGCTTTAGATAAAACATTTTTCATTTCGATCCATTCCATTTGTCTATGACGTGTTTAGACGTCAAACTTGACGTCGTCTTAAAATATTTGTACGCTGTCTACAGCCATTTTTTCTGGGCCGATTTTCATCAAAATTTCACAGAATGTGTATGTTAGGCTCTCGTTGTGCATCCCGGTGTCCGTTTTTCAAAATTCGAAAAGGCAATGATTTTATGGCGAATCCAAGATTCGAACTTTTGACGTCAAATTTCAAATGCGTATAAAATCGCTTCCAGATGAGCTAGAAAGCTTATATATGGATAGTTTATAAGTCTCTATGTCTGCTTTATATTCTATGAAGATGAACGTCATTTGACGTCAGATGACGTCATAAGGACAAAAAGAATTTCTGATATATATGCGTTAATTCAAATATGTTGTTAACTTCACAGGACCATGGAAATTTAATAGTTTATACATCAATCCATGAGCTTTAGAATGCAATGTATTCCATAATAATGTAACGTTTTATCACGTAAGATTTGATATCAGGGCAAAAAGGTTTTACGCGGTGTACAGCCATTATATTTGGACCGATTTTCATCAACATTTCACAGAATGTATATGTAACGCTCTTGTTGTGTATTCCTTGTCCGGTTTTCCAAATTCGAAAAGGCAATGGTTCTATGGCAAATCCAAGTTTTGAACCATTGACGTCAAATTTCAAATACGTATAAAATCGCTTTCAGATGATTTAGAAAGTGGATATTTGGACTGAATATTAGTATTTTAGACTTATTTATATTATGTGAGGATTAACGTCATTTGACGTCATAAGGTCAAAAAGAATGTTTGATATCTAAGCGTTAATTTCTATATGTTGCAAAGTTCCAATGGGGCATGAAAAATTTACTTGATATATTTAAGATACTTAATATTTCATTTCATTGATTTTCTTATGCCTATGACGTCATATGACACCAAACTTGACATTGTCTACATAAGTTGTACGCGGTCTACAGCCATTATTTCAGGACGGATTTTCATCAAAATTTCACAGAATGTGTATGTTACGCTTAAGATGTGCCAACCCGTCTCCGTTTTACCAAATATGAAAAAGCAAGGATTTTGTTGGGCATCCTTACTTTCGTTTTCAAAATATTGAAAAGACCGAGGTTCTGTGGTGAAACAAACTTTTGAAAATATGACCTCGGAATTAAGTTTAGTATTTCAGAGACCCTATTCGAGGAAAAAAGCTGAATTTCAAACATGTTGTAATTCAAAACGTTTTCTTTAGATTTCCATAGGCCAGACGTCATTTGACGTAATGGGATTATAATATGTTTTCATTTCTGGTGCAATAAATTCAATGTGATCCTAATGGTCCAGAATTACAAAATTATAATAGCATATGTGAAATATGCTGAATTTTCATATGCAATTATATTCTTATTCATATGACATCAGAATAGACGTCAAATCAAAAAGTTTGTAAGCGCTCTGCAGACATTATAAATTGATGAATTCGTCTAGAAACCTAATATTTTCTGCATATTCCATATCAATAATTTTCAGTTTGATTGAGATTTTAACGGTTTGCAGAAAGTCCTATCGTTTGCCGTGCAAATGAAATCTAGTTATTATTATTCTTTTCTTCTTCCTAACTAAACGCTTATTTTAATATGTTGCAATGGACCTAGAACGATGAAATTTTTATGGCTTATTAGTCACGTGAGGAAATTTTGATTTCAATGATTTTCAGCACCCTATGACGTCACATGACGTCACAGCTAAAAATAGTGAAAAATGGTGTTCGCGCTCTACAGCCGTCATTTATGGTCGGATTTTCTTCAAATTTTCACAGATGGTACATCTTGAATCAAAGGTGTGCATATCCTGTCAGCTAACCGAAATTCCGAAAGACCGAAGTTCTGTGGCTGAAATAAGATTCGAACATAGGACCGAAAATTTCATTTTAGGATTAAAGAGCTTCAGGATGAGATAGAAAGTTGAAACTTACACAGTTTGCAGTTCTGCAGAATTTCTACAAATATTTTCAGTCAGAACGTCATATGACGTCATGTGACGTCATAAGCATACTTCTTAATTTTCATTTTAGCCTTGTTCAGAATAAAATTTCAGTTATGAAAGAAGGTATGCGCTTTTGAACAAAAGCATCTTCAGCACCCTATGACGTCACATGACGTCACAGCTAAAAATAGTGAAAAATGGTGTTCGCGCTCTACAGCCGTCATTTATGGTCGGATTTTCTTCAAATTTTCACAGATGGTACAACTTGAATCAAAGGTGTGCATATCCTGTCAGCTAACCGAAATTCCGAAAGACCGAAGTTCTGTGGCTGAAATAAGATTCGAACATAGGACCGAAAATTTCATTTTAGGATTAAAGAGCTTCAGGATGAGATAGAAAGTTGAAACTTACACAGTTTGCAGTTCTGCAGAATTTCTACATATATTTTGAGTCCTGACGTCATATGACGTCATGTGACGTCATAAGCATACTTCTTTATTTTCATTTTAAGGCAATGATTTCAACATGATGCCAGTTGTTCAGAATAATTAAAATTTAAGAGTTATGACGGTAAAGTATGCGCTTTTGAAGAAAAGCATCTTCAGCACCTTATGACGTCACATGACGTCACAGCTAAAAATAGTGAACAATGGTGTTCGCGCTCTACAGCCGTCATTTATGGTCGGATTTTCTTCAAATTTTCACAAATGGTACATTTGGAAACTAAGGTGTGCATATCCTGTCAGCTAACCGAAACTCCGAAAGACCGAAGTTCTGTGGCGGAAATAAGATTCGAACATAGGACCGAAAATTTCATTTTAGGATTTAAGAGCTTCAGGATGAGATAGAAAGTTGGAACTTACACAGTTTGCAGTTCTCCAGAATTTCTACATATATTTTGAGTCCTGACGTCATACGACGTCATGTGACGTCATAAGCATACTTCTTAATTTTCATATTAGGGCAGTGATTTCGACATGATGCCAGTTGTTCAGAATAATGAAAATTTCAGAGTTATGACAGTAAGGTATGCGCATTGGAACAAAAGCATCTTCAGCACCCTATGATGTCATGTGACGTCAGAGCTAAAAATAGTGAAAAATGGTGTTCGCGCTCTACAGCCGTCATTTATGGTCGGATTTTCTTCAAATTTTCACAGATGGTACATCTTGAATCAAAGTTGTGCATATCCTATCAGCTAACCGAAATTCCGAAAGGTTCTGTGGCTTAAATAAGATTCGAACATAGGACCGAAAATTTGATTTTAGGATTAAAGAGCTTCTGGATGAGATAGAAAGTTGAAACTGACACAGTTTGTAGTTCTGCAGAATTTCTACATATATTTTGAGTCCTGACGTCATATGACGTCATGTGACGTCATAAGCATACTTCTTAATTTTCATTTTGGGCAATGATTTCGATTGTACAGAATAAAAATTTAGAGTTATGACGTAATGTATGACTTTTGAACAAATGCATCTTCAGCACCCTATGACGTCACATGACGTCACAGCTAAAAATAGTGAAAAATGGTGTTCGCGCTCTACAGCCGTCATTTATGGTCGGATTTTCTTCAAATGATGCCAGTTGTTCAGAATAATGAAAATTTCAGAGTTATGAAAGTAAAGTATACGCTTTTGAACAAAAGAATTTTCAGTACCCTATGACGTCATGTGACGTCAGAGCTAAAAATAGTGTAATACTAAGTTCTTATTATTTGCACTTATTTCGGAATATAATGTCAGTTGTTCAGCATGAACATGAAATACTACCAGAGGTGAGTCATTACATAAAACTTCTATCTCCTGCTTTTTGCATTAACACAGCTTGCAGAAAGTCCTATCATTCGTTTTCACGAATGACATCTAGTTATTATTATTATTATTATTATTCTTTTCTTCCTCAAGGATTTTCATATGTTGCAATCGTCCTAGGAGAATGAAATTTCGATGGCATATTATTCATATGCGTAATTAAAAAATTCTATAATTTTCAATGCCTATGACGACATCTAGTTATTATTATTTTTATT
>CM037793.1:21173616-21223616 GCA_021229015.1 Solen grandis
AGTTATCTACCATGGAAGTATGATACCCCTAAACATATTAAAGATGCTTCAAATCAATCCCATGCTTGGATACTGAGATATAAGCATGAAAGTACCTTGCATGCAAAACTTTAACCAAAATTTCTAAGTTAAAAAGGGGCCATAATTTGTAACATATTCTATCAAGAGTTATCTACCATTAAAGTATGATACCCCTAAACATATTAAAGATGTTTCAAATCAATCGCATGCTTGATACTGAGATATAAGCATGAGAGTATCTTGCATGCAAAACTTTAACCAAAATTTCTAAGTTAAAAAGGGGCCATAATTTGTAATATATTCCATCAAGAGTTATCTACCTTGTTGTATGATGCCCCTAAACATATTTATAAACTTTCAAGTCAATACCATAAATGGTTATTGAGATATAAGGTTGATAATAATTTGCACGCAAAACTTTAACCAAAAGCTGCAACGCCAACGCCAACGCCGACACCAGGGTGACTACAATAGCTCTCATATTCTTCGAATAGTCGAGCTAAAAAGGAACCCTAGCTTGTATTTTTATACAACCCCTTGGTTACAAATGTTGCCCAACATGGGACCGTTACAGCATAGTTCTCCAGTATATACTGCCTTTGGATTTGTCAGGATAATAGCAATTTGTTCTCTGAACTATAAAATCAGGGACAAATTCCAAATTGGTATATGAGTATGCAATGGCCTATAAGTAACCCTCATTCAGTGAGAGATTTGTGTAAGTGGTCCAGTAGCTCAGTCGGTAGAGCACTTGCCCTGTCAGCAAGGGGTCCCTAGTTTGAGCCCCTGTCTGGCTGCATAATTTGACTGCATATGTATCATGTAAAATAATGTGATGAATACAAAAATGGAGAGAAATTTATTATGTTACCCAAAATATTCAATGTTAGTTTTTATGCTATGTTTTTGTATATCTAAGATAATCATTATTTACCAAATACATGTAGCTTAATTATACATTTCTCATTAACAAGAAAAAATAAACAAATAAAATTCTACAAATAGAAGACTCACATACTTTCAGTTAATTGATTACATATCCTCAGGTTCTTCATTTTATGGAAATCAAAAAAAAAAAAATAGAATTCTTGGAAAAGGGAGAGAAAAAATAACTTCATTTTTGGAAAAGGAAGAGAAAATATAGCTTCATTTTAAAACATCCTTGGATTTTTAGAGAAAAATCTTTAATATTTTTTTCAGTTCTTTCACAGTTGTTTGATATATATGTGCTGGTCACCTTGTTAATTAAGGAGCTATTGAGCTGTTTCTATGGTAACTATCTAATGCTAATCAAGAAAACAAAGTTTAAAATCTGTTTAACATAATTATACTTAACTCATTTCAAGTTAATAAAACTATTAAGATAGGATGAACAAGAGCCATGTTGACATGGCCATCCCCCGCCGAACGCTTGCTCTTTAGAAGATGTGTTGGAGAGTAGAATATTTCATTTTTAAAAGAAAATTTTTGGTAATGAAGACTGATGTTTAAAGTGATTATAGATATGAAACCCATGTGAAGACCTACTAATTCCTCTATTTTGAGGTCTACAGGTAAGTGTGATAAAAATTAAGCCTGAAAAATAACAAAGGGCAAAAACTGAAAAATTATGAAAGGTAGAGTTATCATTCTTGTGCACTGCACTCCTCCCCAATAAGATCTATCCATCTATGAAGTTCCAAGTTGATATCTCAAATTCTTTTAAACTTATGCTCTGGACAAAAATTCAGTCTAAAAAATAACAAAGGGTGAAAACTCAAAAATTATGATAGGCATGGTCGCGACAAAATAAGGATGAAGACAAGCGCCCTTTTTTGTTGTACTGTCTCAACCACATTTTGAAGGTGCAAAGTGTGATGCAATAATTAACATGACTTGTCTTGCTGTCACATTGTCTCTCTTGGGTTTGATTTGATTTGTTAGTAAGACTGCCCTAGTTAAAACTTTTGTGGGGTAAGGTGGTGCATACATTAATATATGAGTTTGTTTATTTTTACTTGCTTATGTTCCTTTTCAACGTAAACAGTTAACCAAACCATATTCCTAATCCTTAGGAGAAGACATATCGGCATGACATGCCCTGTTTGTCATTGTTTCGTGCTTCAACTGAGTTTAGGTATTTACTTGGGGTCAGTGAAACTTAAAACAAAGTTTTGTTTGTTCTCATTTTTAGTGTGAAAAAAAAGGAGAAAAATAAAAAATAAATAAACCATTTTAAATGTCGCATGGATTGACATTCTTTCACTGGTTTACTGAATAAGTAGTAGAATAAATTATTCTAGTCTAACAGACGGATAATGGTACGAAATGGCAGAATGCGAAAGTAGTAGACTGTAAGAAATAACTGTAAATCGCAAAACTAACTTTATTGAAATGAGTTTCGGCAACCACCTCAATGGGATGCTTGTATACATGTTTCACGTCGATAGTGACCACCATGACACTCTTAGGCCAAGAAAAGGTCATATAAAAATACTTACATAACCGGCCCTCATACACAGGCATACAGACGCTTGAAAAACAAGTGTAATCAACTGTTTGACACGGAGCATCTAAGGGGAAGTAATTCAGACAGAATAATGCCATATAATGAAGTCATCAGGGTGTAAATACTTTAAAAGAGCATGCTAGAGTGTAAGTTGAATATACAAAACTCACTTTGTGGTCATCTTAAACGCACAGGTTTAGATTCAGAATGTTTCACATGTATATGCTTGATATGGGTTGGCAACATTTGCCAATAAGATAGTGCCGTAGTGCCCGGATAGCAGTTGTCGCCGGATACCTGTTTTATTTCGCTAAATTATACAGTGTTTTTGTTTTTATCAAAATATTCGGAGAATATAGGAGGCATTCCCCACACACTGGAATGTATACCCCCCCCCCCCCACACACACACATTTTTTTCATTCCCTCCCCGACCCCCTCCATGATTATGACATTAGGGTGGTTTCCGGCGGTATCACGGGTTCCCTGGTATCGTGGTATTGTCATTTTGTTTGGAAAGATTTTGCCGATCGCTATATTTTATGTAGTACAAACATGGAAAATAATAACATGTTTTAATACGTTTTTAGAAATGCTGAAAAAAATAAATTGTTTTCACATTATGGTACAAAGATGGAATAGTGACATACGGAAATAAATTTCACTTCACTGATATTTTATTCCCGTTCATGTTGTTAGTACCTCGATATGAGGGAACACCATCCTAAATACCATTGTGTGCATGGACTCAATGTTGCAGTGTCATTTTTAAATGTTATAGATTATTCTTAATAAAAATGTTCAAACATGTTATATTATTGTTCTTAATATTCATTTATGCAATAAAACATTAAATAAGAGTAAAATGCAATAAAATACCTACATTAGCATGAGAAAAATTCCCCTCTTAGCTGATTCACACACTTTTTTCTCCCTCCTATGGGCCTGGACCTTTTTCCCCCCAAATTGAAAAAAAAACAACACCGTTATATACTTATATTTTAATTTGAAAATAAAGAAACTATGCTTGATAGTTGCATTTGAAATTGAAGCTTTTTATTTGAAACATTATCGGGTTGACAGACCCGAAATCAGAAGAAAAAAAAATGTACACAAAGGCCCGAAATATTGGGTCAATAGATTAATCTGGTTTGAATGACCTTAATATGATATATGTAAGTAAATATTGAAATTTATTTATACCCTTTATGTTTTAATTGCATGAAATGAGTATGTATTGTATTTAATCTGCCTTCCTGTCGTCAAGATTTCTAATTGTTACAGGATAAATGATACAGGTTAATGATTTGATTGCAAAATCCATACAAATTTCAGGCCTAGTCAAGTAATATTTATTTACACAAAGTCTGACAAAGTAACAAATAAACAGAAGCTCTATAGGGCTTTTTACCCTGACTATAAGTATGAGATGTGTATATAATCAATTAAGACAATACAAGTCATTAGGACAATACTGTAATTAAAATATTACAAATAATACAAACAATATAAGCCTTTAAGACATTAAATTTAGACACAACATGCGATTAAGATAGTTATAAAATTCTGATAATACAAATCTTAAAGACAGTCAGTAATTAAAACAATTTAAGACGATACGCAAGTATTAAGACAATACAGGTTAAAATACATTATATTGATACTTAATACTGTGTAATACCCAGGTATGAGTAAGACTTACTAGCTAAACAAATTGTAAACTATAAAAGTAAAAGTTATTTATGATACAAGCAACCAAAATGTAAACTAAGCACTGAACTAAAGGAAGCCACACTATATTACAAAACACAAAGTGTTAGCACATGTAGCAGTAAAATGCATACATACAGACAAAGCAATTTAAAGATGCATACATACAGACAAAGCAATCTAAAGATGCATACAATAGACAATGCAATCTAAAAATGTGTACATATAGACAAAACAATCTAGGCAAAAGCTGCATCAGCCAAAATTAGAAGGTACATGCTGGGAAGTGAAAAATAATGAAGAGAAGCAAGCTAGCTATTCCTTTTAAATTGTCTTCTGCTTTAGGCATTACCATGCAAATTCTTGAATAATGTTAATGTTATTTTTTAACCATAGAAATATCCTATAAATATGGTATATATTTTAACATTTGTATCTTAACAATGATTAAAATCATGCTGCAACTCAACCAGTCCACTGTGGACTGTTTATTTATCTAGACAAAATGAACATTAGCGGTTTTTAGCAACCTTGGACAAAATCCCAGGAGAGCTATTAGGTTACGGTATGAGTATAATGACTATGTCATTGGGTGGGTGAGTGTTAAACTTCAGTGTTGGCACAATAACTTAAGTTTATAGCAAGATATTGAATCCAAAATTGGTATACACTTCAACCTGTATTAGCGGTCACTTGTATTAAGTGGTCAACCTATATTAGCTGTCAGTTTTGATATTACCAAACTAGCATTTTGTTATATGTTTAACCCATATTAAGCAGTCACCTTTGTTAAGCAGCCACTTTCTCTTGTTCCCGTGACTGACCACTTAAGACAGGTTTGACTGTATAGTTAGGTGTAGGGACATGGTTTGCACAGATCTTGAATAACCCTTAAATTTGATGTCTGTCTTGAATGACCCTTAAACATCACATCTTGCCTTAAAACCCTTGAAAAACCCTTAAAATTAACTGAAAGGTCTTGAAAAGCCATTGGATTTGAAATTTCAATAAGTTTTTAAAGAATCGAGGTTTATCCCTTTCATGCCTAAAAATTTAAAGTATAAGTTGCAGTTTGCATAAGTTCTTAATTTTGAATTTTAAGGCCTTAAAAATCCCTTGAAAAACACTTAAATTGTGCTTCAGAAAATTTGTATGAACCATGAGGGAGGAAAAATAAATTTGGATTGAGTTTGAGTTCATTCAGACCAAGGTCAAGATCACAGTTACTAACAATGAATAAGAGTTTGCCTTTCTGCATTATGACTTTACATTAAAGCAAGGTGATGAAATCAAAATTGGCATGTACATAAAATTCTGGGAGACAAAGGTTAGGATTGGTTTGAGGTCATTTTCAGACCAAAGTCTGCAAGGTCACTGTTATTATAATCTGCATACTAAATTTTGTTGTTTGAGGCAATATATTGAAATGGAAATTTGCATGTTGGTAGATGGTGAGGAGACAAAGAAATGCCTGGGATAATAATAATAGGTTTGAGGTTATTAGGTCAAGGTCACTGATACTGAAAATGAAAAAAAGAAAAACTTATTCATTTTCCACATATTGATTTTTATATCCTTCATATATATTTTTTTTGTTTTGTTATTTTTGCACAATTCAACAAAATCATGACTGCTTTTAAAAATATGTATAAAATGTCAATTATTTCTGAAAACCTTAATTTATATCAGCTTGTGTTTCACACTTTGTTGTCTTCTGACAACTTTTTGTTCTTTTATTTTCTGTTACAGGTTGTTCATGTTTTTGTGTAGAAGTTTAAAATGATGATTTCACCTTTTTTTTGCAGATACACAGACTTAGTTATCATGGAAGATAATTCATCAGAGACAGTAGATCATTTGAAGGCAAACATTGACCCTAATGGCAAAAGTGAGGAAATAGTAAATGAATCAAATGAAAAACAACATTCTGAAGTTTCACGGAAACAGTCTGCAGATGCAGATGCATTAAGCCGAAGTCAGAAGGAGAGAAAGCTAGACCATTTCCTTAGAGAACAAAGACATGGCCGGAGACGCAGAAAGAAAATAACTGTGTCTGACGTGAGGAGTGAGGCAGCAAGAATATTGGAAGAGTTTTTACATGCTCAGTTACAGGAACAATCAGTGCAGACAAAGTCACCTGAGAAAAATTATCAGCGATATGTGGAAGTTGATATTACGGAAAGGACAACTCCAAATGGTAGTAGTGATGGCTATCTTGCATCTGCTAGTAATATTGTCAGGGAAGACTCCATTCCATTTATAGATGAAACTGATGAAGAACTTAGGAGGGCAGAAAGTCTGCCACATGATGAGTTTCCCTTCAGTGATGGTGGTGAAAGGGCAGAAGGGCTAGTGATCCATCATGGGAAGTCTAAGTCTGCTCCATATGAGAATGGTTATGACTCTGTTCTGTTACCCCAGGCACCTGGTACGAAGGCACCCAGGGGATATCATCCACCTCCTCCTCCACCCCCAGGAACACCCCATACACCGTCACAAGAATCTATAGGAAGGAGCAGTTCAAATGTCCCCTACTCAGGTAGATATGACGACTCAAGTAGTATGCCCTATTCAGTTGAATCCCTCTACATTAACAAACACAGCCCAAGAGGTAGTAAATCATCATCCCTAAGACCTACACCTCCTAAAGTGCCTGATTCACTTGAATTGCCAACATCATCAGCAGCACAATGCAAGCATTCTTCACATTCGCAAAGTTCAGGGCGAGAAAGGTCATCCACACCTTTGTCTGATTCAGGCAGACAGGGATCTGGGTCCACACGATCCTCAGGCTCTCCGGATAAATCTGTGCTCCCTTTCAGAAGGTACAAGAGAACTGGCTCTGTGTCCTCATCTGATACAGACTACTATGAAAACAAAGATTATTTACACAACCGCAAGAAAAAATCAATGTTTAAAAAAGCCCAAGAAAGACTGTCTTCAATGTTACGTATGAAAAAAATGCAAAGTTCTCCAGAGGATGCTGATTTTCATGGTAATTTTGGTTCTACTCAGAAGATGAAGGTTACAAAAAAGTCAAAGAAGCCTAAAAAAGGGAAGAAAAGTAGTATGGAAAGTGAAGATGTAGCTGATATCTGTTTGGGCGGTGTCTTGGAAGAGAGACATGTTCATACCAATAGGCGTATACATCAGACTCACTCCAGGTATAATAGCAGGGAAATGTTGAGAACTGAAGATACCACTGAGGAGGTTGATGTAGTCAGTGATACAGAAAGGAAACACACAGAAAAACATATTAAAGTGAAGGAAAGTTCAACAGATGGGAAAGGTTTTGTTGGAAGATTTAAAAGAATGACATCAAGGGACAAAGGCAAGAAGAAAAGCATAAAAGGTATGATACAGATAAGTTATGAAATATACAAATTGAAACTTTTTTTAGCATGAAAACTTGCTTTATTTTTGCTGTAGACATTATTGTCTGACTCTTTTTTTTTTCAAACACGAGACCTATTAAAGGCTATTGTTGACATAAACAAGGAGCATTTGTAATTTTGATAAGTAATGGCAACAGTGATAGGTTACTTTAATCACTTGAAACTCCCCAGAATTGATTGTTTGAGCTTATAGGCCTTAATTCAAAGTACTTACCCAATGACTGCACACATTTTTCCAAGTGAATTAATTGCCTAGAAATGCATTTTTAGCTCACCAATGCACAACGTGTTCAAGGTGAGCTATTAGGATCACCCTGTGTCCGTCAAGCGTCATCTGTTAAACATCGTCAACAATTTGCTTTAAACAACTTCCCCTCTGAAACCGCTAAACAGAATTTGTTTAAACTTGGCAGGGATGATCCTTGGGTGAACCTTCACAATTTTTTTTAAAATAAACTTGATCCATGTTGAACTCTGGTTGCTATGGCAACAGAAAGAAAAAATTGGAAAACTTTAAAAATCATCTCCTCTGAAACCAATGGGGTTGCCTATTTTCCTTTGATACTCTGTATAGAAAATACATGTACCATAATTGTTAAAATAAAGTTGATCCCTTGAAACATGAGGCCCCGAAGGGTCAGCTAATTTCCTAATATACTTTATATAGAAAATTTCAAAATTCTTCTTCTATGAATCCTATGGTCAGAATTTAATTTTATTTTGCAGAAATGGTCACCTCATGAACATCTACCATGATTGCTAAAATAAAGTTGATCCCTTGAAAAATGAGGCCCTTAAAGGATCAGCTAATTTCCTTATATACTCTATATAGAAAATTTTAAAATTATTAATCTATATGAAACCAGTGGTCAAAACTTAATTTCATTTTGCAGAAATGGTCATTTCATGAATGTCTACCATAGCTGCTCAAATAATGTTGATCCCTTTTAAAATAAGGCTCCAGGCCTGGATCCAGTGCGGGTGGGGAGCCGAGGGGGCCTTTCCCCCCTACCCACAGCTGCCCTGGTCATACATTTTTCTACGCTATAAAATCTCTTGATAACATCAAAGTAGTGTTGTCTAGAGGAGATCCCCATCGTGGGCCCCAATAGTGGACCACTAACTAACCACCTGACCAGCCAGACTCCTATTGTCTTATGGGCCCCTGCTGTAAAGGTGTAGGTAATCCAAATTGGCAGTCGTCCATGACTGTGTGATAAGCTTGTGCTTAGGGTACTGCGGACACGTTCACTGATTGTGAGAAATTTACATGTCGTCTGCCGAGCAATCTAACAAGTGGGAAAAATAGGCAATTACCAAAAGTTTGTATCAGTTAAATTATCAACTATTCTAGGCAAATGCAGTTTAAGAAATGGCATAAAAATAGTTAAGCATAAAATTAACCACTTAAAACAACAACTAAGCTGGACACTAAAACAAAAAACAAACAAAGAAAGATATAGCATCAAAACAATTTCACTAGAGCCCAAAGGAATTAAAAAAACAAACAAAAAAAAACTTACTTTGACTAAATCTTCTCAACGAAATTAAGTCACTTTTCTCTACATGTATAAAGATTTTTGTTGTTGTTGTAACAATGTTTTTGCTGTAGCAAAAAAAAAAATCTTAGTATTCTGCAGAGTAGATGCATACCTATCGCTAGCCATGCAAATTAAACTTAATCAGAAATGGGTTGTGTTTCTAAATGTAACCAGCTTTACTATTTTTACATAACTTTTTAAGTATTAATTTTATGAAACTAACTCCTCTAAATATTTTTCCTGAAAGGAATAAATACTAACAGTGGGCCGATACATCACCATGTTCACTTTTTAGCTCGACTATTCGAAGAATATGAGAGCTATTGTAGTCACCCTGGCGTCGGCGTTGGCGTTGCAGCTTTTGGTTAAAGTTTTGTGTGCAAGTTACTATCAACCTTATATCTCAATAACCATTTATGGTATTGACTTGAAAGTTTATAAATATGTTCAGGGGCATCAGACAACCAAGGTAGATAACTCTTGACTGAATTTAATATGAATTATGGCCCCTTTTTAACTTAGAAATTTTGGTTAAAGTTTTGCATGCAATAGAAAATTTGGTTAAAGTTTTGCGTGCAAGCTACTATCTAGTTCATATCTCAATAACCATTCATGGTATTGACTTGAAAGTTTATGTATGAATATGTTTAGGGGCATCATACAACCAAGGTAGATAACTCTTGATGGAATATATTACAAATTATGGCCCCTTTTTTTTAACTTAGAAATTTTGGTTAAAGTTTTGCATGCAATATACTCTCATGCTTATATCTCAGTATCAAGCATGCGATTGATTTGAAACATCTTTAATATGTTTAGGGGTATCATACTTTCATGGTAGATAACTCTTGATAGAATATGTTACAAATTATTGCCCCTTTTTAACTTAGAAATTTTGGTTAAAATTTTGCATGCAAGGTACTTTCATGCTAATATCTCAGTATCCAGGCATGGGATTGATTTGAAACATCTTTAATATGTTTAGGGGTATCATACTTTCATGGTAGATAACTCTTGATAGAATATGTCACAAATTATTGCCCCTTTTAACCCTTTCCCTCATAGAGGACACCATGAAAAGACCTATGGGAACAGCATAAAACCAGATCAGCCTGCGAGTAACTCGAAGGCTGATCAGGTTTTATGCTGTTCGCTGCATCTCAGTGGTCTGGAAATGAGGATTTTGTAATTAAATATGGTATGGTTTAACTGTGGTTTTCTGCAGATCAGGCTTTATGTGATACCTTTTGAGGGCGTCAAAATGAGTATATATGAGGGAAAGGGTTAACATAGAAATTTTGGTTAAAGTTTTGCTTGCAAGGTACTTTCATGCTAATATCTCGGTATCCAGGCATGGGATTGATTTGAAACATCTTTAATATGTTTAGGGGTATCATACTTTCATGGTATATAACTTTTGATGGAATATATTACAAGTTATGGCCCCTTTTTAGCTCACCTGAGCACAATTTGCTCATGGTGAGCTTTTGTGATCGCCTTTTGTCCGGCATCCGTCCGTGCGTGCGTCTTACGTCAACTTTTCCTTTAAACAACTTCTCCTCCTAAACCACTGGATGGAATTTGACCAAACTTCACAGGAATCATCCTTATCATAAACTCTATCAAAGTTGTTCAAATTATTTTGATTGGGTAAATAAGTAGGTCACAGGAGCTAAAAATAGATTTTAAAAATGAAAATTTAAAAAATCTTCTTCTCCTAAACCACAAGGCCTAGCCTTTTGATTTTTGGTATGTAGCATGATCTTATGACTCTTTACCAAGATTGTACAAATTATGACCCTGGGGTCAAAATTGGCTCCGCCCCAGGGGTCACTTGATTTCACATAGGCTAATATAGAAAAACTTGAAAAATCTTCTTCTCAAAACCACAGGCTAGTTGATTTTTGGTATGTAACATGATCTTATGACTCTCTACCAAGATAGTTCAAATTATGACCCTGGGGTCAAAATTGGCCCCGCCCCAGGGGTCACTTGATTTAACATAGGCTAATATAGAAAAAAACTTGAAAAATCTTCTTCTCAGAAACCACATGGCATAGAGTTAAGATATTTGGTGTGTAGCATTGTCTAGTTGATCTCTACCAAGTTTGTTCAAATCATGACCTTGGGGTCAAAATTGGCCCCACCCCAGGGGTCACTTGATTTAACATAGGCTAATATAGGAAAAACTTGAAAAATCTTCTTCTCAGAAACCACAAGGCATGGGGTTTAGATATTTAGTGTGCAGCATTGTCTAGTAGATCACAACTAAGTTTGTTCAAATCATGGCCCTGGGATCAAATTTGGCCCCACCAAGGGGTCACCTGATTTTACATAGGCTAATATAGAAAAAACTTGAAAAATCTTCTTCTCAGACACCACAAAGCATAGAGTTTAGATATTTGGTGTGTAGCATTGTCTAGTCGATTCTTACCAAGTTTGTTCAAATCATGACGCTGGGTCAAAATTGGCCCCGCTCCAGGGATCACTTGATTTTACATAGACTTATATTGGAAAAAAAACTAGAAAAATCTTCAAGGTCTGGAGTTTATATATTTGGTATGTAACATGGGCTAATAGACCTCTTCCAAGTAGAGTGTGGTAGTGTGTAGCATTGTCTAGTCGATTCTTACCAACTTTGTTCAAATCATGACCCTGGAGTCAAAATTGGCTCTGCCCCAGGGGTCACTTGATTTTACATAGCCTAATGATACCAGGTGAGCGATCCAGGGCCATCATGGCCCTCTTGTTTAACTTAGAAATTTTGGTTAAAGTTTTGCATGCAAGGTACTTTCATGCTTATATCTCAGTATCCAGGCATGGGATTGATTTGAAACATCTTTAATACATTTAGGGGTATCATACTTTCATGTTAGATAACTCTTGATGGAATATGTTACAAATTATTGCCCTTTTTAACTTAGAAATTTTGGTTAAAGTTTTGTTTGCAAGTTATTTTCATGCTTATATCTCAGTATCCAGGCATGGGATTGATTTGAAACATCTTTAATATGTTTAGGGGCATCATACAACCAAGGTAGATAACTCTTGATGGAATATATTACAAATTATGGCCCCTTTTTAACTTAGAAATTTTGGTTAAAGTTTTGCATGCAAGTTACTTTCATGCTTATATCTCAGTATCCAGGCATGGGATTGATTTGAAATATCTTTGATATGCTTAAGAGTATCATACTATAAGGAGATAACTTTTGATGGAATATATTAAATTATGCCCCTTTTTTAATTAGAATTTTGGTTAAAGTTTTGATCAAGGTACTTTCATACTTATATCTCAGAGTCCAGGCATGGAATTGATTTGAAACATCTTTAATATGTTTAGGGGTATCATACTATAAAGGAAGATAACACTTGATGGAATATATTAAAAATTATGACTCCCTTTTAATTTAGAATTTTGGTTAAAGTTTTGCATGCAAGGTACTTTCATACTTATATCTCAGAGTCCAGGCATGGAATTGATTTGAAACATCTTTAATATGTTTAGGGGTATCATACTATAAAGGAAGATAACACTTGATGGAATAAATTAAAAATTATGCCCCTTTTAATTAGAATTTTGGTTAAATTTTGCATCAAGTACTATCATACCGGGGTTTTTAAAATACTATAAAGGAAGATAACACTTGATGGAATAAATTAAAAATTATGGCCCCCTTTTGAATTAGAATTTTGGTTAAATTTTTGCATTCAAGCTACTATCCAGCTTATATCTCAGAAATTGCTTGTGGGATTGACTAGAAAGTTAAGGAGTGTCTTCAAGGGCATCAGAAAACAGGAGGATAACTTTTGGACTGATGCAAATTATGGCCCTTTTCTAACTTGGATTTTTGGTTGAAGTTTTGCATGCACAGTGTTATTGTGCTTATGTCTCATTAACTAGGCATGGGATTGATTTTAGACATCATAAGTATATTAATGGGTATCAGACTATCAAGGTATATCATTTTTGACTATTATTATGTACAGGGAATGTGAAGGGCAAGAATTAAATAGATTTCATTTGATTTACCAACAAGCATTTTGAATAGTCGAGCGTGCTGTCCTCTGACAGCTCTTGTTTAAGATTTACGAATGTAATAATCTACATGTACAGGTATGTGTATTCATGGTGTCTTAATATAGACACCCTGGTGTATTTTAAATTTATAAAAAAATGAATAAGAAATGAAAGAATTTGAAAATTTCAATCTGCCATATTTTGAGACAATCCATATTTTGGGACATATGCATGATCACTAATTCAAATCAAATCCAGGTAACCAGTCATTGAGCAGTGTTACTGATAAGTCGATGAATACGAAATACGAATGCACAGTAAACACAACTTATGTGCTATATAAAACAGATATTAAAGATTTTATATCAAATATCAACATCTTTTATTACTGAATATTGTTTGTTTTTTCACTGATTTAACATTTAGAGAAAAAAAATATGCAAAAAAATTGACACGCAGAACAGAAAAAAAAATATGCAAAAAATTGACATGCAGAAGGGGCCCAAAACCTTCTGCAACCATCCGACCTTAAAACGTGCGCCTTTTTTTTTTTTTTCTTTTTATCTGGGAAGTCTGTGTGTGAAGGCTGCTTCCAGATTGACAATTAAACAGTCAAGATTACCAAGTTTGAACCTAATACAGCATATACCCAGTATTCCCTTCCACATATTTGACAAAATATGTTTAAAGTGATTTTTTTCCTCAGACTTAAACAAAACTGTCTTTTACACTATTGAGTCTAAAACTGATGATTATTCAAAGCATTCACTAATTGATAGTGTACACAAGTCACTTTTTGCTTTGGGGGGTGTGGGGGGGGGGGGGGGTCCAAAAAACACCTGATAGTCTACAGTGTAGAAAAAAACATCAGCAAATAGAAAAAATGTCAGCAGAAGTAAACAAATAATTTTAATATTTTATGTGATATATTTTTCGTTCTGATGAATGTATGTTCTTTTTGTGGTCATTCTACCAATCTTTAATCCTCATTAGCTTTAAATGTTCTTTTAAACAACATCAAAAATGATTTCAATACATGCAAACATAGCATACACCTGATGTAAGGCAAGCTTTAAATATGGCTTTCGAGACAGAAGGTTGCTTTATATCTGTTATTTATCTTAGACTATCTATCTTCTCTACTTAAAATAGGATCATTAACATTGGACTTCTGGTATTTGATAGATGAAATAATTAATTGTTATATGGTTTGTAAATAATTAAACTATTATAACTTTTAAATTAATGTAAATATTTCCTATGATTAGAATAAATGATTATCAGACATTCATTTCAAACGGAAAACCTGTTTTTTGTGTGAGATTTTCACTTTTCTTGATATTTCTTGGCCCTATTCTTTTTTTCTATACTAATTTTACTCTTGGGATCATCCTTTGGTTTTACCACTGTTCTTATCATGAATCATATAATTTCAGGATCTAAGTCAGCCCAGCAGCTGAAACAAAAAAGCCGAGCTCCTGATTACAATAGGACAGTGTCTGTACCTAGGGATCAGTCAGGTGTAGATTCCACAGACTTTGCTGTAGGGAGAGGTTACTCTTTCAGTACATGTGACAGTGACCATCATGGGAATGAGCAACATGTCCATTCTTCTCAGGTGAATATTATACAGGATTATTTACAAAGCAGCAAGTATAGGTGCTGGACAATCAATGCTCTCAGTTCAAGGTTCACTGTGATCACCCTCTGTATAGCAGCATCTGGCATCAACAGTTTTAAATGATATATATCTTCAGCAGTCACTAGGTGATGATAAAACTGGGCATTTAGGATTTGTGCTCCTTCTAAAAGCTTGATAAAATAAACTTGGCCTTGGTAGTCAAATGATTGATTTAAAAAAATAAAAATAAAAGAAACATTGAAAATATTCAGTGGTCAGATTTTAATTGAGTATGGGAGTATCAATCACCTCATGAATTATACAATCATAAAGGGTGTCAGGAATATCTGATGCCATTTACAGGCACTTTATTTATTTTATCGAGAATGATACATTTATAATGAACACAAAATGTTATTGTACACAGTTTTTTTTCTGACATAAGATGCATACACATTTTCCTCTTTACATTAACAAATTTTCACCTAATGGCACTCTACCATGCATATAAGAATGAGACACCTATACTCAAAACCTATTCTCAAAAACCACAGAGCAAAAACTGATGAGACTTGACATTGGAGATTCTGGGAGGGTCAGTCACAAAAAGTGGATCAAATGAACTTGATCCATGCAGACTCTAAATGTTCTTTGAAATCAGTTGTCAGCTTTTCATTTGGCCCTTCCACAGTACAATGATTTTCATGCACTTTCCAAATATTATTTTAGAATTCTTTGACATTAAAGCCCTTAGTGGTGTCAGCTGTTACGTTACTTAAATAGAAAACTGTAGCTTTTAGGCATTTGGTATTCAGATGAGCAGATCTAGGGCCAATATGGCCCTCTTTATCTTACAATGTGAAGGTTTCATTGGTTTTACAGATATAGTTGTTTTGTAGATTATCTGCAGAGACGAGGATCTGAAACGTCATTCTAGTCACCTTGACATTGTGGACCATGACGGAACCATGATTGAACGAATGTTCTTTGAGATGGAACAGGAAGACAGACTTCCTCGTAACAAATCATTTGATTATTATGAGGAGTCCTGTGTACATGAGAGGAAGATTAAGGATGGCAAGAGGATCAGAACCATCAGGGATGTCTCATCCCACGATCATATTGATGTGACAGAGGAAGTCGAAATGGATGGGGACACAGGTCAGAATCTGATCAATCTTTTGGAATCATATAAAAGCAGTTCAATATATAATGCAAACAATTTATAATATCTGGAATCTGCAGTCATTGTAAAATCCATAATTAACAAAACTTAGCTATTATGATTTTGTCAGTTCCTATTTTTTCCGCAAGCATATTAATGTGACTGCACCTTCCATTTTAGTGTAGTTACACAAGATACAAGGGTCCCAGAGAAACTGTACTCGAGTAAAAGGTTCAAAATCTTAAAGTCTTATTTTCCTTCTTTTAAGCACATCCTTCTTTTGTAGTTAGTGGAGGCTGCCGTTTTGTTTTGCCGTGGGGTTTTGTGTTTATTCGATTCCATTCCAGGTGACAAATGTACTACTGCTTTCTTAAGTCAAATTGAATGAAACAATTCTTATTCACACCTCTTAAGTATCCACATGAATTATTTGTTTTGTGCTATCTGAATGTATTATAGCTGATTATATTGAAAAGTTTAGTAAAAGGCTTAACCCTTTCCCTCATATAGACTCATTTTGACGCACTCAATAGGTACCACATAAAGCCTAATCTGCAGAAAGCCACACTTAAACCTTACCAAATTTAATTATAAAGTCCTCATTTCCAGACCACCGAGGAGCAGCAAACAGCATAAAACCTGATCAGCCTGCGTGTTACTCGCAGGCTGATCAGGTTTTATGTTGTTTGCACAGGTCTTTTCATGGTTTCCTCTATAAGGGAAAGGGTTAAAATGTTGATTAATGTACCCAATATTTTGTTTGTCTCTCTAACAGTGCTGTTCGAAAAGAAAATAAGTAGTCAAAACATTGTCTTAATGTATTTTATAATTATGCTTGGTCACAGTTATGACATGCAAACACCAAAATAGGTCAGTTAATTATCATGTAATATTCCAAATATTCTGTTAATTATCATGTAATATTCCAAATATTCTTTTTTATTATTGGTTGAAATGTAATGGAAAAAAAAAATGAATGTGAAAACAATGATTACATAAGCATTTATCTATAAACATTCACGGGCAAGTTTATGTGAAAAGCTTTGATATTAATTAAAAGTATGAAAATGCCCAAAGACTTTGCTGATATGACATCTCTAGTTGGTGTGGTAAAGTTGGGAAAAATATGAAATAAAGAATTCTTTTGCATTGTGCACAACCCATCTCCAAAATTGAAATAGAAGTCAAATAAATCGCATATACATGGATATTTACACTAACATGAATAAAAAGTGAATGAATTACTGAAATATATCAGAAGACTTTATTTTACTCAGTGTGCATTCCATTGCTGAATTTCTTGGGTTGCTGCTCTCATTGCTCAGATTGGTATATCTTGATAACTATCAAGATTGAAAAACTGAGTGGACCATGTCATTAACAAAAATGACTGAGCACATGTTTAAAAATCCTTTAATGAAGTTTTACATGTATAAGGGAAATGGTCAAATAAATTTATGTTTACAGATCCCACTGATGGAATGAAGGAAGAACTGTACAATAAGATAGCAAGTCGTCTGGCTGAGATAGGAGACAACTTGATGACAGAAAAATCAGAAGAGAACACAAGAAGTGCATCCACCAGCCCATGCTCAAAACTCTCCCAGTTTGATAAAGACGAGGCAGATTATGAGCCTGAAAAAAGTAATTATCAACTGTTGTTATTATTTCTTCTTTACAGTTCAAGTCCAGATACCCATGTTAAATTTACATAGGAAAATATAAACATGTTTTTGAATATTTGATTTGGCCAAAGCTTCATATTATGCCTAATTAACCTCTGAGCCAGATTGATGAAAAAAATATGGGAATATCTTTCAGTAACGTAAGTTCCCCAGTCTGGTCAATTTTGATGCTAATTTTTCAGTCAGGTTATCCATTTACAGTTATAGGTTACATTAGATGCTAGATAGTCAATTTTCAAAAACTGTGGCAGCACTATATCTGTCTCAAGTAGACATCGTCTCCAAATGACTGAAATACTGTCGGTTGGATGTGAGATGTTAAACCCAACAAACAAACAAATTTTAAAAACAAAAATTGTTATATGTACAAATAACGTGTGCTATAATCCTTATAGTCTATTTTATATAAAACAGAAAATATTTTGATTGAAGTGATACATCTGCTGGCAAAATGACACATTACCAGTTAGTATCCAATTGTATAAATTGTGGTCAAAATTTTACAATTGGTTTAAATCATAGTTTGATTAAAACATTGCATAGCAGATGTATAAAAAATTGGTTTAAATTTAATTTGCCATATTTTTAGCTCACCTGAGCACAACGTGCTCATGGTGAGCTATTAGGATCACCCTGCGTCCGTCGTCAACAATTTGCTTTAAACGCATCTCCTCTGAAACCGCTTGACAGAATTTGATTAAACTTGGTAGGGATGATCCTTGGGTGAACCTTCACAAAAGACGCTTAAATAAAATTGATCCATGTAGAACTCTGGTTGCCATGGCAATGGAAAGAAATATATTATGAAATCTTTAAAAATCATCTCCTTTAAAACTACTGGCCAGATTTCAAAATGTTTTAGTACAGATGTTCCTTAGGTAACCCTCTACCAAGATTGCAAAAATTATTCTGATTCGTAAAAAAACATGGCCTCCAGGGGTGGGGGAAAACTTGTCTTATATGTATATAGTGAAAACTTTAAACAGCATCTCCTCTGAAACTGTTGGACAGAATTTGTTTAAAACTTGGCAGGGATGATCCTTCGGTGAACATTCACAAAAGTTGATAAAATAAACTTGATCCATGTAGAACTCTGGTTGCAATGGCAATGGATAGAAATGAATTAGGAAAACTTTAAAAATCATCTCCTTCAAAACTACTGGCCAGCTTTCCAAATATTTTAGTACAGATGTTCCTGGGCAACCCTATACTCAGGTGAGTGATTCAGGGCCTCTATGGCCCTCTTGTTTGTTAAATTAACCAGCATTTCGAAGGCTGGTTTCTGTCCAACTTGTTAAGCTGCTTTTACAAGAGATAAACACAGGTGCCTAAATAACCATTTTGGTTAAAAGATAACCATGGTTTAGTGGTTAACCTGTGGTTATTTTGACCAAGATTTAAAAAGATGGACATAGCCTTTAAGCATTATTGTTGAGTGTTATGATTTGATAGAACTTCCGTCATGTGTAGTTAAATGTATCAGTTCTGTATATGAGTGAATTTGTTTTTACACACCAGTATGTTTCCTTTGCACTATAAATTTTGTGTGATCTTTTACACATTTAAGGGAAATTTCAGTGAATTGTAAATAAAGTGATAAAAATTATGTTAGATTACCAGTGATTTAGTTGAGGATATAAGATAAATAGAATGACATCCCATGCATGCAATAGAAAAATTTGTTAAAGTTTTGCATGCAAGCTACTCTCCAGCTTATATCTTAGAATTTATTTATGGTATTGACTTGAAAGATTATAAGTGTGTTCAGAGGCATCAGAAAACCAAGGAGGGTAACTCTTGACTGAAATTAATACAGTTTTTGGCCCTTTTCTAACTTAGATATTTTGGTTTAAGTTTTGCATGCACTGTGTCTTTATGCTTATGTCTCAGTAACTAGGCATGGTATTGGTTTAAGACTTCATAAACATATGTATACACAATTAGACTATCAAGGTATATCAGTTTTGACTATCATTATATAAAGGGTATTTGAAGGGCAAGAATTGAAATAAAAAAAAATTTACTGACAAGCATTTCGAGTAGTTGAGCGTGCTGTTCTCTGACAGCTCTTGTTTAAAAATTTCATATCTTGAAATTTGGAATAATTGAGGTTAATGTTTTTCATGCAAGTTTTCTTATCTCAGTAAACTCTAAAGCTAAGGGTTTAAAATGAAATTCCATGTGTTAGGGCTCTATACCTTATGTCACATATTTTTATACAACAGCTAGCATTATACTATCCAGCACTCAGAAAAGTGGAGCATGCTGTCTTTGGATAGCTCTTGTTATTTAATGCAATGAAATATGTAAATATTTATAAAAATACTTTTATCTCTGTCAGTAAAGCTAATATATTTGTTTAATCTTCTCTATATTTCTTAGCCTTGACTAAGGAACAGCTGACAACCCTTGAAGCAGAGATCAAACAGGAGTTGAGGATGGTAGCTGATCAGATGGATGCAAGGGTGAGTAATGATAGTCATGAGTGTGTTGTTTTACTGGATTCAATGACAGCCTGGTCAAAATGTATATCTGAAAAATGTACTGTTTTTGGTGAGCTTTCCATCCATCTGTCACAAACTATGTCTGCCTGTATCTAGTGAACTCCTGGTCGTACCTTGATGTTGCTGTACACCACTGATAAATAGTGTGGCTAATTGTGAATCAAGGGATTCAGTCATGTGACTTACAGCCAGGTCTCACTATCAGATCAATGCTTTCAGCTATGGTATTTTGTTTTTTGCACTCTACCTCCTGAGCCTTTGGTCGGATTTTGGTGAAAACTTTGCACATATATAGATGGCATTGACAACCTATTCATAGCAAAGACTGTGGGCTTAATTGAGTCATGTGAATTATAGATCAAGATCAATTGTCTATTAAGCACTGTAAACCGCTGGGCAGAAATTGATATAACTTTTCCTGAATATTACTTTGGTGGTTCTGTATAATACCTTAAATAATCATGATTTTTTTGGGTCATGTGACCTTGCTGATGCCCATTAATCTTGATGGAGATCATGTCCTTTAATTTCATATTGATGTGTCTGATAAATCAATAAATAGTGATTATTAAACAAATATCATTTCTTACAAAGTGGAGTGGGGCTGTAGAGGACTTTATGGCATTTTTGTTTGTTTCAAAAACTACTCCATAAATCTAAATAAAAAGAAAATAAAAATGGGCTTTGTCTGGTTATGACTGATAATATGGATGCTATCTGCAAACCTGTTACATGTGTTAAGAAGAAAATATTACAGTTACACAACTGTACAAATTAGCATATTTATGATGACATTTCAAATCTAGTAATGCCCTTTTTGTCCAAAAAAAATTGAAGAAAAAAAATACACTTTGAAATGTAAACTTTCAAGAAATGTGTTTAATGTAAGATGTTAATTACATAAAACACCCATGTGCTGGGTTTTTTTTGGCAACAGGTATATGTATATCCTTGATTTATAACTACAGCTGGCTGCTGATGCCAGGCAAGCTGCAATGAGGATTGCTGGTTTGGTGACATACCACAATTTCAAGAATGTGGTACAGGAGTCCGTGGGGAACGAGGTAGGATGGGCGCAGGTAGCAGCTGTCTTCAACATCACTAAAAGGGCGATGCAGCTGGCCGGTGCTGGTGGGGCGCTGGCAAACCAGATAAAGGAGAACAGTCTGAGATTCATCGAGGATAGGTTTGCTAACTGGATTGTTGGACAGGGTGGTTGGGTAAGTAGAGTTAAACATGGAAATTGTATTGACGAGTAACAGTGTTGAAGCAGAATTCCTACAAACTGCTCTTTCTTTTTAAGAAATTACTCAACATAACCTGAGAGTGCTCAAGGCTCAGATTAAGTTATTATGCAAGTATGAAATTTCTTAATACAACCACTTGTTAAGTATCTCCCTCTAAAGATGGGTTT
This sequence comes from Solen grandis, assembly GCA_021229015.1. Lineage (NCBI taxonomy): Eukaryota > Metazoa > Mollusca > Bivalvia > Adapedonta > Solenidae > Solen > Solen grandis. The sequence continues at coordinate 21,195,181 of CM037793.1, forward strand.
GGGGTATTATTTCTGTAGTCATGTCTGAGTAGCCACTGAATGGAGCTTGAAGTTAGTATGTATAACTATCTTGTGCTGATGTAACTACAGTTCGTTTGAGGAATGATCAGTCTTCTGGAAACATGTTTTAAAATGTTTCTCTTATCTCAGGCAAGTGCAAAACTGGGTCTTTTAGGGTCAAAAACATGGTCACCAAGACAAATCTTAGAAAAAACTTTTAACACTATAGTGTTGGGGGTAACATTTTTTCAACAATTCTTCATGACACTTGGTCTGGGTGTTTGTTTTCATGAAGTCTCTGACAAGTTAAAAGATATGGCCTTGTGCATTCAAAAAGTAGTTCACAAATCTCAGAAAAATCTGATTACCTGATTTTTTGCTTTATTTTCAGGATACATCGTCATAATATTTGTCAATGCCCAAACTTGTGTGTTTATTGTGATGCTCCCTATGAGGGGCCATATTGTTTTACAAATATCAGTTGGTCAGATGGTCAGTAAGACCTCTTCATTTCCAATCAGTAACTAGAGAATGTTTGTGCATATATTCATTTAACTTGATAGGGAGGTGCTTGTGAGTAGGAGATGGCCTCTATTTATTTTTGGGCCATAATGTCAAAGGTTCAGGTCACAGTAACCTTGAGTGTGAAAAATTTTCAGAATAAAATTTAGTTATACATTTATAAAAATCTCATTGCACATTATATTGCTTCAGACAGACAGTTGCTGTCTTATCTTAATAATAGGACCATTGAAGCAGATTTATTTTTCTTGATTGTTTACTCAGGATTTCTTAGGCAATTTAGATCAAAGTTGGACCTGGGTTTTAGGAAATATCATTTGAAGATATTGTTGATGGAAGTTAGATGCTGGACAAATACAGGTCACAGTAGCACACTTTGAGTACTTTGTGCTCAGATGAGCTTATATTGGTAGTATTATTTACAGCAGTGAATTTATTGTGGCACTTCAGGGCCCAATTCATTAAACTCCAGAAACTTTATGCCAAGTAATCCTTGTTTATGTAAATTTATAGGTGTAAAATAGTTTTAGCCTTTTTATTTCATTCTTTACAAAAAGTGATTGTTTTGTGTAATGCATTGAAAAAGTTCTCATTTATATAAATATGAAATTAGTTGACATTATGTAGGATAACATTCTAACAACTTAGATCAAATTTGTAAAAAGGAAATTTATGAAATGGGCCCCATATTCAAGATTAGTACAGTAAATAAGGTATACAGTTAAGACCAGTGAAAGATTTTTTATATGTAAACTGAAGTCCTTAGACTTTGAATCAAGGACAGAATTCAAGATTTGTTAAAAAAAAAAAAAAAAAAAAAAAAAATTGACACCAAAAAACATGGGAATTTCATGTGAAAAAAGTTGAATTGTCAGAATATCAAATATTACTGTGGTTTTTTCTTGGTTTACAGGATAGCATGCTAGACGATGGATCAGAATCAGAAACAGACTTGGAATTAGATTGAGACAGTTGTTTTCTATAGAGAGAAACACACATTGTTCTGATGAGGGGGCTGGTACAAAGCATAAAGCTTGCTGCCTCCATTGACATGGGATCAAAACAGGAGATGGTCATTTGGGAACCAGCATGTGATGCTCTCATACAAGACTGGTTTATGAGCCAAGGGTAGAGAAAGGAAAAACTACAAGCCTCATCATGTATCATACACAGCTTATTTTGTAGCACTTGTCAAGTGTTGTCAGTCATCTGTCCATCAGTTCATCTGCCTATCAAACTGGTTTGTTCTGCATTTTACATTAGAGTAGCATATAAAATCATCCAAAATTAATCATTTTACAACTAAAAAGCTTGTCAAATACCCATGTTCATCATTTGGAAATACAAGTTTTTCCTACTTGTTTTCCTACATACTTGGAGATACAGATCTGATTTTTGGTTTGTTAATGTACTGTCAGGAGTTGCTGAATGAGAAAACATTATGCTCTATAAGAAAAAGTCAAGCTATTATGATTACTGGGTCGTCGTCGTCATCATCATGCAAAAACTTTAATGTAGCCCATTACTCAAACACTTTTAACAGATGAGTATTGGCATCCTCATGCGGTGCTCTTATTGACAAAATATCTGCCGCATCATTTATAGCAGACGGTTGAAATTGTGTCATACCAACACATCCAATGTGAAATAATTAATGTTACATAGAAAGTTGTTATAGAAAAAATCATTATCTTAGTATGAAGGTTGTTGGGGGGGGGGGGGGGTTGGTATAGTTGACAGTTGTCTGCTTGATTGTAGGGGTTTGTTTGTAATGATTGTTTTCACTATTTTTGCATTTTATTTTATAATTTTCATATTTTTTGAAAATCCATTAACAGGAAAATTAAAAATGGAGAAAATAATTAGGATATTGATAGTTCCTGATACACAATTTATATGTGTCAGGACTGACTCACTAATTGCACATAACTTTGCTGAAGGGAAGTTGATGAAATTAGAATGAAGTCAAAGAATCAAAATGGTTGACATTTTTAAATGAAACTAACTTGCTCTTGGAAGTTCTATACCTTGAGAACACCCTTGATCTAGTCCTACACATTCCAGTGTTTCCAGATTACAGCATTTTGTTTAATGTGTAGAGTAGAAATATTGCTCTTAAAACACAAACGCTGTCACACATTACGAAAGGAGATCAGTTAATTGCAGGTTAATCATGATTTATACTTATTGCTACATATTGTTCCTATTTTTAATAAATTAAATAAAAATTTTCCTACACCAAAAAATCTCTAATTCATTGTCATTATATATCTGACATTTTGTAGAAAATAAAGACAACTTTTTGTTAAAGCATGATATTCATTGCATGTATGCAAAGAATCTTTCCTCTTGGTCAGTGAAACAGAGTTTAAGGTCTTCAAAACCTTGAGTTAAGAAAGGTCAGCAGTAGTTTTAATGATGTACCCATGTGACAAGTTGTTCATTTCATTAGCTTGACTTTATGTCTAGCAATTCTACTGCTGTAGATGTCAGCATCATACCTTGGTGAAGGTTTTGCATGCACTTTACAATCATGCATATATCTTCGTAACCATTTAATACTTAGGTCTTCAGTGAAATCAAAGAAACAAGCTAGATATCTCTTTATCAAATTTAATGCAAATTATGGGCCCTGTCTTTTAACTTGGACATTTTGGCTAAGGTTGGGTATGCAAAATACTATCATGCTTTAATCTCAGCAATAAGTTCTGGGGTTGACGCTTTTCTTCATATACATGTTCAGGAGCATTAGACCCTTAAGTAAGGTAACTCTTGATTGAATTCATTGTAAATTATTGCCCCTTTGGAACTTAAATATTTTTGTTAAGGTTGTACGTGCTCAAGGTGAGCTTTTCTGATCGCCTTTTGTCCGGCGTCCGTTGTCCGTGCGTGCGTCCGGCGTCAACAATTACTTCAAACAACATCTCCTCCTAAACGGCTTGGCCAATTTGAAAAATATTTTGCAGGAATGTTCCTTGGATGAAGCTCTACTAAAGTTGTATAAATGGTTCTGGTCCATTGCATAATTAGGTCACAGGAGCTAAAAATAGATTTTAAAAATGCAAACTTTGAAAATCTTCTTCTGCAAAACTGCAAGGCCTAGAGCTTAGATATTTGGTATGTAGCATCATCTTATGGGCCACTACCAAGATTGTACAAATCATAGCCCTATGGTGATAAATGACCCCGCACCAGGGGTCACTTGTTTTACATAGAGTTATATAGGAAAATCTTAAAAAATCTTCTTCCATGAATGCATAAGGCCTAGAGCTTAGATATTTGGTATGAAGCATCATCTTAAGGGCCACTACCAAGATTGTACAAATCATAGCCCTATGGTGATAAATGACCCCGCACCAGGGGTCACTTGTTTTACATAGAGTTATATAGGAAAATCTTAAAAAATCTTCTTCTATGAATCCATAAGGCCTAGAGCTTAGATATTTGGTATGTAGCATCATCTTATGGGCCACTACCAAGATAGTACAAATCATAGCCCTATGGTGATAAATGACCCGGCACCAGGGGTCACTTGTTTTACATAGAGTTATATAGGAAAATCTTAAAAAATCTTCTTCTATGAATCCATAAGGCCTTGAGCTTAGATATTTGGTATGTAGCATCATCTTATGGGCCACTACCAAGATTGTACAAATCATAGCCCAATGGTGATAAATGACCCCACACCAGGGGTCACTTGTTTTACATAGAGTTAAATAGGAAAATCTTAAAAAATCTTCTTCTATGAATCAATAAGGCCTAGAGCTAAGATTTTTGGTATGTAGTAGCATCTAATGGTTCATTACAAAGATTTTCAAAGTCTTGGCCCTATGGTGATAAATGACCCTGCACCCAAGTCTTCTCTGAAACCATATGGCTCATTGCTTAGATATTTGGTGTGTAGTATTGTCAGGGGTAAAATGTTTTAGATTAAGTTATATCAGAATCCTTGTCTGTTTAAAAACCATGACATCAGTTGAAGCAATGGTACTCAGGTGAGCGATTCAGGGCCATCATGGCCCTCTTGTTGTTAAAATTTTGCATGCAGTTTACTAGGATGCAATGCTTTTTGATTTCATACTTCACGAATATCTTTAGTGGCATTAAACAAACTTACAAGATAACTTTTGACCAAATTAAATACAAATTATGGCCCTTTCTGAACTAAAATGACTTTAAACTACCGGAGCATTAGTCGAGCCACTGCCTTACGGACAGCTCTTGTTTTCAGAAAGAATATTCTATCAAACTTTGTCTTTGTTAGTTCTTGTTTATTTTTTATTATGGTTAATATGCACACATATTTGTAAGTTATTTATAGGAGTGTGTGTTTCAGAATCTAACAAGATTTATCCAGGCATACCAGTAACTGGATGTCAGGAAGTGAGCACCTACATATCAAAATCATTCATATCAAATATCACAGACTTGAACTGTTTAATAAGGAAAAAAAGTTAATTATAAATATTGATGATAATCAAATATTTTCAAAATAAATTGTTAATTTTTTTATGCATGATAAAATGGCAATTCTCAAGAAGCTTATTGATTGAACAATACACCAAAATTTTAAAAATAAGATGCAATAGTTTTTACTTTTTATATGCTTTATTTTCTTTGTGTTCACATGATAATTGTAATGACTCTGCAGCAATCTGACAAAAATCACCTTCCTGTGAACCCTAGTAGGTTGTAGATAGCTTCATTTTAAAATTTATATGGTGTAAAAAGTGCAATTCGATATTCATGTTGTTTTTACCAGTATGTGCCTGTTAACCAATTGCGTTATTTTCATTTTGCTCAATGTTCTTTTTTTATCTTTTGAGATACGAAGTATCATATTGTTAATGTTTAGCATAAAATGCCATCAGTGTGTGAGTGTTTATGTTGTTTTGATTTACCCCTTTATCTCACAACAGTTAAGAGAATGTCCTTGACCGTTTGTATAAAAACAGCATCAAAATGTGTGAAGCGCTTTTTGAGAAGTCATTTAAAATCTGCCGAGACAGAAATTTCTTTCAGAATGGTTTATGTAAATGGTAAAGTGGTGTTATAGCTACCTATATTGTTAAGTGTATAGCAGTGGCGATCTGCTAGAGGTATTGTAAACTTTAGGTTTAATCTTATATGAATTTTACAGCTCTCTAGTGAAAGTTGGTACAGCCTGAAAGTGCCATGAAAGGTTGACAGAGATTATATTTGGGATAGCAGGTCACTGTTCCTAAAAATAGAAAAAAATAATGCCTGGGAGATTGCTCTGGAAATGTAGAATCTTTATGTATAAAAGACATACTCAATGAAAAAAGAACTAATTTACCAACATTATACCTAATTTTCTCATATCTATGGCAATATTTATTGCATTCTTAACAGGGAACATAGTATCCCAAATTTTTTGAACTGGTTCTGGTGATCTCATTTTTATGTATGCACACATTTTATGAAAATCAGATTTATTACATCCCCTTATCAACTATATTGTATATACATATTTGCTTGTATTATAGCTTGTTTTATGCAGATACTTTGTTCTTCCAATTATGTGTATATATGAATTAATTTGTTATTCATTACTTTCATATTGCCTTTAAGGATGAGTATGTAACTCACCAATTTATTATTTATAATTCAAATTCAGATCAAATTTTATTACTTTTATTTTAATGCAATATTCTTTTTTATTCATTTTTTTGTTATAAAAATTGTTTAAGAATGTTAATAGATCATTTTAAGTATGTTACTGTTTCTATGTGTATAATTGACATTAAAGAAAAAATAGTGTATTGTAAGTATTATTATAGTACCCTGCCAGTGTGAAGCATTATGTGTAGTGTATTGCAGAAGTCCATTATCTTACACTGTGTTTGATTAAACTGAGCACTGTGAAACTTTGCATTAATGATACTGTGGTGGCTCCATTCAAAACCTGCCAGAATGAAGTTGATCTCCCATTACCAAACAAGAAAAATAATAAATCATCTTCTTGATCCAGTGGTCTTTTTCCTTGATCCAGTGGTCACTTTTGTTTCATCTGGCACAGACCCTCTTCCAAGATTCCTATAACAAAGTAGATCCATTCAAATAAGGGGTTCTCAGTGGATGGGCCTTGTTATACCCCTTGTTACAAAGTACATGTACATATGGGGTTTACTCATCCATCTGTAGATATCAGATACCCCTGATTGGATTTTATAGAAACCTCACAAGCCTCATTTATACTAGGCCTAATTTTGCATATTACAGGTACATCACTCTGGGATGAATTTTCTTAAGTTATGGCCCTTTGTTATTTCAAAAATATTTTTTGTCAGTGGTGTTGCCACTAGCCTGATAATCAGGCTGATAAAGAAAAGATTTGAATCCACAGCAGTTACCTCAGCCTGGCTAGCTGAACATTATCTCACTAAGTGCTGGATGAAGAAGTTGGGCACAGATGGTAGACTGGTCACAGAATCCTCACAAATTGTTTACAGCCACACAATACTTCATAGCCTAGAGGCAACCATAGGCTAATTACTCAGCTACCTTCTCTTATTTGAACCAAGCTAATATGGATATTATGTCAGCATACCAGATGAATTTTCATTGAGTTTTTTTTTTTTCATGCATTCATGTCACAACGTGGGTGATTACCATTCACATGATAGCCATTTGCATTACTTTTGGCACAACTAATGAAGCTAATAAAGTGTTTCTTTTTTGTTTTTGTCTTAGTACTGCTAACCACTTGAAGTTCTATAGATTTTTCTGTGATAAAGCCAACATCAAAATACAACAGAAATGTACTGGTAACTGTGTCGAGAGGTCCCCGATTTTATCAAAACTATCATTGATCTTCATTTCTTATATGTGCATAATCTCATAGACATTTTGAATTTTATTTTTCTCTGGAATCTTTGATCTGATTTTTCACTCTTTTTAGCTCACCTGAGCCAGAGGCTCAAGGTGAGCTATTGTGACCGGTCTTCGTCCGTCGTCCGTCCGTCCGTCGTCCGTCCGTCGGTCGTCCGTCCGTCGTCCGTCAACATTTTGCTTCAAACGACATCTCCTTCTAAACTACTCACTGGATTTTGATAAAACTTCACTGGAATGTTCATTATGGGGCCCTTTTCCAAAGTTGTTAAAATTATTTTGATTGGTCAAAAATCTAGGTCACAGGAGCTAAAAATAGATTTTAAAAATGAAAATTTTAAAAATCTTCTTCTCCGAAACCACAAGGCCTAGCCTTTTGATTTTTGGTATGTAGCATGATCTTATGACTCTCTACCAAGATTGTTCAAATTATGGCCCTGGGGTCAAAATTGACCCCGCCCCAGGGGTCACGTGATTTAACATAGGCTAATATAGGAAAAACTTGAAAAATCTTTTTCTCAGAAACCACAAGACCTGGAGCTTAGATATTTGGTGTGAGCCTGATCTTATGACTCTCTACCAAGATTGTTCAAATTATGACCCTGGGGTCAAAATTGGCCCCGCCCCAGGGGTCACGTGATTTAACATAGGCTAATATAGGAAAAACTTGAAAAATCTTTTTCTCAGAAACCACAAGACCTGGAGCTTAGATATTTGGTGTGCAGCATTATCTTAATCACTACCAAGATTGTTCAAATTATGACCCTGGGGTCAAAATTGGCCCCGCCCCAGGGGTCACTTGATTTAACATAGGCTAATATAGGAAATACTTGAAAAAATCTTCTTCTCAGAAACCACAAGGCCTGGAGTTTAGATATTTGGTATGTAGCATGATCTTATGACTCTCTACCAAGATTGTTCAAATTATGATCCTGGGGTCAAAACTGGCCCAACCCAGGGGTCACTTGATTTAACATAGGCTAATATAGGAAAAACTTGAAAAATCTTCTTCTCAGAAACCACAAGGCCTAGGGTTTAGATATTTGGTGTGCAGCATTGTCTAGTAGATCACTACCAAGTTTGTTCAAATCATGGCCCTGGGGTCAAATTTGGCCCCGCCCCAGGGGTCACCTGATTTTACATAGGCTAATATAGGAAATACTTGAAAAAATCTTCTTTTCAGAAACCACAAGTCCTAGCCTTTTGATTTTTGGTATGTAGCATGATCTTATGACTCTCTACCAAGATTGTAAAAATTATGACCCTGGGGTCAAAATTGGCCCCGCCCCAGGTGTCACTTGATTTAACATAGGCTACTATAGGAAAAAACCTTGAAAAATCTTCTTCTCAGAAACCACAAGGCATAGAGTTAAGATATTTGGTGTGTAGCATTGTCTTGTGGATCTCTACCAAGTTTGTTCAAATCATGACCCTGGGGTCAAAATTGGCCCCACCCCAGGGGTCACTTGATTTAAATAGGCTAATGGAAAAATTAAAAATTTTAAATAGGGTTTAGAATTTTAGTAGATCACTACCAAGTTTGTTCAAATCATGCCCCTGGGGTCAAATTTGGCCCCGCCCCAGGGGTCACCTGATTTTACATAGGCTAATATAGAAATAACTTGAAAATTCTTCTTTTTAGGAAACTAGAAAACACATGGCCTGGCATTTAGATATTTGGTGAAAATATTGGCCCCTCCCCAGGGATCACTTGATTTTACATAGACTTATTTTGGAAAAAAATCTAGAAAAATTTCTTCTCAAAAACCACAAGGTCTGGAGTTTAGATATTTGGTATGTAACATGGGCTAATAGACCTCTACCCAGTTTGTTCAAATCATGACCCTGGGGTCAAAATTGGCTCTGCCCCAGGGGTCACTTGATTTTACATAGCCTAATGATATCAGGTGAGCGATCTAGGGCCATCATGGCCCTCTTGTTGCTTTTATGATCTCCTCATGGCCCTCTATCTTCATTACTTTTACAAAGATGATAGACAATTTCAGCAGAGGATTGGCAATACCTGGTATAATTCATTGATTTAAATTGACCAATCAGTGGCTGGGGAAAAATCTCAAGTAGTATAGTTTATTTCCCATTGAACAATGTGTGAAATTCTACATCAGCATGTAGATTTGGTGTTCAGAAAGTGCTTGTTGATTAACACAGACTTCCGTCAAGTTTTGGAGTGAAATGGTCTAAAATATGAAGCCCCAGTGGGTTGGGCTTGTATTATTCTGCTCTGAAAATGTTAAACCAGATTCACTGAAGTTTGGCAAAAATAATCACCTTATAAACTTATCATGATAGTTACAGAACTAGGATGCTTACCTAAAAAATGAGGCTTTTGTGGAATGGGTCTGGTTATACATGATAATCCAAGTCAGATGTTTCATCCTTGAATTAAGCTGAAGAAAGGGGTAACAAGGTCCAATTTTAAGCTACCTTTATGGTTTTATTTCTGCTGCTGGTACTCAGGTGAGCAATCAGGGATACAAATACACATTCCCTCTCTTACAAGTATTTGCTCATAGTACAGGTCATTCAGGTCTTTGTAATTAGCTTGACGTCACTATATGACTGAAATACTGTTGCAGTGATGGTAAACTCTAAAAATCAATAAATCAGGAGGTTTCAGTCAAAAGACAAAACCATTGTGAAGAGTCTGTAGATCAATAATACCTATCAAAAACATCTGTTAGTTGGCTATACATTGTGAATACTAGGGTTGGAGAATGGTGGGATTATATATTAATCATATGGGATCAATATATCTAGTTATTAGTTAACAGAATTGAATGTCTAGATTGTAACTCAGTCAAGCATAATCATATATTTGGTAACTGTCATCAAACGTGGAAGCAATGCTGGTGACCATAAGATCTCAGTCAAGTCAGCTACAGGATAGCCCAGTGGTATCGGGTTATTGCTCTGTTGTTGTTTTTTTCTTTAGAACCTGAAATTGTGAAACATTCCACACAGTTAAAGCTTGTGAAATGATTCTTGGAGTGTCACTAAGAGCAGAGGTAGTTAGGTAAGTGAGAAAGGGCAGTCACAGACCTGGTTCATATTCACATTAACCCATTCCCTCATATATACTCATTTTGATGCCCTCAATAGGTATCACATAAAGCCTGATCTGCAGAAAACCACAGTTAAACCTTACCAAATTTATTTACAAAATCCTCATTTCCAGACCACTGAGGAGCAGCGAACAGCATAAAACCTGATCAGCCTGCGAGTTACTCGCAGGCTGATCTGGTTTTATGCTGTTCGCATAGGTCTTTTCATGGTGTCCTCTATGAGGGAAAGGGTTAAGCGTTCCTTTAAACAGTACAAAACCTTCTTCATGAATTGTGATCTCGACCTAAATACACGTCACTCAGTCTTTCATCAACAGTTTAATATTAACATCAACAGTTTAATATTAACAATGGAAAATCATAATACTATATGTCACTTTACTTGTAAGATACATTGTAATAAACAAAAAAGCATGAAGGGGTGCAATGGGGGTACCTTTCTTCACATATAATTGTGCAAATGAGAAGTTAGTTAACACCATGTATGGACTAAGATAAAATCTGTATATAGTGAAATAGTTGTATACAGTATACCAGTACATAATGTAAGGCTCATATTATACAGTCAAATCACAGGTATACTCATTTTGACACATTTAGACACATTTTGTTGTATATTAACAACTGAAGGATACATTTATTGTTAACTGTTTGAACTAACCTCTCAAAATAAAATCCTACACAAGCAAATTGATTTTTTGTTTTATTTCAGACCTTTACTGTTCATCTATTGTTTTGAAATAAATTTTGCTTTTTATATCTTCTTGTTCCAGCTCTATTGGGGTTGGAATTATTGTTGTTTTTTTTGTTGTTGTTTTTAGCTCGTCTGTTTTTGGAAGAAAAAAATACAAGCTATTGTCATAACTCTGGCGTCCGCATTGTCGTCGTCAGGCGTAGTCGTCGTCCAGAATTTTAACGTTGGCCAGAACTTCTCTACTTTTCAATATACAACTTTCATGGGGCCGCCGTGGCCGAGCGGTTACAGTCGTGGACTACAAATCTCTCAGCCCCTCACCGCTGCGGGTTCGAATCCCGGTAGGGACTTCGGATTTTTCATGTGAGGAAGCCTTCCAGCTGGCTTGCGGTAGGTCGGTGGTTCTACCCGGGTACCTCTGTGTACTCGGGGTCTTCCTCCACCTGTAATTAGCTGGACGTCGCTATATGATTGAAATACTATCCCAGCGACGGTAAACTCCAATACAACAACAACAACAACTTTCATTTTTGGTATGCATATTCATCTTGACAAGACCTATCCAGACATATGCAAATATTTCACCTATTGACCTTCACCTTGACCTTATTTTTCTGTAATATTGAAAAACTTTAAAATGCCTGTCATTTCAAAACCGTTGTCAACAGGGCACTGATATTTCACATGTGAATTCCTTGTTGCAAGACCTTTCTTTCAATGTTACACTTTTGACCTTGACCTTTGAACTTTTTAAAATGTTTAAAAAAAAAAGTTAACGTTGGCCTTTGTTTCTTTACTATTTGACATACAACTTTTATTTTTGGTATGCATATTCATCTTTGCAAGGGCTATTCAGATATACCTCAACATTTCATCTATTGACCTTGACCTCTTTTTGCTGTAACTTTTGAAAACTTTAAAATGCCTGTCATTTAAGAACCGTTGTCAACAGGGCATTGATATTTCACATGTGAATTCCTTGTACAAAGACTTTTCCATCAATGTTACACTTTTGGGCTTTTGACCTTTGACCTATTTTTGAAATGTTTAACAAAAAACTTTAAAGTTGGCCCTAATTTCTTTACTATTTGACATACAACTTTTATTTTTGGTATGCATATTCATCTTTGCAAGGGCTATTCAGATATAACTCAAAATTTTATCTATCGACCTTGACCATTGACCTATTTTTGCTGTAACTTTTGAAAACTTAAAAAATGCCTGTCATTTCAAAACTGTTACGAACAAGGCACTGATATTTCACATGTGAATTCCTTGTGGCAAGACCTTTCCGTCAATGTTACACTTTTGGACTTTTGATCTTGACCTTTGACCAATATTTGAAATGTTTAACAAAAAAACTTTAACACTGGCCATAACTTTACAATTTGACACTCAACTTTTATTTTTGGCATGCATATTCATCTTTGCAAGGGCTTTTCAGATATACCTCAATATTTCATCTATTGACCTTGACCTATTCTGCTGTAACCTCTGAAAACTTTAAAATGCCTGTCATTTCAGAACTGTTACCAACAGGGCACTGATATTTCACATGTGAATTCCTTGTGGCAAGACCTTCTTTCAATGTTACACTTATGGACTTTTGACCTTGACCTTTGAATTTTGACCTATTTTTGAAATGTTTAAAAAAAACACTTTAACTTTGGCCATTACTTTTGACTATTTGACATACATCTTTTATATTTGGTATGTATATTCATCTTGACAAGGGCTATTCAGATATACTGCAATATTTTATCTATCGACCTTGACCTTCAAAACTTATTTTGCCATAACTCTGGACAAGTTTTAAAATAGATATTTCTTTGTCATTTTCAATACTTTTTTAAACTTTGTATACTGGTTTGTCATCATATGAACCTGTGCAGGTGTGGTTTTTGTCATGATCTTTAGGCAGATAAAAAAGAGCATTTTTTTTAATTGTCTTTAAATTTTACAGTTTGCATTAATTATCAAAAACTCAATGGACTAGCAATTGTGATTTGTTATTTACATATTTTATGTCTTTGTGTTGTATACATTCTATTCCATGAATAGGTCAAGGTCATCCTTCAAGGTCAAAGGTCAAATTTAAAGGGTATGGTACTTCAACTTTGCATTTAAAGGCTTACAGTTTTAGTTGTGAATTTCAAGGTCAACTTTTTTAAATGTTTAACAAACATATGTAACACTGGCAAAAACAGATGAGCATTGGCACCCATATGCAGTGCTCTTGTGCCTATATGATATATGATTAAATTGTTGTTTTTAAGTTTTGGCTTCAAGGTGGTGATTATGAAATATTTGTTGTTTTTTTAATTACCTCCCTTTAATTCAATCATAACCCAATAGGAAAATATAAATCTTTTGCGTATATAATTCTGTGAGTCTCCAACACATTGTAAGGTGGATTAGGGTTGTCTGTCAGTCAGTTTGTAACCTTTTAAGTGTGTGAAACTGATAGGTGATAGGACAGATTATTTCTAGTCATTTCCAAATTTGAGTGAAATGGTATTGCTCCACTGGTACATGGCGCAAATCAGCACATTCAAAACACTTCCTTACATTCCTACGCAGATCTAGTGAGATATAAGATTATGAAGTGGCAAACATGCTGGCCAGGTAGTAGTTAGAGAAATACAATATGTTTAGTACAGTAATTCATTTGTATAACTACTGCACACAGAATGCATTGCGCTTTCTGGTGCGGTGTAACTTTGCAGGATTTAAGGCATAGAGGATATTTACATATATTTTTAAGCTGATGCTCAAAGTTTGAACAAGAAAGTCAGTAGAACTGACAGATGCTCCCCGAAGAACGTCATTGTTACAAATAAGACCTTGGTCAATGGGTGGGAGGATGTAGGAACTGGGTAAAGCCGAAGATATGCGCATCTGCTCTTTGTAATAAAGCTTCACATAAAGTTTTGTTGAAATCAAGCTATTAGTTCCTGAGAAATAGCCCGGACAAGAATCATACTAGATATACCGTTTGCATAAAAGTCAAAGGACCATATCTGTGAAAAATTGAGGAACAAAGTTACCCCCATGATATGCATATCTTCTCTTGGTAATAAAGCTTTCCATTGAGTTTCGTTGAATTCAAGCCATTATTTTCTGAGAAATAGCCCAGACAAGATTCATGCAATATGTACTATAGGCCGAAAAATCAAGGGGCCATAACTCTGAAAAATTGAGGAACCAGGACACGCCAACGATATGCGTATCTACTCTTGGTAATTAAGCTTCCCATAAAGTTTCGTTGAATTCAAGCCATTAGTTCCTGAGAAATAGCCCGGACAAGAATCATGCAATATGTACTATAGGCCGAAAAGTCAATGGGCCATAACTCTTTGAAAAATTTAGGAACCGGGTCATGCTGAGGATATGCGCATCTTCTCTTGGTAATAAAGCTTCACAACAAGTTTCGTTGAATTTAAGCCATTAGTTCCTGAGAAATAGCCCGGACAGAATCATGCAATATGTACTATAGGCCGAAAAGTCATGGGGCCATAACTCTTTGAAAAATTTAGGAACCGGGTCATGCTGACGATATGCCCATCTCCTCTTGGTAATAAAGCTTCCCATAAAGTTTCGTTGAATTAAAGCCATTAGTTCCTGAGAAATAGCCCAGACAGAATCATGCAATATGTACTATAGGCTGAAAAGTCAAGGGGCCATAACTCTCTGAAAAATTTAGGAACCGGGTCATGCTGACGATATGGGCATCTCCTCTTGGTAATAAAGCTTCCCATAAAGTTTCGTTGAATTCAAGCCGTTAGTTCCTGAGAAATAGCCCGGACAAGAATCATGCAATATGTACTATAGGCCAAAAAGTCAATGGGCCATAACTCTTTGAAAAATTTAGGAACCGGGTCATGCTGAGGATATGCGCATCTTCTCTTGGTAATAAAGCTTCACAACAAGTTTCGTTGAATTCAAGCCATTAGTTCCTGAGAAATAGCCCGGACAGAATCATGCAATATGTACTATAGGCCGAAAAGTCAAGGGGCCATAACTCTTTGAAAAATTTAGGAACCGGGTCATGCTGACGATATGCGCATCTCCTCTTGGTAATAAAGCTTCCCATAAAGTTTCGTTGAATTCAAGCCATTAGTTCCTGAGAAATAGCCCGGACAAGAATCATGCAATATGTACTATAGGCCGAAAAGTCAAGGGGCCATAACTCTTTGAAAAATTTAGGAACTGGGTCATGCTGACGATATGCGCATCTCCTCTTGGTAATAAAGCTTCCCATAAAGTTTCCTTGAATTCAAGCCGTTAGTTCCTTAGAAATAGTCCGGACAAGGAAAGTGGGACGGACGAACGGACGGACGAAGCGGCGACTATATGCGTCACCTTCGGTGAGCATAAAAACAATGTCAAGTTAGGGCTTATACAGAGAAATGAGACAAATATATCACATTTAACCAAAACTGATTATCAGTATCACAATAAATTTTTCAGCTTGTTTATTCATTACAAATCTCACAAGTTAGAAAACTACATTTCAAATTGCCATCATCAGTGACCTGCTCACTTTTCCTATCAAAGGACCACTTCAAACTTGAACAATATTTCAGTAATTAACATCCAGTGACAGTGAGCAAACAAAAGGAGTGCCAATTACTAGCTATCATAGACACCATCATGTGTTTAATCTATCTGAAATTAATATTCTAAATTCAAGGTGAATATTCTAATATTCATTTCAGTGTCAAATGGATATTCATACATCAAATAAGGTATTTGTTGCTTTCCCTAATTATAATGATTAAAGGTACCAAAGATGTGTGAAAAACGAAATTAGATGTAAGGAAAACAACATCTAAAATATAAGTATTGTCAGCATGTGGAGTCACAATAATAGTGAACACATTATTTGCTTTTATTGCTCATTGATGTATGTTTTGTTGAATTATGGACAAACCTGTTGGGATGCATTCATCATTATAATGCAAACCTTGATCAGTCAGGTTGAATTTTAAGAAATACCCATCATTTTCATATCAACAGATCATGACCAAAATAAGGGCCATTTCGCCCTAGACTGTTCATCATCGTCCTAGACTGTTCATCATCGCCCTAGACTGCTCATCATCACCCTAGATTGCTCATCAGAGTACTTACCATTCAAGTTGCTTTAGTTTAGCGGGTCATCTCCAGCTTCAAGTTTCAGATACAAAGAATTCTTAAGTTAGTCAATTATCTGGAGGCCTCATTTTTCATGGGATTAACTTATGGAATAAAGGTAGACAGCCATGGTGTGACAATTTGTGCCTAAATTAAATTCTAACCATTGGTTTTATAGATGAAGATTTTAAAATTTCCTATTTATGGTATATAAGGAATCTATCTGACCTCAATGGGGTCTTATTTTTCAAGGGATCAACTTCCTTTTAGCACTTATGGTAGACAGCCATGAATAAGGTGACCATACATGCCAAAAGAAATTAAATTCTAACCATTGGTTTCATAGCAATTATGGTAGACAGCCATGAGATGACCATTTATGATAAATGGAATTTAGTTCTGGCCATTGGCTTCATAGAAGAATTTTTAAAACTTCCACAAAGAGAATATAAGGAAACTAGCCGAAGCCCTGGGGCCTCATTTTTCAAGGGTTCAACTTTATTTCAGCAATGAGGTAACCAACTGTGGTAAATGAAATTAAATTCTGGCTATTGGTTTCATGAAAGAAGAATTTTTATATTTTCTATATAGAGTACCGGGGTATATAAGGAGATTAGCCAAACCCCAAGGGGCCTCATTTTTCAAGGGATCAATTTTCTTTTTAGCAATTACGGTAGAGGGCCATGAAGTAAACATTTGTGCTGTACGGAATTTAATTCTGACCACTGGTTGCAGAAGAGATGATTTTTTAAAACTTTTTTAAGTAAAATTCTGTTAATTGCCATGGCAGCCAAAGTTTTTATTTAGCAACTTCAAGGGTTACCAAGGATCATTCATGCCAAGTTTTTTTAATTTCAACACAGTGGTTTCATAGGAAAAGGCATTTAAAGCAAATTGTTGATGACAGATGATGCACAAAGGGTAATATCAATAGCTCACCTTGATCATGTTGTTAAAACACTTTCATCTCTTGAGTTACAACTGTTTAAATTAACTAAGGTTTTGCCCTTTTATCAGATCATTTTAGTTCTCAATTCTTTATATTTAGTCATGTGACAAGAGAATATTAAGCTGTCAACAGAAACAGCATCCCAAAACACCATCACACAT
Organism: Solen grandis; assembly: GCA_021229015.1. Lineage (NCBI taxonomy): Eukaryota > Metazoa > Mollusca > Bivalvia > Adapedonta > Solenidae > Solen > Solen grandis. Next base: position 21,212,578 of record CM037793.1, read on the forward strand.
CCATCATTTTCAATCATTCAAAATCAAAATAAATGAACTGTACTTATTAATGACGTAATTTCTTTATATATAACACATGTGTAAATGTTTCAGTAACTTGTTATTCATATATGGCCACTGAAAGAAATTTCTGATATAACCAAACAGGTACATTATGAATGCTATGTTTTAAAATCAAACCTTAGACATACATGCACACTGTCATATCATTCAATCTATCAAAAGTCTGTAAAATAAAGGTAAAAAGTAAACAGATAACCTATAATTTCAAACCAATCACAACGGTAATTGGTTAGTCTCTACAGAGGTAAATATCAGTTAAAATGTGACATCTTTCTGTTATATACAAATAAAATGCAACATGTATATATTCATACAAGGTCTTTCAATTCATCTCAATCTCTACCGCTGATTCTCCAGAGATTGTACAGTAGTATCCCGTATTAAACTGTTTTCTTTTCTTAACCCTTTACTCATGAAAATTCATGTATAAGTTCATGACTTGATGAATATTTATTTTAATGTAACTTTAAATAGTGTATGAACAATGAATATTTCTTTGCCATGCAGTCTACAGAATCTAAGCTACAGTATTGTATGAGCTAACAGAGGAGTCTCTGACCATGTGGATCTTCTCTGTCTGCCAAGGCATCAAAACATATACAGGAGGTAAAGGGTTAAGAAAGAAACACTGTAAGACCTGTTCAAAGTTTTCTTGCAGTCTAAACTGGCATAGTACAACTGGTGTGTAAAAGTGAATTACAGCATTCCCTTACTTGAGCAACATTTGGGGACACAAGGGATGTGTATGTTACAGAGAGGAAATTTTTGTAGAGACGGAATGGTGTTTATATACAGTTTTCACACATAATGGATCCTGTCTTTGTAGGAAATTGTTTCTGGGAGGTACTTATATGGCTGAACTTGAACTGTTGACAAGGGAGGGAATCAATCAAAACAAAGGTTTTGAGAGGGAATGCTGTAACTGAGTGGCAATTTAGCGAATGTACAATCACCCTTTATCAACCAAAATCATCAACTGGTTCCGACTTTATCACTAATCCAAATGGGCGGTCACTGTTTTCAGAAGTTGACTGAGGCAGTGGCGCATCAGACATGAGAACATTTTGATAGTGTTTACTGCTAAACGGAGAAAACCGTTTATCTGAATCTTCATACTCCTCAGCAGTATTACTTGCATAATCTTCAGGTTCTTGCTTTATAAACGGCATGTCAATATCTGAAGAATCAATCAAACTAGCTGCTGGAATGTTGGCATTTTCCATTGTATCTTCTCTGTGTTTGTATGTCCGATAAAGATGTACAGGGGTTGGGGATAGAGAGGGGGAAGGACGGACTTTATGAACTGGATTTCTTTGTTTTCTTCTGAGAATGGCCGGGACAGAATGTGATGAGGATACTCTTGGATTTTTTCCAGCATTGGACAATTTTGTTTCTTCTGATTGATCTTCAATTGCATTTTGTGTTGATGTCACATTGTCTAGAAACTGGTCTAGATTGGCATGTTTGGATTTCTGACCGTTTGACACATCTTGTTTAATATTTGGCTGGTCAGCTTTTGTGACAGGAATTTGTTTTTGAACTGGAACCATTACAGCACCGTTTGGAAGGTTCACTAATCCTTGTGATGTGACAATCTGCTGCACACTGCCTGCACTAGTCTGTATGTTGGCTGGGATAAAGCCCTGTGGAACACTTGCAGTTGTTTTCTGTGGCATCAAAAACATGATCTGATTAGAGGGTGCCTCTGCCAAAGGAGCCCCAATATTCCTGACAGTCTCCCCTGGATTGATCGGGTGGAGAACTTTGACAGGGTTGTTGATGGATCGAGATTTATAAATCATGTTTAGCTTTTCTGCAGCAGCCTCATCTGAATCGTAGGACACACGCAGACCACTGGCGATAAGAGACCTCTCCGACAGGTAGAACTTTCCTGCAAATAACGCTGTGAAAATTACATGTTGAAAGGTGGAAATTGTATCAATAGTGGGATGAAATAATAAGGTTTAATAAAAAAAAATGTCATCTTAAACTTGACTTTATATGCTTATTATTCAAGCATTTTGCCTTACAGAGAATTCTGGGTATAACAACACTACTTGTTCTAAGAAAAATCAAAGGACCGATAGTCTTGAGAGCTGCCAATTGAAAAATACTGCTACATTATTTTGTTGCAAAGTTTTAAGATACATAATATGTATTGATTTAAAATCATCCACTGGTCTGTACATACTTATATGAATCAGGTGAAATCATATGTGTTATGAATATAAAATATTGTTTATATACAACACTTTCTGAAAAAGTTACTACGGCAAGAAAGAAACAAATAACAATAACAAATAATACGATATTATATAGAAACAATTTTGCCTATTTCGTGGGGAGCATGTATACTGAAATTTGAGTTATCAGGTTATCAGATCATATCAATGAGACTACATTCTGAGAATCAGAATGCAGCTCAAAAATGTTATATTGAATTTGTAAGCATAATGAATTTCATCAAAGACACAAAAAATCCTGTTTCCTTATAATGTAACAATACAACTCTTTTTCACTGTTTATTAACTGTTTATTGATGGTCTTTCATTGAATTACCAAGAGGGCCAAAATGGCCCTATAATCACTAACCTGAGAAACATTGCTGTCACTACCTGCACTGCTGAAGAAATGAAGATGCTGGAGTGTAAACAAAGTGAACTCTGGCATTTTTTTTATATTAAAATGGGCATAACTCCTGACCTAATATATAATCAAACTTGATCAAGATTAAGGTCATAAACATTGTCATAAAGTTTGAAGATGATTGCTTAAGAAATGAAGATGCTAGAGTGTAAACGAAATAAGAAGTGGCATTTTTTTTCATATTAAAACGGGCATAACCCCTTAACTTATATATAATCAAACTTGATCAAGATCAAGGTCATAAACATTGTCATAAAGTTTGAAGATGATTGCTTAAGAAATGAAGATGCTAGAGTGTAAACGAAATAAGAACTGGCATTTTTTTTCATATTAAAACGGGCATAACCCCTGAACTAATATATAATCAAACTTGATCAAGATTAAGGTCATAAACATTGTCATAAAGTTTGAAGATTATTGTTAAAAAAATGGAGATGCTAGAGTGTAAACAAACTAATTGTGGACGAAGGACGGATAAACGACATTCAAAGATGCTAATAGCTCATCCTAAGCACATGTGCTCAGGTGAGCTTTAAAGTAAATCATTTTCTTTTACAATGTCAATAGTTTTATACAGTTGTCAAACATAACTTGACACAGTTTCATCCATGCTCTGGTCTTGATGTTCAAAGCCAAAGCACTTAAATATAGTCTTTGCCTTGAACACTGTTTTGACCCTGTTTTTTTTCCCCTTCTTTATTTACAGTGGATACAACAGGAGAGCTAATCTTGTTTGAAAAAAGATTACAAATTTTCTTTAAAACATTTCGATATTCCTAGGAAAAATGTTATTTAATTAAAAAAATTAAATTTAAAAATTTACAGTCATTCCCAGAAAATTTATATTGAAAAAACATAAATGTCAGAAGATTGAAACAAAGTTATATGAACATTACAAAAATCTTAACAAATCTTTTTAACTGACGAATACACACAAAGATTATATAACATAGTCTAAGCAATCAAACGCTTGGAATATTAAGAATGTAAATGAGGCAACAAATAGGCTGCATGTTTTTCTTGGCTAAGGGGGACTTACAGTGTTATATCGACATAAGACACACTTGTATATGTATATGTGTATATGTTATATGTGTATGGCATCACATAAAAATCAGAATACATAGAGGAATTTTATATGTAATATAAGTGGTAGTATAGCATTCTACTTTGACATTTTTAAATACTACAATTTTTTTTACATTAAATTTTGTTGAATATATAATGGAGATTTTGTGAATTTTCCAAATGGTGAAATCAAACCCCCAGTTTAACCTGGCATGTCCAAACATACCCTGACTGCCCTCCTCCAGCTTCAGAGATTTCATCCAGTCTAGCAGCTTCATGAACTTGGCTTTACTAAGGCTCACCTGGGACAACGTGTTAAAAATCTCCCATTTGGCATTTGGTATATCTGCAATATTTACATGTTACAAACTTTAGTTTTCCAGAAAGGTCTTGATTCTTAAGTCTAAGCTTTTATTTCAAGACTTTCTAGACTTTATTAAAAACATGATCCTGAGAAAAATTGGGTCTTCCCCTTGGAAGCCATGCTTTTTTTATGGATGAAAGTAAGTTAACATTCTTAATATATATTTACATATCTATTACTTCGAAATTGCTTTCCATTGATGGTAAGGCCAGAAAAAATTATGTTTTGAAATCCTAACCAACTGTCATATTTCATTTTTTGCAATCCAACCTTTAACACCCCACCCATGTTTTAAATCATTAAATTATGTTTTAATTTTCTTAACCATCTCTTCCATTTTGATAATTTCCCAGATTTTTCATATTCAATCACATTATATTCACATTCCCAATGAAAGCAGCACCCACAATCTTTTCCTCAATCAATGGTTCAATCATAACAAGCATCAACCAATTCTATGCATATGAATTCAAATATAAACAAGATGGTCATAGTTGCCCAAGTTTGCTAACCTGAGTACTAATACAGTGGTCATGCGATTCCTCGAGGTCGGACGGGATCTGAAAAACAAGAGGGCCATGATGGCCCTGGATCGCTCACCTGAGTACCATTGCTACAACTGATTACAAGGTTTTTAAACAGACAAGAATTCTGATATAACTCAATCTTAAACATTTTAGCCCTGACAATACTACACACCAAATATATAAGCACTGGGCCTTATGGTTTCAGAGGAGAAACTTAGTGCGGGGTCATTTATCTCCAAAGGGCCACCATTTTGAAAATCTTGATAATGAACCATTAGATGATGCTACATACCAAATATCTAAGCTCTAGGCCTAATGGATTCATAGAAGAAGATTTTTAAAGATTTTCCTATATAACTCTATGTTAAACAAGTGACCCCTGGTGCGGGGGCATTTATCACCATAGGGGCATGATTTGTACAATCTTGGTAATAAACCATAAGATGATGCTTCATACCAAATATCTAATCTCTAGGCCTTATGGATTCATAGAAGAAGATTTTTAAAGATTTTCCTATATAACTCTATGTAAAACAAGTGACCCCTGGTGCGGGGTCATTTATCACCATAGGGCTATGATTTGTACAATCTTGGTAATGAACCATAAGATGATGCTACATACCAAATATCTAAGCTCTAGGCCTAATGGATTCATAGAAGAAGATTTTTAAAGTTTTTTCTATATAACTCTATGTAAAACAAGTGACCCATGGTGCGGGGTCATTTATCACCATAGGGTCATGATTTGTACAATCTTGGTAATGGCCCATAAGATGATGCTACATACCAAATATCTAAGCTCTAGGCCTAATGGATTCATAGAAGAAGATTTTTAAAGTTTTTTCTATATAACTCTATGTAAAACAAGTGACCCATGGTGCGGGGTCATTTATCACCATAGGGTCATGATTTGTACAATCTTGGTAATGAACCATAAGATGATGCTACATACCAAATATCTAATCTCTAGGCCTTATGGATTCATAGAAGAAGATTTTTAAACATTTTCCTATATAACTCTATGTAAAACAAGTGACCCCTGGTGCCGGGGCATTTATCACCGTAGGGCTATGATTTGTACAATCTTGGTAATGAACCATAAGATGATGCTACATACCAAATATCTAATCTCTAGGCCTTATGGATTCATAGAAGAAGATTTTTAAAGTTTTCCTATATAACTCTATGTAAAACAAGTGACCCCATTGCGGGCATTTATCACTGGGTATGATTTGACAATCTTGGTAATGAACCATAAGATGATGCTACATACCAAATATCTAAGCTCTAGGCCTATGGATTCATAGAAGAAGATTTTTAAAGTTTTTCCTATATAACTCTATGTAAAACAAGTGACCCATGGTGCTGGGTCATTTATCACCATAGGGTCATGATTTGTACAATCTTGGTAATGAACCATAAGATGATGCTTCATACCAAATATCTAATCTCTAGGCCTTATGGATTCATAGAAGAAGATTTTTAAAGATTTTCCTATATAACTCTATGTAAAACAAGTGACCCCTGGTGCGGGGGCATTTATCACCGTAGGGCTATGATTTGAACAATCTTGGTAATGAACCATTAGATGATGCTACATACGAAATATCTAAGCTCTAGGCCTAATGGATTCATAGAAGAAGATTTTTAAAGATTTTCCTATATAACTCTATGTAAAACAAGAGGGCCATGATGGCCCTGGATCGCTCACCTGAGTACCATTGCTACAACTGATTACAAGGTTTTTAAACAGACAAGAATTCTGATATAACTCAATCTTAAACATTTTAGCCCTGACAATACTACACACCAAATATATAAGCACTGGGCCTTATGGTTTCAGAGGAGAAGACTTAGTGCGGGGGCATTTATCTCCAAAGGGCCACCATTTTGAAAATCTTGATAATGAACCATTAGATGATGTTACATACCAAATATCTAAGCTCTAGGCCTAATGGATTCATAGAAGAAGGTTTTTAAAGATTTTCCTATATAACTCTATGTTAAACAAGTGACCCCTGGTGCGGGGGCATTTATCACCATAGGGCTATGATTTGTACAATCTTGGTAATGAACCATAAGATGATGCTACATACCAAATATCTAAGCTCTAGGCCTAATGGATTCATAGAAGAAGATTTTTAAAGATTTTCCTATATAACTCTATGTAAAACAAGTGACCCCTGGTGCGGGGTCATTTATCATCTTAGGGCTATGATTTGTACAATCTTGGTAATGGCCCATAAGATGATGCTACATACCAAATATCTAAGCTCTAGGCCTAATGGATTCATAGAAGAAGATTATTAAAGTTTTTTCTATATAACTCTATGTAAAACAAGTGACCCATGGTGCGGGGTCATTTATCACCATAGGGTAATGATTTGTACAATCTTGGTAATGAACCATAAGATGATGCTTCATACCAAATATCTAATTTCTAGGCCTTATGGATTCATAGAAGAAGATTTTTAAAATTTTCCTATATAACTCTATGTAAAACAAGTGACCCCTGGTGCGGGGGCATTTATCACTGTAGGGCTATGATTTGTACAATCTTGGTAAAGAACCATAAGATGATGCTACATACCAAATATCTAATCTCTAGGCCTTATGGATTCATAGAAGAAGATTTTTAAAGCTTTTCCTATATAACTCTATGTAAAACAAGTGACCCCTATTGCGGGGGCATTTATCACCGTTTGGCTATGATTTGAACAATCTTGGTAATGAACCATTAGATGATGCTACATATGAAATATCTAAGCTCTAGGCCTTATGGATTCATAGAAGAAGATTTTTAAAGTTTTTCCTATATAAATCTATGTTAAACAAGTGACCCCTGGTGCGGGGGCATTTATCACCATAGGGCTATGATTTGAACAATCTTGGTAAGGAACCATAAGATGATGCTACATACCAAATATCTAAGCTCTAGGCCTAATGGATTCATAGAAGAAGATTTTTAAAGTTTTTCCTATATAACTCTATGTAAAACAAGTGACCCATGGTGCGGGGGGTCATTTATCACCATAGGGTCATGATTTGTACAATCTTGGTAATGAACCATAAGATGATGCTTCATACCAAATATCTAATCTCTAGGCTTATGGATTCATAGAAGAAGATTTTTAAACATTTTCCTAATAACTCTATGTAAACAAGTGACCCTGGTGCGGGGGCATTTATCACCGTAGGGCTATGATTGAACAATCTTGGTAATGAACCATTAGATGATGCTACATACCAAATATCTAGGCTCTAGGCTTGCAATTTTGCAGAAGAAGATTTTCAAAGTTTGCATTTTTAAAATCTATTTTTAGCTCCTGTGACCTACTTTTTTAACCAATCTGAATAATTTGTACAACTTTGATAGAGGGCATCATAAGGATGATTCCTGTGAAGTTTGGTCAAAATCCCTTCAGCGGTTCATGAGGAGATGTTGTTTAAAGCAAATTGTTGACGACGGACGGACGCACGCACGCACGCACGCACGCACGGACGACGGACGACGGACGACGGACAAAAGGCGATCACAATAGCTCACCATGAGCACGTTGTGCTCAGGTGAGCTAAAAAGTGACCCCTGGTGCGGGGTCATTTATCACCGTAGGGCTATGATTTGTACAATCTTGGTAATGGCCCATAAGATGATGCTACATACCAAATATCTAAGCTCTAGCCTTGCAGTTTTGCAGAAGAAGATTTCAAGTTTGCATTTTTAAAATCTATTTTTAGCTCCTGTGACCTACTTTTTTAACCAATCTGAATAATTTGTACAACTTTGTAGAGGGCATCATAAGGATGATTCCTGTGAAGTTTGGTCAAAATCCTTCAGCGTTCATGAGGAGATGTTGTTTAAAGCAAATTGTTGACGACGGACGCACGCACGCACGCACGGACGACGGACAAAAGGCGATCACAATAGCTCACCATGAGCACGTTGTGCTCAGGTGAGCTAAAAACTCAAGGAATCGCCGTATTCGAGGAATCATTTATGTGTCAAAATTCAATACATTTACATTTGTTGATACCTTAACGTCATCTTTTCAGTAATTATTTTGTTACGTTTAGCCTATAATAATACTTTATAAACATAATATATGTTTAAAAATAAAAAAAATAACACGATCATAGCTTTCATTGTGAGAATTAAGTCAGAAATAAGTTCTTTTTTTAACCGATAATATGATTTAAACCCTTTGTTTTAGTTTGTGTATATGGCGGCGTTGCATACTTTTTTACATTCTTGTAATAAACACTTATATCATGGTTCTTCAAACTAATGATTACAGAGAAAAATAACATGGGTCATCATCTGAAGTTTTGTCAAATTCTGCCCAGTGATATTATAGAGAAGAAATTTGTCCGGCTTGAGCATGTTATGCCCAGGTGAGTTAAATATGAAAGCAAAAGGGCCATAACGGCCCTGGATTGCTCACCTAAGTCAATATAGTGCAGGTCTCCAATTTGTAGACTAACCTATACTACAAGGCAATGAGTGTGTGCAACTATACAAGACAGGGGCGTCCAACTCCCCGATTTTTTCTTATACCCTCATACCTCTTAACACAAAAGGCTTTTTAATAAGGGGCCTCCATGGCCAAGAGGGTAAAGTCGCTGACTTTAACACTCACTCAGCCCCTCACCGCGTGGGTTCGAATCCCGGCAGGGTCATAGGTTGGTGGTTCTACCCGGATGCTTCTGTGCATTCGGGGTCTTCCTCCACCTGTAATTAGCTGGATGTCGCTATATGACTGAAAAACTGTCGAAGCGATGGTAAACTCAAAAAGTCAAGTCTTTTCAATAATTTCACCTAGTCACCTAGTTTTTAAACCGAATGACCCATATCCATACTTACCAATGATATTGTTCAAACAAACATCTGAGGAAGTTTTGTGAAGAATCTAAAGAAATTGAAGTCCCTATATTGTTCACAAGGTTTTTATAATGATTTGACTTAGTGACTTTGTTTTTTATTAGCATGACCCATATTCAAACTTGAACTAGATATTGTTCATAACAAGAGGGTAAAGATGGCACTGAATTTGCTCACCTGAGAAATATTGCCTTCACTGCCTAATAAAGCATGGTTGCACTGAATACATATCCATGCAAAAATACAGCAAGATAATCTTAATTCCAAATACAACCTGTACCTGTGGTCAAAGTTTTGAGGGTCATAGCCCTAGATAAGTCTCTATAAAATTAAGTGACCCTTGGGGCGAGACCAATTTTGACTACTGAGGACCATGATTTGAACAAACTTTGATCAGGTCCACTAGGCCATGTTACATACCAAATATCTAAGCCCCAAACCTTGTTTTTTTTAAAATGAAGATTTTAATGTTTTTCTCTATGTAAGTCTATGTAAAATCAAGTGACCTCTTGGGCGAGACCAATTTTAAACCATGAGAGCCATGATTTGAACAAACTTGGAAGAGGTCCACTAGGCCATGTTACACACCAAATATCTTAACTTCAAGCCTTGTGGTTTCTGACAAGAATATTTTTTTAGTTGTTCCCATATGAGTCTTTGTTAAAATCAAGTGACCCCTTGGGTAGACCAATTTTGACCAGGATAATGATTTTAACAAAATTGGTAGAGGTTCACAAGACAATGATACACACCAAATATCTATGCTCTAGGCTCTGCAGTTATGCAACTGTAAAATCTTTTTTTAGCTCCTGCAACCTATTTTTTTAACCAATCAAATCAATTTAAACAATTCTGATAGAAGGTCTCATAAGGATCAATCCTGTGCAGTTTGGTAACAATCCAATTAGTAATTTAGGAGATGCTGTTTAAAGGAAATTGTTGATGTTGGATTGACTGATGGACGCTGGGCCATCCTAATAGCTCACCATGAGCATGGTGTACTCAGGAGAGTTAACAAGAAATTCAATACACAGTTAATTACCTTTGATTGGAGGTTTCTGTCCTGCCAGTCCTGCAAAAGGATTAGGGGATACATTTATACTGTTTTCATCTCTCAGTTTTTCCTGTGGTAATCTCTGGTCTCTGAAAGGAAAGAAACAAGCACATTTTGTAGAAGTGATATCCCCCAATAAAAGACATTGATGAAAATTGAGAATGGTTTAGTTATTAACATACATTTTTTAAAAATTCAAATTACTGTCTATGTCACATATGAGGAGGAGCCATTTCTGTAAATCAGATCATAATTGCCAAAGGGTATAAGTCCAATGATTACTAATCCAGTTGCAGTTGAAAATGACTGGTCAACGTTTTAAAGGCATACACGCACAATGAAGTTATTGTCTATATAGACAAAGAAGGAAAATTAAAACTAGCCATAAGAATTTTCTAAAACTTTGCATGATTATAGAGAATTACATTAGAAACTAAT
>CM037793.1:21223716-21273716 GCA_021229015.1 Solen grandis
TCTTAAGTAACCCAGTTAAGTTTTAATAAAAAATCCACACAATCAGTTACTTATGTAGTTTGATGTGCATATTTGTGTCGGGTCTAGGAATTCAAAAATTAGATGGAGACACTGGCACAAGTGGGTGGGGGGTCGGGCTCTCGGTTACTGGGGAACTCACCGAGCTAACTGATAGAGGTTCTGTTATTGGATAATTATTCGACTTAAATTAATTCATTGTTACCGATATCAAATATTGTTCTGGCGTTTGAAAAAGCTCAACACTAATTCTTGTAGAATTTAAACAGTCAAACTTGTCTATTCGCCGAATAAATGTATCATTGCGAAATATTCCTGCTATTCCATTGAGGTCAGACTGTAACCTTTCATAAACTTATCCTTAACTTTTAAATGCAATTAAGCAAGAAAACAAATATACCAAATACGTTATTGAGATTTATTGCATTATTGAATGAACGAAGGATACATCTTGCTGGCCAAACCAATAGTTCGATTAATAAGAATCCACCATATCATCGGAATATTACTACAAAACTAAGTTTTATATAATACCTCAGCTATTGGCTTCTAATCAATTCATACCAAACAACTACAATATGCCCGTGCTTCACACGAGCTTACATGCCCGTTGTGCTTTCTGCATTTTTTTTTTTTTTTTTTTTTTTTTTTTTTTTGCTTGTTTTATTTGACTTCATATTGTGAGTCTCTTATCATCGTAACATTTCGGACATGTTGCATTTGGCAGATAGCCGAGATTATCTGTTTGTGTACACGTCATATAAATGTTTCCAAAAGTTAAATTAATTATGGGAAGGAACAATCAACCAATCAGAAACACAAGGGGTCGAAGTACCTGGGCGAATCACCCCAGGCAACTTGGAGCCCCTGTGATCAAAAATTGATTGCTTGTTCTAGTACACTGCTTTGATTTTAAACAAAATACATAACCGGAAACCATCTATTATTATTAAAACAATTTTCATATTGCCCTTCACAGTTCGGTTTGTAATTTAGCAGACGAAGCTATCAACACATACCTCTTTGGAAGAAAAAATCTGCAAAACACTACTGATGCAATATGTTCATGTTTTGCACACAGTATTAAACAACACTTGCAAGCATGTACCAACAATTCTTTAAAGCTAAATTCAAACTCTACCCTTAAGTCCGTTCGACGGTATTTGGTTAATATACTCTGGCCGAAACTTAAACAAAAGATATGGTGGTTAAGTTGATGGTTAAGCAACAGATGCTTTGGGTAGACCAGATAATGATTAACTTAGAAAGCCTTCCTTTTAAAAGGATTTTTTTTTCATGGAGATTTTGTTCTTAATTTATAAAAGGAATAGAAATAAATTTCACATATATTTATGCATTTAGTCATCTGTGTTTATTCATTGTTGAAGACATTAACATTTTGTAAGGATCAACACTGCTCGTAAAACTCTAAGCTATCAGTTCATTTACATAACTTTTTTTTTTCCGACTGGTGCCTTTCATCTTATGGTTTCAATGTTGATTGATCGTTATCATTCGGGTTCTAAACGCAATGCTCTCATTTCAAAAATACATTATTTTCTCTGGAAAATATAATATGAATTTCTACACAACGGCTTCATAACTCGGTAAAATGTTTAGTTTACCGAGATAATTACTATTCATATCACAGAAAGGTATCAATATCTTCATTGGATCAATCATATACATGTATACACAATAGAAATATTCGTCCATAAGTAATACATCACATTTGAAACGTTAAACATGTACACATTTATCGAAATTCATATAGACAAACTATTTATTTTTTAAAATAATGTTTCAGTTAATTTATATTTATCAAGTCATAAATATGTTCATTAAGGTAAATAGTTAATAAATAATACAAATTGAACATTTTTTTTTATATTAAAACAGCCTGTTCCATTCATACTTATTCAAAATGAAACAACGACAAAAAGATGTACTTCCCTATTAACAACAGTAAGATCTGACCAAGTCTGGCGATACATTTTCAGAAACTATTGATTAATGCAATTAAATAACGTTTGTTTTTATTTTTAATAGTACTTCACGATGATAATTCTTTACTCTTAACTACTTATGATTTAAATGAATTTAATGTTTTCGTGCTTAAAAGACGGGTTGGTTTCATATAAGAATAAGAAATTACCTATTTATTCATCATTAAAATGTATTCCATCACAATGACAAACACACATTATCACGAAATACTTTATGCACGTGTCTTCCTGGTTACTGAAATGGCCTCAAACAATATTAATGAGATATTTCCGTGGGTAGAACGACTTCTTGAGAAACGCCAGATTGATAAATCTATAGGGATGTAATGCATGCTTTTAATGCTACTTTTACAGTCTCCAAAACTGTTGTAAGCCAATTTCCTACTTAAAAGTCAACGCTAAATACAATTTATACATGCATATTATATTATAAGAAACCACCGCTTGTTATTATCTTAGCATTTATGGATGAAAGCACATACGAGAGGTGTTCAAAAAGTATCAGGAAAAGTTCCACAACTTATTTATTGATATGTTTATTTGTATAAACTTTCCAAAAAGTAATACATTAATGTTTGGACATTATTCCGATAGGAAAATTGATACAATTTTCACTGATGAAAATTCTAGACACTATGGCAATAGTGACAGTGGATTTTGCATAAGTGCAAATTGTATCACTTTTTCTTTCGGATTAAGTTCAAAATATATCAAAGTATCATTTTTTTCAAAATTTTCATTATAATAACCATATCAATACCATTACATTAATTACGGGACTTTAACGGATATTTTATACACATACTACAATAGTTCAGCATTTGGCTTGATTTAGAATATAATAATTTGACTTTTAGAAGACAGTTTATATATTAAGAGTTGTGTTTGACCTCCTAATAATACACACACACAGGTGCGTGCGCACGCAGACACAGTATGGTTTACCTATCTTGACTTAGATCATACTTATCAAAACTTCGTTCATCAGTTCTCCCTTTATGCATTCAGACAGGTAGATACAATAGGCCTCAAATTCCGCGTGAAGAACGGCATTGTATTTGCTGCAATCAAGTTGATGTCGAGGACGAGTTTCATTTTGTTTGTGTATGTATCACTTTTTCGGATGTTAGAAAAAAATACTTTAAGAAATATTATATTACAAAACCATCTGTGATTAAATACTGTAAATTGTTGCAATCAAATAACAAGCATTTATTGTTAAACTTAACAAGATATATTAAAGAAGCTATGATTCTTAGAAATTCAATAATAAATAATATATTTTAGTTCATCCTCCTTTAAAGGAACATTGCTTGAAAAATGATTTGTTTTCTAATCTGCTACTTTGAACTTGTTATTTTACGTAAAAACATCATAAGTATAATTTACATTTCTGTATTACCAATAACTAGATACATATCTACATTCCTAGATAGAAAGTATTTATTTTGTTTGAAAGTCTGTTGTTACTTAACGTTTATATTACTATGTATTCGTGACAATTGTATATTCAAATTTGTATGTATGTAGTCTATGTACAATGGTACACGTCTCAGCCCCTCACCGCTGTGGGTTCGAATCCCGGTAGGGACTTCGGATTATTCATGTGAGGAAGCTTTCCAGCTGGCTTGCGGTAGGTCGGTGGTTCTACCCGGGTACTTCTGTGTACTCGGGGTCTTCCTCCACCTGTAATTAGCTGGACGTCGCTATATGGTTGAAATACTATCGCAGCGACGGTAAACCCCAATACAACAACAACAACAATGTACACGTCTTAATAAAATGTCTGTTCTGTTCTGTTCTTGACGAGGTATCCCATGTGGGGCTCAAACTTCACAGGCAGAGTTTGTATTTCGGTCTGTATATAGTTTTGTAAAATAATTTTCCGATGTATGCCTTGGTATGCTACTCTATCTAAGCATGGTAAAAGCAAGTTAAACCAAGACTGTTTATTATCCATTTTCACTTAGCACAAGTAAATCATATTTAACATTACTGTACTTAGTCAAAATAAAACGAGACCGGTCCCGGTGACCATGTGGTTAGAGCGTCCTTCCCGGAGTCGTGTCTTCGATCCCCGTGAAAATGGTACTGGTATAGCCCACTTGCTTGGCGCTCAGCAAATAAGGGTATACCTAGGACTGGTTGGCCTAGTGTCAGGATAATGTGACTGGGTGTAGTATCATGCCACATGTCTGCGATGTAATACAGCAGTTTCTGCAGCACTATATCTGTCTCAAGTAGGCATAGTCTGAAATTGACTGAAACATTGTCGGCGGGACGTTAAACCCAATAAACAAACAAAATGATTCGTACATAATAATGAGCACATTTTGACAGCAGTTCACCTATTGTATGTGGCAATTAAAACGTATAATGTGCACAAGCTTGTTTAATGCAACAGCACAAAAGTGTTCATTTGTTTTAATAAAACAAATACTCCATCAAACTAAATGCATACAAATTTACGCCCATGATAGATTTCTTAATTAAGTCCTCTTAAAATAAATCTATCAGAAACAAAATAGTTGTTTCATTGTGTTGCAGATTTATGAACTCTCAAATTGATAAAAAAAATTAAAAAAATTTAAAAAATAATGATGAAGTTTTTATGTAATAAATTAAAGGAGTTTTCAAATACCCAATTTATTTTAATTACAATATCATAATTCAGCATAATATTTATCAATTACTTTATATCTTCTCATAATATTTTAGCGAAAATAGAATAATACGGAATAATATGTTTTACGTCACATTCATAGTCTTTAGAAAAAAAAAGCAAAACTATGCATTCATTAAATATTTGCATTTATGCCCCCTCCCCAACCCCACTCCAAGCAAAAAAAGGAAGAAAAAAAACTCTGAAAGAAAAGGAACATGCACACAAAATTAAATGAATAAAGACAACAACAACACGTAAACAATAGATTTGAAAATGCACAATTCATGTAAAATGCTTGGATTTCAGCAAGTTAATCTTTAACATTTGATGTATAAATTGTGTCAACAATTTTTTCTCAGTGAAACATTGATTTTCCATATTAACTATAATCGAATTAAATGTCACACGGAATTTGAATTCCCATCAGGGGAAATGTAATCAATACTAGTAAATTTTGTGCATTCTCAAAACATTCGTTAGAGCTGTAAGTCTGTAATATTTATTTATATACCCAGCCATGCTTCATCATATGTCTGGAATTGTGTCTGAATACCCACATTGCATGTTTTGTATCTCAGAACAAGCACCGTCTAATTGCTAATTCAATACATCAAACAACAGACTCAATGATTTATAACAACAAATGCTAAGTTTGTAATGTAAAAACTTCTGGCGAAAACGTTACATGAGCCGTCAAGTCCTAATGTTTGTTTATGAAACGGCCACATGTTTTAAAATACTTCAATTACATGTTCACCATAAATAAAATTTTTGTAAATAAAAGCCCAAAAGGTTTTTTTTTTAAAATTTTTTTTTCAAAAAATAAACTTAATCCACAATTTAATTTTAGGGAAATTTTTTTAGAGATACTAACCCATTAAAATCATTTTAAATCCCGCTTTTTCTGGCAGGTGCGTGTCATTTTTATTTGATTTTATGCATATATATATATTGTAAAAGCAACAAGCGCCATAGATTGTTCAAACATGGTAGACATAAATATTTACTAATGAATATCTGTCCCGAGGGCGTCGCTGTAATTATAACTTGGCACGTGACACATCATGCCTGATAAAACTGGAAGAAAGGCAGAATACGCATTACTCACTATGTTGTTTGAGACGTGTCCAAATGATTGCACTGGAGTATGTCCAGGTGAAAACCTCATTTATCATAGTGTCTAATTGCATACCCATCCGAGACTGCTTGTTAGACATGAGGTTCTAAATTTTCAAAGGCACTCATTGTAACACCTTACAGACAGAAATATTTCAAGAAGGCATTCGTCATTGGAATAAATGTTTTTTATGGATCTCTAAAATACGGAGTCACATCTCTCTAAAATAAATCATTAAATTCACTTAAATCATAATCATGAATTAACATCAGAGGAAATATCTTTCAACATTTTTATTTTTTATTTTTATAAAACAAATTTCGCCATCCTATTTGGTTGAGATAGGGGAACTA
This sequence comes from Solen grandis, assembly GCA_021229015.1. NCBI lineage: Eukaryota > Metazoa > Mollusca > Bivalvia > Adapedonta > Solenidae > Solen > Solen grandis. The sequence goes on from CM037793.1 coordinate 21,229,876, forward strand.
TTTAAAACCCGTGACATCCGTCCCCTACCACAATTAAAAAATGTTTCTAAGTTGGTTTATTCCATGCTCCACCAATAGCAATTAAATAAGTCTTTTAAGGACGCTTTGACAGATACCGCGGTATCATACAGTAAATATAAGGCATGACACCTTTACCAATCACAATGCTTCACATTGGAAATACCTTATAATGATTTGAGAGCTCAATATAATGTCAATATATAGATTACAACTAATATTTATTGTAAATCGTAAATTTTGATATCCACAAATTAAAAATAAAATATCGTTATATAACTGTATGGCCACACCACGTGGTATGTGACGTTATTTTAAGCTGTCATAACCTTATAACCAGTATCCGAAGATGAAACTGCTTTAAATATTTTATTCTTACCATTTTTAAGGATATAGCTCATAATCCCTACATACAGTTTTTATTTGTCAAATATACAGTATTCCTAACATTGGGGAAACCTTCGTATTTAAAATGATTTTTGTCGTGTAAAGAACATCACTAATAATGCTTTCTCGAATGCTAAAAATACTGCACATAATTATAACAAACGAATGAGTGGGCCCGATGTGAAGGGCACAATTCCACGTGGTATAGCCATACTGTTTAAGTTTTCAAAGAGCTTAAATTTTGTTATAATTAACTTATTTTGAATAAATTAATAGACATAAAGAAGTTTGTTACTTAGCATATTAAAATATGCTTATAAGAATATACAAAAAGTAATATAAACATAATATTACGCTCATATTCTTACTAAGTTTTCAATTTGATGGCGGAAAAGACATTCCTTTTAAAGTGTAGTCATTCATGTATAAATTGCTCAAATGCTTTGTCATTACCTTGTGGTTATTCTTAACTGAAAGAGACTTTAAAAACATATGAAATATTTCAAAATTAAGCTTTTAAATAAAGCTACAAAGCCATACATAAACGGAACGTATTGATTTTGCAATGAAAGTAACCTACAAATGTAAGGCTAAAAATTAAACCTTATTTCAGTTATCAAAACATAATGTATTGGTATATTGCGTGGAAAAGGTTACACAATTATCTGCTATCAATGTGCTGCATTCCGCAATTAGCACTGAAGTCAACGTAATCAGTTATAGACATTTAATTGGTATTTATCTAAAATTATGATAAACAGAAATCAAGATAAACTGTTTTCACACGCACACTGTTCACTCCTTAATTTTGGAATGCTACAAGTTTATATAAAATATATCTGCATTTGCAGAAAGGAAGACGTAAGATCTGAAATAGGTCAAAACAAAATGGCATCACTGAAATTTAACAATGATGAGATATTGAACGCACAACTTTAAACGACACTAGTAATCAAAAAATCTTAACTACATAGATTACATTTAAATAGCAATGTTATTTTTTCTATCAAAACGTTTTAGTACGTGAAAAGAGTTTGAAATATGACAGGAAGCTTATAATCGTAAAATAAATCTATTTCATCATTTAAAAGGGTCTTTTTACAGCTAAGTTAATAAACAAAATAATACAATATCGAGCCAAATTGCATAAAAAAACAACAAAGTTTTGGCCTATTTTAAGTATTGAAACTGATCTTTATTTTCTATTTATATTTTCATAATTATATTTTTTTAGCTTTCATTGTTTTATAGAAAAAGATAATATATTCAAAGACAGCCACGAATGAATTATGAAAAATGATATACATACGGCAACAAATGGTGTCTCTTAACAACGTCTATAACTCCAAGTTAAAATATATGCCATTTTCTTGAGTCATGGATTACCGGCAGCTAGAATGACAAATGGGATTCAAACGACATGGATTGCTTTCAAGACGCAAAATTAATTGTATACGAACTTAAGTTATTGATTTTATGTTAGCAAAGCTTAAGGAAAGGAGGAAAGCCACGCAATCATGCACTTAAGATATATCTAAATACTTTATTTGAATGATGATTTCTATAGAACAATGCAATTTTATTAATCTATATGTAATATTATGAGGTAGACAACATTAGATTATCTTTATTTTGGTATATATATATATATATATATATATATATATACTATGTATATGTGATTTTAGATAGAGTTATCGGGAGGGTTCGATCCCCGGCCGCGACATACCAAAGACGTAAAAAATGGTACTTCAATAGCGCCTTTGCTTTGCGCTTTATGGGATAATGGGAAATCCTTCAGTTGCTTCCACTGATAAAAAAAACATAGTCTAGAGCAAACTTCAACAATCAGCCGGCTCATCATTGTAGTCCTCTTGATAAACATAATGCCATGCCGTCTTGTCCACCTATCACAGTTGCATCTTTGAATGTTTGTGGCTTAGAGCGTAGACTTATATCTCCAGAATTTCTAAATTTTATATCCAACTCTTTTATTATTTGTCTGCAAAATAAAACTTGAAATATATCATACTAGATCTATCCCTAATCATACAGATCTTTTTTATTGAACACATATTTCCATTAATAAAATAAGAGAGCAATAAGACTGCAGTATAAAAAACAAACACTACAAGAATTAAACATTAATTTGACATTTTGGATTTCCCAATTTAACTTCTGTCGGGTCATTAAATTTTGTTTAATGAATTATGTACTTTATATACTCATGTATCGTTTGTCAACGGTTCGAGTTCAATAAAAGTAATGTACTGTTCTTCTGGTCCGTACCAATGGAACTGATGTAACTCCCTTGTTTGCCGCTCAGCATATAAGGGTAGTACCAGGACTATTTGGACCAGCGTCAGGATAATGTGACTGGGTGTGCTTTCATGCCACTTGTCTACGACGTTACACTGCAGTATAACTGCAAGTAGTACTGCAAGTAGGCATGGTCTCAATATAACTGAAATACTGTCTGTGGAAAGTTAAACCAAGTAAACAATCAATAACTATGCGATCATAGGAACCATAAGCAATTGAAATAAATAACAAACGATAACTAACCTCGTTTTTCTTGGTAAAATGTACGATATTACCTGATGGATAAACTTAATATGTAGAGCAGGTATATCTTGATCATAGTTTTGACCAACATAGTGGACTTTTTTCACCGACGCATATTTTCTATAAAATAGTGAAAAGTTTGAGAAGATTCTTACGATTAAAACAAATGTTACTTATATCAGTATTACGACACCACAAGCCCACAAGCAGGAGGTATAGGAAGCATTCAAGCCTTCTGTACTAAAACAGATTGAAATATGGTCAGTAGTTTTGAAGAAGATGCTTTTTAAAGTTTTCATATTTTTTTCCGTTGCCATGGCAAACCAGACGCCGGACGCAGGGTGATCATAAAAGCTCACCTTGAACACATGGTGTTCAGTTGAGCTAAAAATTGTTACGTCACAAAGCTATTTTAAATCAAATGAAGTCTCTGTAGGTGTTAAGTAAAAATTAATGTAAACAGAAAGCACAAAATTTATATGTTCTTCAAATAGAATAAATAGAGATGAATCGATTTGTTTAATACAGTAATACTGGTTTTTATGTTTTGCTCGTTAAGTGCTGTTGTCATTTGTAATTATATGTCCTTGTAATATTGTATTGCTAAGGAAATACGGTCCATATCTTATATAACGTTTACACATTAGGTATTATTATCAATAATGACTTCAGTTCAATTTTCAGAAAAATTTGATTATGTTTGCAGTTTTAATTAGATTGTTTGAAGGTTGATACATCTTTAAAACAAAACCTACATTTCTCTTCTAAAAGACCTATCTAGGAGTGTAATAAAAGCAATCTGTCTTTGATATATTTTGTGTGCTTAAGTTGCTCCATTGTTTGCTTAATAGAAATAAATGAATAAATCCCGTGACATTTTGCATCAAAGTAATTACTGGTAAAATACATCAAACTTTAATGTTATGGGTGAGAAATGTTATATGCGTGAATCTAAATGTTTTTTTAGCCAAATCTGAAAAGGATACTTTTTCAAAAAATACTTTTTTTTAAACAAATAGATTTTATCTCATATGCCCTATGTCTCGCTGACTTTAACACTCACTCAGCCCCTCACAGCGTGGGTTCGAATCCCGGCAGGGTCATTCGGATTTTCATGTCAGGAAGCCTTTCAGCTGGCTTGCGGTAGGTCGGTGGTTCTACCCGGATGCCTCCGTGCATTCGGGGTCTTCCTCCACTTGTAATTAGCTGGATGTCGCTTTATGACTGAAATGCTGTTGAAGCGACGGTAAACTTTAATAGTCAAGTCAAGTCGCATTCGTATGACTCAACCGCCTTTCATCCTGTTTCTTCCGTGTGATTTGATTGTTCAACTTAAATGTTAAAATTAGTTCTTTTATATCGCGTAAAAAGCTCTTTCAACCCTAAACCTTTTTTACTTTTACACCTCTCTCGGTGGTTTCCGGCTTAGATAAGTAATTTTAAAAAGTTTTCGAAAATTTTCGCTCTAAATCGTGGATTGAATTCCCGATCTTAGAAATACTGCCGCTAAAGATGGATTCCGTCTAAAGTAAGTTTCATCAGGTTTATATACGTAAGATAACGAATACATTCATGACAGGCTGTAGATGTCCTCTCATTGTAAGTAGCTTTTATTCATACACGAAAGTCAGACTTTTTTGCGAATGTTGATGCTTTAAAAATCGTAGAATTCGCAGACGTTTGAAGACAGTAGTTGTTGGTAAGTTCGCATGTAGTCGCAGATTTCAAAACAGTGGTCTTTTTCTGCGACTAGTTCGAACATGTTTCGAGCATATACAAATGAAATGCATATTCGCAGATAGTCATTATCGCAGACTTTCGTAGCAGACTTGGCGCATGTATAAGAGCTACTTTAATATAGCGGTATCAAGTCAGTGTAAATCAAATGAAGCGACACCCGCTTATAATTCAGTCGAGCATTAATACAGACAGACAGCTGCATTATTGTAGCGGGCATTGATAGCATTGCTTTCCTCGTTCGCTAGTGAGAAGCATAACGCATTCCAATATTTAGTCAAAGGCGTAGGAATAAACATACATGGTAAAACCCGAAATTATATAGAATGCTACAGAAAGACCGACATAGATCTTGCCTTCATCACCCAAAGCCTCCATGTGCCAAAATGGCCCCTATAACGACAAAAGCCAATCAAACGGAAGTGATATATAATTAAAGATAATGTCCCTACACCAGACTGTGTCAAGAGTTTGTGTCCTTCAGAGCCCATCTTCCTGGTAGTAATACTTGTCAATCAAAATAAACATATTTTAATCCAAAGGATTTAATGTGACGTTTAAAAGAAATAAATGTTCTGTTAAAATCCAAATATCTAAATAAAACCGAAATATTCTCGAAGGTTTATACCCGCCTGTCAGTCTTGGGGGATTATTTTTTTTTTTTTTTTTTTTTTTAATTGAAAATTATTTGAAAATTGCCAAAAGCAGATACCTTATAAGTGATTATGAATGCAAAATAGATAATAATTATTTTATTCAACATGCTAAAGTACGGAAAACTTAGCTTTGATACTCATATGATTGACATGCTATTGCTTACTGAATAAAATAATTATATCTTTTTCCCCATTAAAGTTGATATTACACACATGAATGGTTTCTTTTAATATGACAATAAGTTTCCTCTCTATTTATATACATATAGCCGTTATGTAAATCAAGTTCTAAATTTGTACATCTACATACTTATAAAATTGACATGATTACAGTAAAAGTCCTTCATATACTTTCATATTATGTGTTTTTAGTATAATATAAAAGTATATGAAGGACTTTTACTGTAATCATGTCAATTATATAAATATGTAGATGTGCAAATTTAGTACTTATTATTGGTGTATTAAATTTATGAATTTGATTCGAAAATTTATTTTTCTGATATTTTGTATACGTGAAACACCAAATGAAGCATGATCAGTAAAGTCCACTTTAACGAACCTTGATATATCAAGCTCTAAGCTTTTATACTGACCCATTTTTCCATCTATTATATTCTGTATTTCGAGTATCAAACCTCGTATATGTCAAATAAGTTCAACTTTTTATACGCATGTATAAACTGTATATTCTGCAGACAAAATTCAAATTTTTATGATAAAACTATTCAATAAGTGAGAAAAAAAAACATTGAAAATGAATTACATCTTCACAATGATATTATAGAATTTTTAGGTATACTGTACTAAAAATTTGGTATGGTATTACGTTTGGCACGAAATTTCATTTGACGGAGAATATTTGAGTATTTGCATATTTGAGTATTTGCATATTTGAGTATTTGCTAAATACATTTTGGTTTGTGTATAACGTTTACAAACGATCTCATCCTTTGTCGGAATACTTGTATATTTATGGTTTTAAAATTAAAGAAGATATTATAAAAATGAGCTGCCCTGCTGCAAAGCAGATGCTCACAATAAAGAAGATACATGCCTGTTATTGAATGCTCGTGGAAATGCATCTGTATTCCAGGGGATTACAGATGAAATATTGCATTTCACGTCACGTAGTGAAAGTGTTATGGCTTCCATTTCACTGACACAAGTATCCTAAAGTTTGAAGCTTTGATATGCTGTGCAATAAAAATGAATCAAAGGATTTAATCCAATTTTCGATTATAAAACTAAATTTTAATTTATGGACATATTGCATGAAAAACGCGGGGCAGATATCTTTGATATTACTGTGCAGCGTTCAGAAGTTTGTAAGTAAGGACACGAAACGTTGTAATCAATTAAAGACAATTTACTGGTATTTCTTTAAAACTGGGACCAACAGAACACAAAATAAACGCCCTTACATGCAAAATTTACTTTGCTTCAAGAAAATGTGCTTGTTACGTTATTTTTACTATTGTAACAATTTTGCATTTACAGCGAAAGAAATATCTATCATGAGCTTTTTCATATCGCAATATTTTTGTACTGACTGAAATAGTTATTTCCATTCTACAATATGACTTATTTCATACTATTGTTCCAACTTAATGGGTAATATATGTGCAGAAAGAATTAAAAACCAATGTTATCTGAGCAAACACATATTCAACAAAGATATGAAACTGTCTGAAAAAAAATCGTTTCTCTCTCTCTCTCTACGAAAACTACAGGTGAACGGGATTTGAACGAGATCTCGCTGATACATTTGACATCTTTCACAAGACGCTTAATAGAGACTACAAAAGAGATTTTTGGTCTAATGAGAGACATACATATTTGCTTTAACCAGCAAAAACTTGAAGAGAAAACTCAGTATACATGTATTTATAATTGATGTGAACATTTTTACACATCTCACGTTATCTCGTAGTCACGTGATCGTACGCGAAAATTAAAGAGAGCGTCTCTTGACTCTTTACCTATATCAAAGTTGCGGTTAGGTTATTAGGTCTTTGATCTGAGTAATGGCATGTTGAAATCGACCCAGACAGTCTCTTGATAGACAGTACGTATGGTTTTAATCGAAACAATATTGTGTGTTCTTCACAGGTAGACAAAATTATAGATCACATATATTTCATAACGTTAAAATTAAAAAAAAAATCCAAAAAGTGTTTAAGGTAATGATTATGAAACAATAAAAAATATAAATCCAAGCAATATTGTCTGTAGCGGCGTACTATCTAATATTCAATATTCTATAATTATTAGCAAAAATGATAACGCAAAGAACATTTACTTAGAAGTAGAAAGACTTATTCTATAAGTTAGTAACTGAACAAAGCCTGTGGTCAAAATGATAGGCTTTTATATGCTATAGTCGTATGAATTTATCTATACTCACGCATTGTTTTATTCTCGTATTGTTCTGGAATAATATTTCTATATCTTTTTAGTCATATCTACTTGTATATATCGTAAACTGTGACATTTCCTTATTTGAAAATGTTAAGGTCCATCACACTGGGAATATTATTTTGTAGCATCCTAATATATGTCAATCGTCAGTAGTATCGATGTGTTCCACACTACTTATAAAATACGCTTTGCATATTTACAGCATTCATTATATTCATTAAATGTGGGTTTACATTAAAAATAAACTAACATATAAAATGCATAGTGGAAATAATGTGACTGTGGAGAAACAATTTTATTTATTTGCAACAACACAATATACCCTTGAGACTAAGTCAAGTAAAATATTTATTCCACTCCATTTTTCAGCTCAATGTGAAAATCGCGTGCGTTATTTGTCGTATATTACGAGTATATTAAAGTTCACAAATAAATAATAAAAGAATCTATCAAATGTACGTTTTCAGTTGAGCACAATGTCATAATATGGATTCCTTGCATATACCAAGAACGATATTGTGGCAATATAAATTTATGAGTGAAATAAGCATATGTTATCAATACTGACACGTTTAATGTAGCTTTTTGATTGGCCAATGGAGACGTATTATACAGAGCACGTTGCAGTTTCTTGCAACAAATGTAATTTTAGTCTTTTTAGAATGATCTTTTTATCTCTGTGTATAAATGTAATGGTGCGCATTATTGAAGGTCTGCCTTGTGTAACTATTTCATATCATATTGAAGCGGAAAACTTTTCTGTTGGTTTGAAGAAAGGCATTAGATCCAGCTTGTAAGTTTATACAGTTAAACAAGAAATATCTTTAAAAAAGATGCTCGGCCGTGGTAACCAGCTTGATGGTTAGGGTCTGAATGGTTTAACATGTAATAGATTTTGTTGTTGGTTTAATACCTTGGATCCAAATAACTTGTACAATCTTGGTAGACACTTACAGCCTTAAAACATCTTCGCATTAGACTTCGTACAAAACGAACGTAAAGGATGTTACGTTTTTGTTGAATATAGGATCTCTCAGGGTCGAACAATCAATTCCGAAATCTATGTGTTTCCTATTTTTTATCGTTCTACTCTTTCGGTTTACCTTAAAAAAGGTGCAGTGTCTTACTATTCGGGACAAATCGTTCGCAGGGGAAGAAAACTTCAACTTTTAAAACAAACAGAGATCTAAAGAACTCGTTTCCGCAACTCCTTTCTTTTCTTTTGACTAATTTTACAATGACAATTGAGAATTTAGCAAAGTATATAATAACCAATGAAAAGCCTAATTTTATTCCGCTTCATTACTGAGTGCTTCTCAGGATGTCAGGGTGAAAATAAACGGCCTAACGGCCGAAAAAGACACATGGACCCCGTTAAATATGAGGTTTCAAGGACACGGGCTGGTCATAATTATGAATCTTGTGGTCACACCATGAATATGGTAAATGAAATTTGGCCCTTAATAAAATATTTCATGATTTCTTTGCGTTTTCTAATGGCACAGTTTATTATTTTATATTTTGCGTTATTTGACTATGCACTACTATTACAAGACATGGGAGATTCAGATTTGTAGGATCCTTTATATTTGCCAAGCTTAATCTACTCCACTTGGTTTCAGAGAAGATGAAATTCTTCGTAATGGTCGATGGACGCAGTATGATCATAACGTGCTCAAGTTTAGTTAACAAACAAAATATAAGTCAGTACATTTTATACAGGATGAACTGTCTTTACGAAACTGTATATCCCATGTTTAAAAAAGCGTTAACAAAATTTATGCAATTATCATTTTTTTTTGTTATCTTTACAATGTTATGTGCACTGTGTGTTTTTATTGTAAATATCCATCTTTCCAGACTGATTGTTCTTTACATATATTAACATCGATCACGTGATTGAAGTTTTTCTCTTGTGCACAAATTGACGAAGTACGGGACTCTTCGCCGAAAGGTAACACAGTCTGTTCCAAATAATTTATATAATATATTAAGCTGGCTTGGCATTTATACACTTGTAAGCAAGCAATACAATTAACATTGGAAGGATGAGGTAATAAAACAAATATTACCATTAGAGTACAAATAAACTTCTGCGCAATGTTTGCAAGAAGAAACTATATTATGTAGTCAGTAGGATAAGACCAAGATATGCTCATTTTATTGTAACATCTTTTATTTTTTGTAGTCTGGTTTTAGAAATAAACGTACATATTTTCATTAAAAGGTTATTAAACAAATAATGTAATATTAATTTATGTTTCACTGTGAAAAGCTTATATATATATATATATATATATATATATATATATATATATATATATCCACCTTTGCGGAAATCAAAAGTGGCTCATGAATATAGTCAGTTATAAAATTACAGTTGTCTCGTGTACCATACAGTACATAGAAGATATTTGTTTTGAGTGCATATAGATTATGTCTCATCAAACAATATTATATCGTTACCATAAGTTTGTTCGTTTATTGAATTTAACGACCATCGACAGTATTTCAGTCATTTGGAGACAATTTCTGTCTGAGGCAAATGTATTGTGCTTTCACGCCGTAAACATGTGGCATGATACCACACCCAGTCACATTATCCTGGCACTGAGCCAACCAGTCCTGGATGTAACCTTATATGATGAGCGCCAAGCAAGGGAGCTATACCAGTGCCATTTTACGACTTTGGTATGTCGCAGCCAGGGATCGAACCAATGACCTCCGGCTTCCGAGGCGGACACTCTAACCACTCAGCTACCGGGGGTGGTCTCTATCATAGGTATTTCCGTAAAGTGTTCATACGTATCTTAAACTTGGATTTTATTTGCTTTTTAAGTGTCTAAATCGAGCGGAAAAAATATTGAAAACAATTGTAGAGCTAATATAATCCATTTTGATGCATTATAAACAATAAGAATCTAGATTACAGTGTGAATATCTTAACAGAAAAAGAAAACACCACAATCTATACTAATAAATCGTTGATTTAATCGGCTGATTTTATTTCACATGTCTGAGTAGGCAGATTGATCGAGCAACGAACGTAGGAGGCAAAGACCAGAACTGGCAAACCAAGGAGAAGAGGCCTAAATGTTCTTGACAGAACCGTTGATGGTGGTCGATCTAATTGAATTTAATTACATGCCTATGTCTGAGAGACCGCATAAAGCCTGGTTTGGATGCAATTTTCCGATCAAATGACAGATACTTGTAGATCAAACTCTTGTTTTGGCTAGCAAGATGTCAAGAAGGAAGTTTAGTCGATTCAATGTCACAATCAATGTTAAGAACGTACCTGATAAGGCTATTTGTCTCAACTATCTATACTCCCAATTTCGTAATGCTTGTTTTCCCTACTGTGCTTATGAAATTTGGTGCTGAAATTTAAATGAATTGATTAATGTTGACACTAACTTAAGTTTAATATCTTAACACTTTATTCATTTACCTTTTCATGACTAAATGAAAATTGATTTACAGGTCTTTGAACAGTACAAAAAAAACAATGTTTTTATAAGTGCATACAGTATAATTTAACCTGCAGTAGTGTTTGAGCAAACGGATGAGACCATTGAGCAAACAGGAGAATCCATCCAGGAGTTGTCTGAACTAAGTCTTCTTTGTTTTTAATGGCTTCAAAATGCGTTTATATGTAAAATACTAACTGCATTACTTTGAAAGGACAACGCCTCCTTTTGTATACTAGAATATGTATATTATCAAGAGTTTGATTCACTGCCGATTGCCTGTCCAGTGTGGCCATACCACGTGGTATATGACGTCATTTTAAGCTATCACGAGCAGCCTCGATTCGAAAAGGAAAACAATAGTTCTTCCCTATGAATCGTTGCAATCTATGCTTTTCGCAATAACTTAAAATGACGTCATATACCACGTGGTATTGCCTCATTGTGTCATTCTAGATCCATTTTAATATTGACTGAAATATTAAATAAAATGTTTGCTTGTCTGTTAATGCTTGACATGTTTATTAAGTACGTTTATATTATGATGGTATTCTATACGCTGAAATTGTATAAGTTCATCTTTGATTCCAGATAGGTTGGTGAAACACTTTCCAAATGAATGTTATACCTAGTTTATAAAAAAATATAATAATAACACATGTATATGTTATGGACAATCATTATTATATGCAGTTGTTTATTATGATTAGTGAAATAATGTGTCTCGTCTTCGATTATTGAAGGTACAGTGGTCGTCCATGCAGGTTTTTTGTGGGGTTCTCCGGTTTCCTTCCACAATAAATACCACATGCGCCACCACCATCGAGAGTGATATTTAAGTTGTGATAATTCGTTTCGTTATCGATGTAAAATAATTATCATATTTGTTGATGTTGTTGTGGCGGAGTTTACCATTGCTGCGACGGTATTTCAACCAAATAGCGACGTCCAGCTAATTACAGGTGGAGGAAAACTCCGAACACAGAGGCACCCGGGTTGGAACACAGACCTGACCACTCATCTGGGAAGCTTCATAATATAAACAACCCCTACCTGATCGCAGTGTTTGCAAATGTGCATTATAAACAACTCATTATATAGGTGGATAGTACTGTGAAATCATTTTATTTCGTGGGGATGAAATTTCGTGGATTCAGTGAAAAAACATGTTCGTGGGGACAAGAATTCGTGGATTCGTGCGTTAGAATTTTTTTATTTTTTTTTATTTATTTATTTCAACGTCATCTGGACGTTGATTTGAAGACCTTTACAAACTTTAAGCTAAAAAGAATGCAGCCTAATATTGATCATAATATGTTAATGACATGACATTTAGTATATGTTAAGATCTCTTTTCAGAACTTACTTTTAGGGAGCGTTAATCAGACCAAAGTAAGTGTAACTAAATCTAAGCTTGTGGCCATATAATTTTCGTAATATTTCTGCCATGTATTGCTATCTTTCATATATTATTTCTAGCCCTAAGTTCATCAAAGGAGTTTGAGCTGTTTTTTTTTTGTTGTTGTTGCTGTTGTTGTTTTTCTTTTATTTCCCTTTTTTCTAGATGACAGTTTTTGCCTTTTTTCATAAACATTGCCCTTTCGTTAGGTAAATTAATAATACCAAAATAAGCTTTATTTTGAAAACTAATTTATGATTTGTATTTGTTTTAGCTTCAAGAAGGAAGATTTCCTTTCTATATTTAAAAAAAACAAAACAAAAAAAAAAAAAAACATGAAAAGTACATAAGACTACAACTAAAAGATATATGAATTAAAATTTTGGGGTTACCATGCTCCTTCACTGTTTAATAAAATTTCTTTATAAAAAGGCATTAAAATTAAGAATAGTTGTATTTCTAAATATTTTAAGAGCACATTGAAATGATAGTTTCAAAATATTTTATCGCGATTTGTAACTTATGTATTTTGATTGTTGTAGGGGGAAATACTGTCAAACATGCATTTGCCAGGACCAAAATGTATGCAAAGGTTACCCCAAAACTATGGAATTTTATATTTATACCTTAATCAATAAAGTCAACTGACAGATTTCCTTCGATTTGTAAGAGTCAATCCTCTGATATAAAGGCTTTCTGAAAATGTAAAAACAATACATACTTCACCATAAAACTGTTTATTTATTGAAATTTTAACGAAATTTGCATGAAAAAAAAAAAAATGGGACTTTATGGACCTTCAAAGTTTGGCATATATACTTTAAATGATATTCTTAACGCATGAATCTTTAAATTTGGGTTTTCCTCTGCCATTCTGTTTAAAATTACCTTAGTTCGAGAGGTTCTATTTGGGGCCTTAATTATACATTTAGACTTCATCATTATTTTGAAGTCATTTAATTATATTTAGTCAATCAAGATAAACATCGAACAAATATATTTAGGACCCATCATTTGTCAGCATATTTCAGGGTATTTCGGTCTATATTTTTTTCAACAAAAATCAAAATATTTTCCAGCTTAAGCCAAATATCCCATTTTACTTGAATGATTATTCACCAAATTATAAAGTGATCACTTAATCACCAGTTTATACCCATTTAACAACTGCTCATTATATATAAGAAGGACCACACTATTCAAATACCAAACTCTTGGTTTTGTTAAGTTCCATTCAATCAATCAACATTATTTTAAAGATCTAAAATACGTATAAATTCTCCAGGGCTTTCCTTACCAAAATGTCCTGTAAAACTGACTAAAAAATAAATACTTTTAGAATTGTCTCATTAAGAATATCACTTTCACCATACATCTTAATGACAGCTTGCTTAATTCTTTCGTCTTGCTTGTGTGATTTGGCTGTGTATTATACATTCACGTGCCAATATCTAAAAGCATGTATTGGCACATTTGACTGTCTTGAATTAGCATTCAAGCCGAATTTTTCATTTTCTTTCGTTTAAAAAGTGTTACAAAAGTTAGCTATGTTTTTATTTTTTATGTACTTCTTCCATTGTGTATTCTTCTTACATGTATATAATCGTATAAAGCGTAATACATTAAAACAACACAATTACATCACTTTTAGAACTTCATATTCTAGTTAACGTGTGGAAAGAGTTTTCGTTTGTCGCTCATGGGCTTCAAGATTGGATTACTGCGCATTCGAACTCTGTGCCGTGCATTATTCTGCGATAGAGCACTGAAAACGAAAATCTATTTCATAAGCAACACATTTGACACCATTATCATTTTCACGTCGTTTAAAATTGCGATATAAACACAAACAACATAGATATAGATTTATTTCCGGTCCATTCTTATTCTTGCTATCAATCAAATTTAATCCAATTATTTCATCATAAAACTTTTTAAAAAGTGCATAATATCTAGATTTTGGATATGTCAGAAATCTAATGTTAGTGTGTATTTTTTTTGGTCTGATTCACTTGAACTTTTGCGCTACATTATGTTCTGCCGAGTCGAGTTCGACAATCTGTAATGGCTCACGGCAGTCAATGTTGTAGGCAAATAATTTTGTTACTATTTATGTTAATTTTAATTGAGGAAAATAATGTAAAATTTGCTATTCTATCTAGGAAACATCATTTTTCCGCCAAAAATGATAAAATCCTAAACAAGCCAAAATTAGAGCCATGAACAAGGGTATTAAAACTTATCTTACAGTCGTTGTTGGATCATATAAGAATCCATGATGATTGTCATGTAGAATAGGGATGTCTCATCCGAGGGCAGAGGCGATCATGAGGGTGAGATATTCCTTAATACTACATGTTTGTCAACGTCTTAGACCCACGTCCAATGATAATTTCACCGGCCGTGGGATTATACGGTCAATTTCTGTCGTTTTAGTACTACAGCAAAGTTGCAATTTGATTGGATGCCCCGGATAGCTCGGGGCAAATTGAACAGCCAATCGTATGGCCTGTTCTTCTCTGCTGTAGGATTGATCGCAATTTCTACCTCTTTGGCAAAGAGTATTCGGTTTGTAAACCGCGTTTTTATTGGTCGGTATTTATATCGACTTACGCTTAAAAACGACGAAATGTTAACGTATTTACCCACGGCTGATAGATGGAGTGAAACGTAACAAATCAGGCGTGGGTCTCAGACGATGCATGTTTGTACGAATGTTGGATCCCCTACCTCCACCACACACACACACACATACACATTATCGATTTACCGGAAGCCTTGATATGAACACAACACATCACATTTGCTCTTGCTCTCTCGTCGCTTAATTACTTAAAATATCAAAATATGGAACGAAATTTTTTTACAAGCAGATTTCATAAATTGGATGATCGTTTGATTTGGATTCAAAATTTATTTAGTATATCATGCTAAAAATACCCCTATTCTTAATCACACGTATTTATATCCTACTATTAAGAATATTGCGTTATTTCACTTCGTACTTTAAATGAGAATAAAGGGATAACTTTCCGAGCATATCTTCTTCATATGAAGTGCAGTTTATTTGTTTATCTTAGGAAAATGGTCATAGTAAAAGTTATAGTTTATTCTTGGGACTATTAACATAGATCACGTGAAATATAGAATAGAGTTATCTTCAATTGGGAAATCCCTATAGTCTATGCTAGGGAAAATGAATTCTTGAAATTATCCCGACGAGAGATGAAGATGAATCTGTTCCAGCTTAGACAATATCCGACATAAACCGGACATGCCGGTCTAAGATGGGTTTAAAGAGGTACTGTTTGGAATATCAGACACTGAGGTCATCTGAACGATGGTTTAATCAATAGAAGGAAAGCTTGGTCGATAATTGTTTCTTTCAAAGAATATGTATTTAAAAAATTTGTAGACTATGCCTTAAAGAAAAATATAGTTGCATTATTTCGTGACAGCACTTAAATACAAGTACAACAAGAGCCATGCTGACATGGCCATCCCCCGCCGAATGCTTGTTCATTAGAAGATGTAGAGTAGAATATTTCATTTTCAAAAGACATTTTTTGGTATTGAAGACTGATGTATGAAGTGATTATAGATATGAAACCCATGTGAAGACCTACTAATTACCCTATTTTGAGATCTACAGGTAATATGTTCAGGTCACTGTGATCATGATCTCTTATAGTTTTTTTCCTTCACCTTAACTATTTCACTTATTAACAAAGGGCAATAACTAAAAATATGAAAAGTTGAGTTATCATTCTTGTGCACTGCACTCCTCCTCAATGAGATTTATCCACCTATGAAGTTTCAAGTTGATACCTCAAATACCTTTTGAATTATGCTCCGGACAAAAATGTGGGACGGAAGGACGGTCGGACGGACAGATGGACGGACGAAGACTATTACCATATTCCCCGCCGCCGTCGGCGGGGGATAAAAATAGGACTAGAGTCATGACGTCATGTGAGGACTTACGGTTACAGTGACTCGAATGAAAATTCACTTTGATGATAATACAATTATTTTTTAAAAAAAAATATCATAAAACAAAATTCAATAAGCTCTACGATGACGTTATGACAAGCAGAATACTTCATACGCCAAACATTACGGATTTTTAAATTGGGGTTTCTAACCAAGTTACACAAAGGATTTTGATGAGGGGAAAGAGATATACAACCATGGTTTGCTACACCTGAACCTTTATTAGTGGCCATCTGCATTAAGCGATCATCCTGTATTTAGCGGTAAGTTTTAATATTACAAAACTTTAGCATTTTGTTATTTGTGTAACATTCATTTAGTCGCTATCTTTGTTAAGCGGTCACTTTCTCTTATCCCATTGACTGACTGCTTAAAAAATGTTTGACTTTATTACACAAATATGAAAAAATACTCCTCTCATGTCGGGTTATATGACATTGTCATATGTCTTTGTAGTTCATATACGGAATGTGCCAATGTGACTTATATCTTTACTGCTATCATTTTGTCGATACGTATTCGATATATGGACATTAACTTACGAAACCTATCGGGAAACTGTCACTTTGGTTACCAGCTACATTCCAAATCTATAATATTTAATGGCATTGCCTCTGAACTAATACTAATGCAATGGTAAAGTAGAAAAAAAAACATTTGACGTATTACACCCAAAGTGGTGTTTTGACATCGAAGGATGTTAACAAGTACGGATTTTCTGCCTTCTATTTGATTTTTGTATGTCAGCACCAAAACTACACGTCTCATCAAATTTTCTGACTTACCCCTTATATCGGTATATAAGCAGCTCATTTTTATCTGTATTATTATAACTTCTGAGTTTACTAGCTTAGAATAAGAGTTATTTTAACCAACTTTGCATTTATGGAGAAACGTTAAACTGATATTTTACAGGAACATCTTCCAAATATCATAAATAACCATATTTTGCTGATAGAATCACCCAACACAACTTACCAAAGACAGTATATGTCACTCAATGTCTCTCAAACCTGTACTTATCTCAGTAAAACGTGAGTTTATACATAGTCCAGAGCTTAATATCAATTTAGTTGCTCCCTGTGATAAATAACTAAAGCATCTATCCATTTGCTGTGTTAACGGAAGCGGTAAACTAGAAAATAGTTCCTGCGATCAATGCACAATATATGTTCTGCAAAATGGCATCTGTGAGCATCGTCTGTAAAATAGGCCTATTTGAGCTATGTTGGATTGTGAACTCCCACACATATAAAAGTGTGAAAAATACTCAAAAAACGTAAATGTATAAGAATCTGTTGGATGTCTTCATTTTATCAATCTGTGTATAATGTATAATGTTTACATTTTTCATTTCATAGTGCCACAAATACCTGCATGCGTAAATGAACAAGTATCTGTTGCGAGTTTGTATGAATGTTTCAGTTTTAACTATGGTCACAAGTCTTGAAACAATATGCTTAACCTTATACAATATTCACTTTTTCATAGGCATTTAATATTTTCATATCTACTTTTAGAATTCTGTATACCTGTTGTACTTTACAGATGACCGACCATATCAGTCAAACATAGAAATGTTTTAAATATACGATTTTTTTCTGAAATAAAGATATATTAATAGTTGATTGCATATATACAAAATATTTTTTATCACCTGTCCACCAAAAACTACATATTGATTTTGCTAACAGCTAAGCAAAGACGTTTCAGTAAACGTCTACGTATTCAGGAAACAAATTCGCACCACCGAGGTCAAATCTCTACATTTCGGCCACTGGTGGCGGAACACATTTTTGAATCTTAGTTTTACATCGTACCAAATTGAATTGTCATCTCATTATGTCAAATTGAAATGCCGTCGCATTTTAAATACAATGTATTACAATATTTCAATATTACTAGATTGCTTTGATAAAACAACAGATTTCAAAGACTTCGTTTTAAATGAAGTAAGTTATAAAAAGCTTTTTTAAAAATGTCATCGATGAAAAACCTCCTCGATGTTAAATAGATAAGCATATAAGTGCAAAACATCTGAAACAAATCATGCAGATGTAAGCATTAAATAAACGCTAAACTGCTCAGCGAGTAGAAATGATTTAAAGTAATGGAATAACATGTTGGTGATACAGATAATAGTCATTAACGTTATACTTAGGAATCATTAATTTTCGTGGGGCGATTTATTTCGTTGATTTTGAGGACGTCTTCATCCATAAACATTAATCCCCACGAAAATTGTTCTTTATCATTCCTCTCATTTAACTGAACATGAATCCAATTATTAACCAACAAAATTGACATTATTACAGATTCCACTAAATTTAATATCAACGAAAATTAATCATTTCACAGTATGTAGTAACTTTTATTAACTGCTCCTCTCTACTTGCATGCAACATCTTTGATAATGATAAAAAGTAATTAAAAAAAAAACTTTTATAACATTCCTAAAAACTTAAGTCATATATGTCTTCTACAATGTATCTGATACTTTTATTAACATTATAATATATTAATGTAAAGATGTAAAAATGTATATAACTTTTTACTATTACACAAGTTATACTTGTTCACTGCTTATAAATGGTCGCTTAGTCCATAGATAGAGATGCTTTAACCCTTTCCCTCATATAGACTCATTTTGACGCACTCAATAGGTACCACATAAAACCACAGTTAAACCTTACCAAATTTAATAACAAAATCATCATTTCCAGACCACTGAGGAGCAGCGAATAGCATAAAACCTGATCAGCATGCGAGTTACTCGCAGGCTGATCTGGTTTTATGCTGTTCGCATAGGTCTTTTCATGGTGTCCTCTATGAGGGAAAGGGTTAAGTAAAATAGTTAAACCACATTAAAACTTGAATATTGAAAAACGACACATGTGTTTGAATTCACAACTAATTGTAAGCTTACCTTCTAGTCAGGGATAAAGAACTGATTTGACAATCTTATCATATGTGACGGTTTTGTTTTTAATATATATACATGTATAACTACATAAGTACAACATATATAAGGTGCTCAGCGGGATGGATCCCCGATCCCTGCGTACCAAACACGTGGACAATAAAAATGTTATTTAAAAAAAAAATACATTAACGTAAAAACAACCTTACTCTTGGTTTCAGCATCAACATTCGATGTCTCGGTTTTCTAAATGTTTAGGAGCAGTATTCCCGTTGCGCCGTGCTTTCTAGCGCGAAGCAATTTTCCCAATACTTATTTTATTATTCTCTCTAAATATCAG
Source organism: Solen grandis (assembly GCA_021229015.1). Classification (NCBI taxonomy): domain Eukaryota; kingdom Metazoa; phylum Mollusca; class Bivalvia; order Adapedonta; family Solenidae; genus Solen; species Solen grandis. Next base: position 21,249,782 of record CM037793.1, read on the forward strand.
GGACCTAGACATGTGATAATAAATTTAAAGGAGTCTTTCATGTCTCATATGAGATGTATCAAGACATTTTTGCCTCTAAACAAATTTCTTTAAGAGTTTAACTCTCGCAGGAAACCACGATAATGTCGTGAACAGAATCATTAGAGATGTGCGTCTGTACTGTCCCTGGTGCAAAATAACTTGCAGACTAAAGAAAATAGTGAACAGCGTCCGTCTGAGTAGCAACAAACAACTACAAAAAAAAAGAAACATTTGCTTGAGTGACCATCTAGGTATTTACATCTCTGTTCGCCCGTAATTCCGTAATTTGTATTTCCGGGTCTCCCGTGGAAATACAATGGCATAAAGGGTACATGGAAAATATTGAAATTGTTTTCAGTCATTATATTATTTGATTAAACGATGTTGTTGTTTTTTTATTTTGACTGTATAATTGCAAATCATGCAAAAACTTGTAAAGTTGCTGGTATTATGGGGTGTACAGTTTCGATGTTATTGAGCTGCATTCTGATTTTCAGAATGCAGTCTCATTGCTATGATCTCGGAACCTGATAACTCAGATTTCAGTAACTATGCTCCCCATGAAATATGCCAAATTGTTTCTATATAATATCGCGGGGGGTCGGGGGGTATACCTTTCTCGTATGAGTATTTGTTTCAGAAAGTGTTGTATGTAAACCATATTTTATAATCATGACACGTATGATAAAATGATATTTCATTCTGGTTCATGTTATCTCAAAACTTTGCAACGAAAATATTGACGCAACTTGAATACAATTAGCAATAATAATCGATATTACAATTGTGTTCATAAGATATAGTTTATTATGAATTGAAAATAACTGCTTTCAATATCGTATTCAAGTATGTACACTTTTGGACCGGGCTATATAATAGCCAATGTATACCATCGCATTCTATAACATGCAATCGGAGATGATCGACATATATTTCAAATTTACGACATTTTACTCTGTTTAGGAATGCAATGAGGATACCTTTGACATATAAATGATATTTTACATGTCTTTCTGTTTCTTGATAGAGCGACATTAGTAGTGTTTGTTTTTATAAATAAACATTCGGAAAGTAGTTCGTAAAGGTTGACCTACATATCAAGAACTTTAATACCGAAAAAATCTTAATCATGACAGGACTTTAGCAGAGCGTTATGGAATCTGTTCTGAATGACTTTATGACATTCATTTATTAAGTGTCTATGATTTCAAACTCCAAGGATTTGCCTTGCGCGAACTTATAAGCTAGGATAATGTATCAGTATTTGTCAATTGGCAGCTCTCAGAACTATCGGTCCTTTGATATACATGTCGGCTCAAGAGCAAAGTTTTCGCTGGAGTTTTAAAATTCACAAACTAAACGCTTGTCATAAACCGTAACACCTGTTTCTTGAAATATTGATTTACAAACAAGATAGGTTGGTTCGGAGAATATTTGCAGGAGATGTGGGTATTGAGACACTAGTCCAGACAATATGACGAAGCAAGCTTGATAAATGACTATACTGTAGAATCATTATTTCCGTGGGGGACTAATTTTCATTGATTTCGTGGGGGGTTTATCCACGAATATTAATCTCTACTTAAACCTCACATCTTCTCGAACATGGATCCGAGAATATATATACGCACGAAATTTGCCTTATCACAGATTCCACGAAATTAAATGTCATCTAAAAATAAAATTTAACAGTAGATATTGTGGGTATAGACAAACAACTCTAAAAGGTTATGTATATAAGACTAGACTTGACTATTTGAGTTTACCTTCGCTTCGACAGTATTTCAGTCATATAGCGACGTCCTGCTAATTACAGGTAGTGGAAGACCCGAATGCACGGAGGCATCCAGGTAGAACCACCGACCTACCGCAAGCCAACTGGAAGGCTTCCTCACATGAAAATCCGAATGACCCTGCCGGGATTCGAACCCACGCGATGAGGGGCTGAGTAAGTGTTAAAGTCAGCGACTTTACCCTCTCAGCCTCGGAGGCTTATGTATATAAAATCAAATTAAGTGCCTTTAATGAGAATTCATAGGATGCTTAATCAATAGCTTTACCGTAAGATTGTTTTTATTTCCCCTACACACCCAACTCTCTCTGTGTGTGTGTGTGTGTGTGTGTGTGTGTGTGTGTTATAATAACTGATATTAACAACTCTAAATATTTTCATTGCCTTGAGTAAATAAGAACAGACAACTATTTCAGGTCGGTAAAGTGATAAAATAATGTACCGATATTAATATATAAATTTACTATCCTTTATAATGATATTATCCTTTATAAATGCCTTAATCCTAATAGCTGGTGGTAGTCTTGGTTAACAGCAGTTTTCGAGATTTCAAGAGTAACAATAAAGCATATATTAATCCTATACATCTATCAAGTTGGCGTTTATAGAGTCACTTGAATCAGTTACAAGAAGTCACAGAAACAGTTCATTTGTTAATGACAGATCTAAGCGACCAGGAAGATAAGAAATTATTTTGTGATAATGTGAGTTTGCCTTTGTCGTGGAACACTATATAATGATTAATTTTTTATTTCTTTTTATGTACATTATTGAGTAATCTTTTGTGTAAGCCACATATATTTAAAATTTAAAATATTTAAGAAATATGATATATGGTGGATTGTGCAGTTTCTGAGACCAGTTACGAAATAAAAAGGGATTTTTCAAAATTCACAGATGTAAAATAGCATTTTCTTGCTATTTTTTTCTTTACAAAAAGAGTAATATTTGTACGATGCAATGAAATGGGCAAGCAATCTATGTTTTATGCAAATTAACCATTATTAGACACCCTTTAGAACAACATACTTGTGACAAAGATCTTTTTTTTGTACGAAGTTAGTGAAACGGGCCCAAGAGCATTAACATAATTATAGGCTTTACTAAGTGAATGAAGCTTACATTGAAACTATTAATATAGCAAGAATAGATGCGTGAATGTTAAATGGTGTTTTTATTGTTTAGTTAGTCGCATCAGTTGATAAAACACATGCTTAAGGTCATCAAAGTTTTATCAGAGCAACCCAAATGCTTTAGTAATAAGACCTTTGTTTTTTGGTTCAAATGTAGGTCAAGGGTCAAGGTCAAGTGCATTATGAAGTGGTCCATCCACTTAAGTAACTGTCCAAATGTTGAAGCAATCCAACGAAACCCATAGAACTTTTAGCAGAGTAACCAAAAGGTAAACCTGTCCAGATGCCATTTTTTCATCAAGAGAATGTCATAGGTCAAGGCCACAAGGTCAACTGCATAATGTAAATGTCCATCCACTTAAACAACTGTCCAACTATTGAAGTGATCTAATGAAGGTCATGGGAATTATAGCAGTTTGGAAAGAACTCAACCTTATCCGATGCCCAACACCCGCCCGAACGCATCAATTTAAAGGACGGAATCTTTCGTTGAGAAACCTGTCCAAAATTAAGATTTCTATTCCATAAAGATAAATATAATACTTAAAACTGCGTAAGAATCTACGTTGCATGTGAAATAAGAAAAGTATGTGTGTATGGTATTTGCGTATGAGTTTAATAGAAGTTATTCGTAGACATAAAATTTCGTTGCATCTACAACGAATGTTATGCGCCTTTTAAAGCCTTGCGTTTTACAAATAATATTTTTGTATGCTCCCACTTACTCAAAATATTCAGCGGCATGTTTAGTCATATGCTGTACCTAAGATCATATGTTACCTAGCAACAGTCTGTGTCTCTTATATTGACACACAGTCTTCATGTTCAGTGAAATTTGTGAAAGCTAAATAAACAAACCTTGAACATTAACCAACAAAAACATTGCATTTAAAGCAGGTGTGCTTAAAAATAAATTCCTGATCATTATTGGTCGAAATCCGGTAATTATTAGGGGTAATTTTCATGCATTGTACGTTAAGGTAATTCATCCATCATTAAGTAGTTATCATGGTCCATCACTAAAGATTGTGTTAATTTCATAGTAAATGCAAGCCATTATAGACAAAGAGTCATTAATGCCAAGTCAATGGGTGCCTGCATCTGCACTAAAGCATTTGAAGGATCATGATTATAATTAAATGATGGATGGATCACTTTAACATAACTTGCGCAGTTACTGTTTGAAAGAGTAAATTTATCACTTACGTTTTTTGTTGTTTTTTTAATAAATGCATTGAGTTTTGTCCTCTGATCATATATAAGCACTTCTGAATTACATAATAGATATATATTACATTACAGTGTGGGCGAAAGGAGATGTGCTTGAAGCATGGTTTCGAGACGGTGTAAACATTTCAATAAGTTGCCAGTGTGCTGAATGCACTCTTTTCTTCAGGAAACGTGAAAGCATATGATTTTAGGTACGGTTTCTATAAGCACATCTGTTTATTGCAATATATCGTCTTATATTGCTTCTAATAAATACCGTCGGCATTCTCAACAAATGCTTTGAAAATGTTATTGGCAATATCTTTATTATTTTTTCCATACGTGTTTCTCATTCGTATAAAATTTTAGATCGAATGTCACAAATTTACAAAACTGGTGTATTTAGATATAAATCATAGATCATTTTCTTTTTCGACGGGAGTAGTATCTGGAGCTCTTTTACATTTGCTGTTTGCGTTATTGTTGCGTTTTATGAGGCACTTGTGATGGTTGATAGACTCAAATCCTAAATGCTCCCTTCCGGTTACACTGGAGGCACGAAGCACTAGTCAAACCCTGGAAAAGTAGGTGATTGTGTGTGTGTGTGGGGGGGGGGACATACTACTCGCAAATTGTTCTTTGACATACTGATATATTTTATAACTCCTTATTCATTCATGTGTGTATGTGTTCTAATATTGCTGTAATCTATGTGTTTTGTAGCTGTTCTATTGATAAGACTTATTTGTATTATATTAGAGTCCAGATGTACATTTCTTGCAGTAGATAGAGAGTTTTTATAGAGTGTTTATTGCAAAATACAAAAAGGCATTAAGCGCATGCGTATACAATATTGCGATTACATATTATATGTAAACTTCCGTCAATAGTATACAATTACACATTTACAAAAAAAAAAAAAAAAACTTGAATACCTATACATAACAAATATCCATCCATACATACATACATAGTGTGTGTGTGTGTGTGTGTGTGTGTGTGTGCCTTTATTAAGATAAACATGCACGTACATAAAACAAATATATTATTCAATTATACATGCGTGAGAAGAATATAAAAAAATTTTTTTTTTTTTGTTTTTGACATAAGAATCTTGGATTTTTTTTCAGGAATACTTTTAATATATTTCTTCCGTAAATTGGGCATTCAAATAAAAAGTGAAATTTGTCATCTATGGTATTGCATAACTGACATTTTCTATCCTGTGATGATATTTTATGTGGTTTATGCTAACGTTCGACTTCTACTTCTAACCTATTGGATGGAACCTAAAACGTATAAGATTTTTTTTTTTTTTTTTTTTTACAATATCGACATTATTTAAATAAGGCTGTAATCTAAAATCAGCATAATGTAGCTCCAGATGATTTCTTAGCTTCTTTTCTGACCAATTTTGAATAAAATTATCTTTTAAACGTTGTTTTAAGATGTTAATAAAGATACCCATGTTACCAACAGTTTGACATAACCATACATCGTTAAAACCAAGCGATTCTAAAATATTTCTGATAGATTAGCCCAAGAATTCCATTCATTGGATATCATTGCTTCGTATACTCTGGTTTGTTTGAACCTAGTGTCTGCATCTTAGATGTCGTTTTATGAATAGGGACATAAAAGATCACACTTAGATTAGGAAATTACATGACTAAAAGATTAACAAGAACTCTCGGCGGAAATTTGAACCAATCCTTATTAGTCTCCCCTGATAGAAGTAATGAACACGTTCATACAGACAGTCGTTTGTAAAAATAAACTGTTTTGATAATTCTCGCCAAACAAATCAATTTACCATCTCTCAGTGTCTGTGATGCTTCCGATCTTTAGGTACAAATGTAAACTATTATTACAAATGTAAAATACATGAACAGAAACCATCGAAGACTGGTGTTGTGGTCTTACTGTAGGTTTACTTCCCATTGCCAGTATCTAGATCTTTACCTTGAAAAAAGTCATGTCTTGAACATATATACGTTCTGGATGAATCATGTTATAAGCATATAGTCACATATGACTTCAATTTGTACAGACAAAAATAAACATTTTGTTTCCTATTGCAAACAAATTTTCTTCTTTTTGCACATCGAAGGGTGAGAGCGAAACTAGGCTAAGTGATTATTTATGCATATGTACTAAGCCTAGTTTCGCTCTCATCCATCGACATGTTATATGAATCGTAATTCGTACATGTAGCGTATTCCTGTTTTCTATTTGCTGTCCTTGTACTGCACAGGTTTAATCATTCCTCGACAAGACTATCACATCGACGTGTATCTTACAAGGTATTGCATATGTTGTGTTAGATATACTAGTGCAACTGAACCTGTATTAGAGACCACCTGTATTAACCGGTCACTCTGCATTTAGCAGTCAGTTTTAATATTACCAAACGAGAATTTTGTTATATTAAACCTGTATTTAGCAACCACCTCTGTTAAGCGGTCACTTTCTTTTGTTCCTTTACTGACCGCTTAAGACAGGTTTGACTGTATACGTCTTACATCTTGGGCTGATGTTGCACCGGTAGTCTCCGTAGCTTCTTCATACGTCGGCGGTGCTTCCACAAATTCACTACTAGCTATACATTCTTCATAGGACGGTGGCATTGGCAAACTTATACCACCGCCATCTGCAATTCCATCGAGTTCGTTATTCGACACTATGAAAATCTGACTCGGAGACCGCCCAGTCCGGCGCCTTTGCCAATTTCTGAAACAATTCTGAAGAACTACCGCTGTGATTACCAACCCTACAAGAATAGGGGAGAGAAGGAATAAGATTGCGAAGAGATACACCCTTGGCTTGCACTGTAGAGTAATATCCACTGTTTCCCAGTGTTTCGTTAATGGAATATAGAGTACAATAGTTTCCTGGGAGCCAATCAAGAGAGGAGCATCACAGGTTTTGGTTACGTCACAAAAGTAGTCCATGTAAGCCGTGTTGTACATGGTTCGTTTAAGAGTGTAGTCAACTGTCAGTTCTGCGGATTCGCCCATGTCATGGACGTTTGCGATGACGACATAAAAGTGTGATGACGTGGCGACGGTGTATTGCTTGGTTACATGGTGCGTAATACATCTATCAACGTAAAAATATTTGGTGAAACAATCGTCACAATCAAGCTGATTTTCCCATTGCTTCATATTATCACTGCCGTCAATAATATATAACTCAAGGCTAGAGGTTGAACATATCACAGCTTCAATAGTGGAGCCTTTCAATAAATAGAAATCGATATATTTATAGCTGTACACCGGAAGAACCATTTCTCCTCTGAGATGGTAGGGTTCATTGACACTGCTTCTGATATAGGGTCTGGAATTAAGAATGTATGTCTTCACCGGTTCTGATGACGTCACTTTTACGCTTTCGCAAAACGTCGTTGATATTGAATCCACCATACGCATATCCGTTGGGGATCCATGAATGGTTGTTATCTGCAAATATACAACCCCTGTTACTACAGCGCTGCCTGTGGCAAGAATTGTAATCCAGCACCAAGTCAAAATCAACCTACTTCTCGTCGACATCTTCGCATAGCAAAATATAAACTGTAAAATATAGCAAAGAGAGCACTTTCTACGTGTGCCATATTCAGAATGGAACCTCCGGCGACGTCTCCGCCGGCAGTTTTCCGCTCGAAATACCCGTGGTGACGGTATGGGACTGTGCGTCCGGTGGCCATTTTGTATCGGGGTTTCTGTTTCTCCTGTGTCTTCCATATTTATTTCTAAAAATAGAATCATTGTTTTTTTAAGTGCCGGTCAAAAAGAATGTGATCTAAATTGAAATGGGTGTGATATACATAATATATTACGTAAGTAAAATAAATTCATTAAATATTTAGAATAAATTAATATATCTAACTAATCCAACAGGAAATATTCGTAATAATTGTATATCCCACTTCTTCAGCCGATGGAATAGCTCTTTGTAAGTCAAAATTAAAAATAAATTCATATCGTCGCATTTTACCCAGATTATGGGAAAATAAGGAAATGACCAACGCGACGAAAAGGTAAGTCGTTTTACAGCAGTCGTTGAATATATACCACAAAAAAAACGCATCTAATGAATAAAATACTCTGCGTGGAGGCTAGAAAGTCATGTGATCTAATAAAATAAACATTGCTGCTCACAGCTGTTTATTATAAAAAGAAAACTATGAATGGTTGAAAGACTTGATGCGTAATTTGACATATTCTAAAACAACGACATACAGACGTAAAATCCCACGACCGGCAGATGATGCCGATCGATTGGACGTGGGTTTCCGACTATGTTTATTATAGACGTAACAAAACACGGCATCTTACACTGCGCAGTCAACAGTTTTAGTACGTCTATAGACATGCATTATATCACAGACGTAACAAAACAATCACATACATCAGGTCCAGACCATTTCTGTGGGTAATTTAACGTCTGGACCGGACATATGCAGAAGTCCATGAAATTGAAAATAGGAATGAAAATAAGGGAGAGGGGGAAAATAACATATACATACTTTTATGTATAAGAGATGAAAATAGGTTTCTAGTCCATCCCGTTGCGACCCAACTCCCATTTCATTATGCCAGATTACAGTGTACACAGGACAATTAGTTTATCATCGCATGATGTGTAGTTATCTAGATTGATGATAATCACTGGCCAGCAATCAGGGGTGTTATGAAGTCCGTGACGTCTGTACGAAGTACCAGCGAGTGTATCACGTGGTTTAATGTACTGCTATTATGAAGGTGCGGAACTTAAGGTAATCCATCCATCATTGAATTATAACCATGGTGTTTCAAATGCTTTAAAAATATTCAGTGCAGTTGCAAGCATCCATTGACTTGGAGTTATAGGCTCTTTTTCTCTATGTTTATAAAGGCTCGCATTTACTATAAAATTCCTAACATCATTTGATAGACCATGATCACAATTAATTTAATGGTGGATGGATTACGATAACAACTAAATTTCAAATCAGGCGTATATATATAATTTTGGAGTGAAAGAAGGAGCGAGCTATACTATACCATTCTTTCATCGAACAAGTATCAATAAGCGTGTTTGTTCGCTATGTTTAACGTCGAACCGACAGTATTTCAGTCAAGTTATAATTTCAGTCTCCCGAAAATGCATGGGCGAGTATGAGCAAAGACAGTTAGCTTGCTTCGTCCATCTAACTACAGGATAAGCAGTGACGGGTCCCTACGGAAGCACCCAGGTAGAACCACCGACCTACAGCAAGCCAGTCGAAAGTACGGTGGCACTGAGGTGACATGTGCAATAGTTTTTTTTGGTATTGTTTTCCCGAGTTAATTTTTTTTTTAACTCGGGAAAACAAAGTTATTTTTGTTTTCCCGTGTTAAATTTTTTTTTTAACTCGGGAAAACAAAAAAATATTGTTTTCCCGAGTTAATTTTTTATTTTAACTCGGGAAAACAAAGCCATTTTTGTTTTCCCGTGTTATTTTTTTTTTTTAACTCGGGAAAACAAAAAATATTGTTTTCCCGAGTTAAATTTTTTTTTTAACTCAGGAAAACAAAAAATATTGTTTTCCCGTGTTATTTTTTTTTTTAACTCGGGAAAACAAAAAATTAAGTCGTGCGCACGACTTAATTAGCCAATCAAATCCGCTTATTATGTTGTGGCCACGACTTAATAAGTTGTGGGAACGACATAATTGGCCAATCAGAGCCCTCCGCCAGAGTCACGAGGGCTGCAAAGTTCTGTCCTAAGTTATACAATCATAATTTATCAAATTCAAAACAATAGCTTTAAAAGAGATGCAACGTTTAAAAATGTTTATTTTCTTTTTTTTCTCTTTTTTTTGGGGGGGGGGGGGGGGGGTGTTGTTTTATTGACATAATCTTTGTTTTTGTCACTAATTGGATTCTCACTTGGCTATTTATTACCAACATTGTTTGTGATAATCATTGAACACTCATTCATTTGTGCTAAATTTCTGGAATAACAACTTTACAACAAACACAGTGTCAGATATTGACGCCCACTCTTATTTTTTACTTTTAGCTCATAATGTTGATATATTTCTTTCAGTTGTAAGCATTATGCTAAAAATAACATTTGGCAATACAAATTCTAATATGTGTGTGTCTGTCTTCCTTTTTAACACCCAACCCATCTCCCCAGATACACTCACACTCACAGACTGCATATCTGTAGCCAGTATTTATTTATACGCACACAGTTTACTTATTTACACAGTACTTGTACACTGGTGACATTTGCAAACAAAATATACATATATGAGGGAGCTTGCTCCTACAGCAGCCATCTGATCAGGGTCTGTACAGTCTATAATTTTGATATAGAAATTCATCAAGTGCCTAAAAGGCAACAGCAAAATCATCTGTAAGTTTGCAGAAGCAGTGTTGTAAAGGGATCTAGAAACCTTTAAAGATGCATGTTGTTTAAAAAAATGTTTTAATGTACTATTAAACTTGCTGAAGAGAACACCTCAACTGAGGTAAATCTTAAGAGACCACCCTTTGGTCTAACATGTACAAGTATTCAAATGGCGATAACTCTTAAATTAGTCATCCTAGAGTTATGGTTATTGTACACCGCACTTCTCCACACTGAGATCTATCTACCTTTGAAGTTTCATGTTGATACATTTTACATTTTTTTGTGTAATGCTCCGGACAAAATTATGACGAACAGACGGACGGGAAGGACAAAGCGGCAACTTTATGCTCCCCCTTCGGGAAGCATAAAAAAATCAGCATAAGATCTTTAAAAGTCAACATAAGGTTTAGGAATTCTAAACAGGATCTTGAAAATTCAAGATAATATCTTGATTATTCAAAATCAGTTTTCGATAATTCAAGATACAAAATCCTTGAAATTCGAGATAAAATCTTGAAAAAATCAGATAATTCAAGTAAACTACACTAACTAGAAAGGGTATCGGACTGAGACTTGGATTTTTGCCTTTTGTATCCTAAGAATTACCAACTGACCGAATTCCATTAACTCTGTGTGATAGTTTCCCAGAATTATCTTGAAATTTCAAGACATATATTTCATACATATTTTAAGAACGAAAAGGATTAACAGAGAAATTCAAACGTTGATAAACAGACTATCTCGCCAAATGAAAAGCTAAAACCAGATCGGACATGCAATATATACTCAGAAAAAAGCATCTTTACATGCCTTTCCATTTGATTATCGTTGTCGAAACTTTCTGGATCACTTCATAGCCTAAACTTATTGATAACGATGACCAATGCTGCTGCCTACACAATTCGTTCTCATAGTCTCGCGGTGAAGGAATATCCTTCTTATTTCAATTCAAATGGATGGTGTAATTTATGATTACATAATATTACATTATATATACATTATATAATTTAATTTACAAACAGCTCTCAGTACCTGTCCCAGAAGTTGTTTTTCTTGACCTAGACTCTGGGTTTGATGTTAAGTGCAAGAATAATGCTAAAACACGATCCCTCGGAATGTTTAAGCTGACTGTAAAATGTTTTCACGTAAACAGTTATACGCCATTGTAAACAATGATTTTTGGTTGGTGACTATAAGCGAATTCAAACATATTTGCAGGTGATTATTACTTGTATCCTAAGTGTTTTAAGGAATATAGTCAATAAATGTAAAGTTTCTTTTTTGCTGAGTACATAATGCATGGAAATGGTGGGCGCTTTAAATTCTTACAGCCGGACTGGACCAGTAAACGCAACGGCCAGCTTGTTGGAGGTATAGTACTACAATTATTCAAAATATATTTTTAATATATATATATATATATAATAATATATAATATATATTTATATATATATTTTAACTCAGACATTAACTCTGACTGAGGGCTCTGATTGGCCAATTATGTCGTTCCCACAACTTATTAAGTCGTGGCCACAACATAATAAGCGGATTTGATTGGCTAATTAAGTCGTGCGCACGACTTAATTTTTTGTTTTCCCGAGTTAAAAAAAAAAATAACACGGGAAAACAAAACATTTTGTTTTCCCGAGTTAAAAAAAAAAATAACCGGGAAAACAATATTTTTTGTTTTCCGAGTTAAAAAAAAAATTTAACCGGGAAAACAATATTTGTTTTCCCGAGTTAAAAAAAAAAATTAACTCGGGAAAACAATACCAAAAAAAAAACTATTGCACATGTCACCTCAGTGCCACCGTACGAAAGGCTTCCTAAAATAGAAAAAAAAATCCGAGTGAGCCTGTCGGGATTCGAACCCATAGCAGTGAGGGGCTAAGTGATAGTAATTAAGTCACTGCAGAAGCTCGGTCATGGAGACCTCCGGCGAGATTCGCGTAAATATCATTTTTACGACATTGGTATGTCGCGGCCAGGGATTGGTTCGACTTTTTTTGCTGAGAGCTCCCTTCTTCTTCTCTTCCTCCTTCTCATTCTCTCCTTCTTTTTTTTTTTAATCACCATCAGCATCTTCTTCTCTTCCGCCTCTTCTTCTTTTTCTCCTTCAATATCTATAGTTATGAAACTGAAGAGGAAATGTACATGTAAATTGTTCTGATAAAAGTTGATATGCGTCGCGCAAAATATTTTAAGTCATGATGAGGTAGTTGATAAAAGATGATTCAAACGTCAATCTAGGGACTGCGGTTGGGTTGTAGGGCCACTCGTGCATGTCTAAATGTACACTGCCAACATGGGTGATATTCACGATTTTGGAGTGAGAGAATGACGCAATGGTTGTAGAAATCAAAATTAAATTCGACCGTTAAGACTGAATAATAAACATTAACACTCTCAGTATAAACAGCATAGTCAATATAATCAAAAGCAATTGTTTATTCCCCGTTGTTGAAAAGCTCGCTGGTATAGTCACGTAAAATGCATTTATATATGCGCTGAACCTTTTTTTTTTTTTTTGTTAGTGCAAGAATTTGTCATTGCCTTTCCAGGCGCCAAGTACTGGTCCAATCAGGAACCGTCGAGATGGATAAATTATCATAAATTTCGAGAATTCGTTTCCAAATGCACTTCAAATGGGTAAGATTAAATATATCTGTTACTTTAAAGTCTAACATTTCCCACAAAGACATAATGGGTAAAAAATTCTCCCTTTTTTACCTTATTGGCTACCCACAATGTTATCTAAGGATAAATCCGTCATTATAAAAGTGTTGATATCGCGGACACCGGTTGATGTCTTCGGAATACTTTTGATTTTATTCCCAATATCCACTTGACCGAAACTAAGAGGATACACAGTGAAAAACATTACCTTGAAACGCCAAAAACATTGGGTTTAATGATAGATAAAAGCATCAAGGAATAGTAAATAAATTTCGTAATCCATCACGTAAACAATCGAGTTTCTCATTTTTTGTTTACGATGAGAATGACAATATGAAATGGCATAAATATCACCCAGATAACACCGGTGATTTTTACTTACATTTTAATGAAGTATAAATTGTTAAGGAAAATGCGATTTCTCGTCAGTAACACTGGAAGGTTACGCCTGGGACAGCTGGTATGGAGTAGATTTTGGCCTAGCAAGTGTAGAGGTGTTCACTCTCAATGGACCTCAACCAAAGTACGACAGTCCTTCATAGACTTTTTCTGTCAGGAGAATGGTCACCAATTTATTCCTTCATCTTCTGTACTGCCACCAAAAGATTTAGGTTCATACTTCACAAATGCAGGCATGAATCAAGTAAGTGGTTTTTTTTCATTCACGGTTTCTTATATTGATAAATGATAATTAAATTTATCAATTTTATTGTTATACAATGTTGCTATAGATGAAGCTGGTATGTGGAAAACTTACAGGCACAGCATACATACAAAGTTCCAATGTGATGTCATAGGCACTGTTTGACTCTTTTTGGCAGCCATCTTTAAAGGTATAAGTTAATGCGGGTGACAGAGGATGTGAACCACGGACGATGTGAACCGGAACAATGTGAACCTGTTACCAGGACGATAAGAACCATTTTGGGGAGGCGATGTAAACCCTGATATTAATTTTTTATATATATGATAAACTTTCCCTCCCCCCACACACTCACGATAACCGGATGCCTTTTGGGGACATGTCCCCTTTTTTTTTAAAACAACTCATACAATCAAAAGCCTCCAATTAACATGTTTTTGAGTTTTGATTTACACCCCCCTCACACACACACACACACACACACACACACAAGCTCACGATACAAAATATCAAAAGGCTCTTCCTTTAATTATAATTGAAAGTACCCATTAAGTTCTGTTCAACAACGTTATTCAACCCGCCCAACTAATTATCAGGCAAGTCTATGACTTAATGAATCAGGAATCACACACATCTTTAATGTTTCAGTAATCGTTATAAAACAAATCAGAGGCTTACATGGTAAAATAGTTGTTTGAACCAAAAATAAACCAAAGGAATTTTATTAATTAATGTGATTGATTTCAAAACCTATTTAATTGCGTTATTTAACACGCACAACAAATTATGCGGTACACACCGCTTTAATCTGTAGATAATCATTATGAACAAACCAAGCGGCATCTTTTTAACATAATCCACGCACACCTGTTAATATTAGATTTGATTTTCCTTAATTGATATGTGTAAAGTAATGATGTTTACACCTTTTTATCTAATAAAACATTATTAATATTATTATTTAAACATTTTGATATACGCAACAAAGTGGTTTTATAAACTGGTTCACATCATCCTAATCATCGGTTCACATCATCCTGGGTATGAACCGACAGCGGTTCACATCGTCTAAGGTTCACATCGGCCGAGGTTCACATCGTCCATAATTCAGTTAATGCAGGCCCAAAGAGAATACTTGTTGTTTTAAATCATTATGGTGCTTTTATTTTTCAGTCTATGTTACTGAAATTTATGTCAAATTGATCAGTTTTAATTAATCAGGGATTCAGATTGCCAATCATTTTTTTAAGACAACTGGCCTAAAAATTGAAATTTTCATAGGCCATTTTGTCCTAAACCAAGAAAAAACCTTAGGCCACTAAATCAAAAAACACGAAAACTCTAATAGAAGGCTTCAAGCATTTATTGAAACAATTTCATGAACTTTCAAATCTAGGCAAACATCTTCCTGTTAACAAGAGATTTCCACACCTGAAATGCCCTCTCATAAGGAAATTCATTGTTCATATCATAATGTGCAGTATGAATTCTAATTCTCAACAACATATTTGATGTTCTGGGGTGAGTCTGTTCCTGGCAGGGGTGAGTGTCTGGTTCTGAAATGAAAAACCCCTTTCACTCCCAGCTGTGTTGATGGGACAAGTTATGGCAAGACAGGCCAACTTGACAGTGCTGACAAGGCATTGACACTGACACCTTTCTTAAAATCAATGAATGACTTGAATCTTCACTCTTCTGTCGATTTTTCTGAAGATCAGGGGCTTCAAGAGCTGCTTTGTGATCCTTGGACTTGATTTGATCTAACAAGGAGCTAGTCTTAAAATTTACACAGCCTCTTGTGAAAACATTGTCCTTTTTAAATTGCAAACAAATGGAACATGTCATTTTGTCATTATCAAATCTCAACCATTTGAACTTTGACAGCCATTCTGTCTGAAACTTGCGAGGGTATTTTGGATTATCGGCTGACTCATCCTCCTATTGCATCAAATCCATTTCGGCAACTTTTCAGGGCGAGAAACACCAACTGCAAATAAAGTTCTTTGACTTTCGTCATGTTTACGTTTCTTGGACACCATTTTGATTCAATCTGGTTTCCTGCATTCTACACTGCTAGGTTACTCTGCTATGGTACAGTTTGGAAACCAGACTAATCAACGCAAAAGTGCTTTAAATTAACTGACTCGCATTGCACGTCAAGTAATATTTATTTTTCATACTCAACACTTTTCAATCAGTGTTGATGTCATAATTTCTGAAAAAACGATCGGCCATTTTGTCCCATAAATTAGAACTTTATCGACAGATCTGTCTAACCTCTTTAAAAAAAATTGACAATTTATTATTTTTTTCGGCAAATTGCCGATGGCAGACACCAATCTAAATCACTGTTAATCCTTTTAAATGTAACAATGATATTTTGATAAATTCAAATGTAATAACTTCATAACTAAAAAAGTGACATTGTTTATTTTGTTTTAGGATGGACCAATACTTTTTTGCCATACTGTGCATTTATTTTTTGTGCATCCATACAAAAAATATTTCATCCTAAAAATATGAAAATCAAGAGCTTTCTTATTTCTTTCAGTTGAGACATGTTTGTCCCATTGTAATGGTGCAAATCAGTGTTTAATACAAGGGATTTTATTGCTAACATCTATTTTCTACAGGTTAGTGCTTCAAGAACAATTAAATTCTGAGCTGCATTATTTTTTCAGTTCAAGCCTATATTCCTTGGTACTGTGACAGAGGGTTCAGACCTCGCTGGTTACAGGAGAGTGGCAAACAGTCAGAAGTGTGTTCGTGTGGGAGGTAAACATAATGATCTCGATGATGTAGGTTTGGATCTCACGCACCATACATTCTTTGAGATGCTCGGCAGCTGGTCCTTTGGGGACTACTTCAAGGTACAATATGCATTTTTTATGTGATATATACAGGTATGAAAAATTCCACTTGCCCACTCACCTTGATGAATGAAGTTTTAGAGCAAGGCAAGTGAAAAAAAAGAATATATCTATATATTTATATTAGTTTTACCATCTCAAATTTGGGAAGGACGAGTGATTATTTTAGGAACTTTACACACGTGTTTAAAAACACAAAAGAAATAGATTAGGAGTACATATATATAATAATATAATTTCTTGGGTATTTTTAATATTTTATTGTATGGGAGACTAAATGTCTCCTAACATAAAAAAAATGATTCACTGATCAAATTTCCATTTTTCTTGCCCATTTTCAAATTTTGATTTGATTCCAATGGCTGACTGGTTACACTGTCCTCCCAGTAACTTGGAGGTCATGGTTTTGATCCCCAACTTTTGATGAAAACTTCCCCATCCTCCCTCCACCCCTCTTATAATATTTGCAAAAAAAAAATTCAAAGTCACCAACACCTAAATAGCTTTAGGTGAATTTCATTCCTGAAAGACCCCGAGAAATGTTCAAATGCGAAAGATACTGTAAGACAAAAGGGCAAGTTGTATCTTTTTCATTATATATTTTGCTCACAACAATGTCAACTTGAAATTAACATACGAGGGGTGTTTCAGAAGTTGTGATTTTCCTCATATCTCTACATCTTTGTGATATCTACTTGATATGTGTGATATCACAATTTGTTCCATGTTATAACAAAAGTCCACATATTTCAGAAACAAACCCTCATATACCACGGCATCTGTGATTTTACTGCTTAGTATGTTCCAGATTATGCTCCACCCATTTTTCTCATTATGCCCCCCTTCGAAAAAAGGAGGCATATTGTTTTGCAAATCTCATTTGGTCGGTGTGTGTTTTTTGGTCAGTCCGTCTGTAGACCACTTCGTTTCCAATCAATAACTGGAGAAGGCTTGGGCCAACATTCCTCAAACTTCATTGGGGGATTGGTCATGACTGGTAGATGACCCCTATTGATTTTTGGGGCTTTTGGTCAAAGATCAAGGTCACAGTAAACTCGAATATGAAAATCGTTTCTGATCAATAACTGGAGGACACTTGGACCCACATTCCTCAAACTTCATAGGCTGATTGGTCATGTCTAGTAAATGACCCCTATTGATTTTGGGGTCACTTGGTCAAAGATCAAGGTCACAATGACCTTGAATATGAAAATTGTTTCCGATCAATAACTGGAGAACACTTGGGACCCACATTCCTCAAACTTCATAGGCTGATTGGTCATGACTAGTAGAGGACGCCTATTGATTTTGGGGTCACTTGGTCAAAGGTCAAGGTTACAGTGACCTCGATGGGAGTGGGGAGAGCATAGGAGGGCATATGAGTCTTTCCAACAACTCTTGTTATATTAGCATTTATTGCCCTGCCTGAACAAATAAGGTTTCCAGTTGATTCTTGTATTCATTCATTAGATATTTCATTGTGTGCACTTGGGAGGTTATTAAAGCCTGATTTGAGACTTTGTTCTGTCGATAATACATTTCTCTCTTATAAATTTTAAACTAAAACGTACTGGGACTTTAACGCAATTCCTCTATTCTCCAGGACAAAGCTTGTGGAATGGCACTGGACCTCCTTGTAAATGTGTATCACCTACCCTTAGATAGACTTTACTTCACATACTTTGGGGGTTGCCCCACCCTGGGGCTTGAACCTGACCTTGAGACGAAGGACATCTGGAATAAACTTGGGTAAGAGTTTAGGGTAATACTGTACCATTAATTTTTGATGAATATGCTTGCTGAAAATGAATTGACTGAGCAGTGAACAGTGCATACCATGATCAGACTACACAGATGTGCAGGAGGATATTGGTCTGGACTGGTCTCAACAAGTGCCTACAGCATTCTGATCATAGGGTTAAATTTTACAATGCAAAATGATGTGCATGAAATCACTTTAAATTTCACATTTACTTTTTATTACAGTTTTTTAAACATATTAATTATCAACACATTTTAATTCATTTTCAACATCCAACACGAAAATTATCACTACTTAGTATTAAGACAGAAAACAAAATTTGGAACCACATCTCGGCATAATTAAAAAAAGGGAAATCTAAATATAGCCCAAAAATGTTATATGATGCAGAAATGTCTGCATTGCAAGCTACCCTGTTCAAAAACTGATCAGCATCACATCAACTCTTGTAATCTCAAAAAAAGAAAAATTAACGGGCAAAAGATTTGCCTATAAAAATTTTGAAAGTTTTCTTGATAATTTTTTTCAATTTATTTTTTATGCCTTAGGAAACAAAGCAGATCCAGACCGGATTATAGCTTTTCTTGTTCCTCACACAATACTGCTGTTCAGATTCTACAAAATCTGCAAACCATTTAAGGTTCATTAAATTATTTTCATAAAGTCAGAAATAAGTACATGAATATTCATGAGGCAAAGAGTTAGATACATGTACTTATGCATTCAGCACAAGTCACTTTTTATTAATTAATTACTGTTTTCTGTCATCTTATTAACCTTTTACCTCATGAATATTCATGTACAAATTAATGAATTGATGAAAAATGATTGACAAAATTTAAGACTGTTTATGAAATAAAGATTTTTCTTTGCCTTGCAGATAGTGCAGAATCTGTCTCAGCTAAAATATTGTATGAGCAAACAATGGAGACCCTGATCAGAATGCTCCTTTCTGCTCTGTTTGCCATTGCTTCAAATTAAGTCTATAGTAAAGGATGAAGATTGCATTAACTAGAACTCATTATATCAAACAAAAGCAGGGAACATTCAAAGCATGAGACTTCAAAGGGCATATTTCTCACGTAACACAAATTTGCACACAGAATGAACATCACAAAAAATGAGTCGATGGGGCTTGGAATTTTATTCAGATAATGTCCTCCATGTCATTCAGGGATAATCCGGAGACCAAGTGCTGACATTCATTGCCTTGCATGTCATGCATTCTCGCTTGTCAAATGCTGTTGAAAAATGGGCTTTTTTTTTTCTTTTCCTTTTTTTCCGTTTTCATTTTCATCTGATTTTCACATCAAATCCAAAATCATGTATTGGTATTGTCATGCATCAAATGTAGATGAATTTCAATCCATTCATCTCTAAACGGCCCTTATGAAACAAGATTACTTTAAAGAGTTGAGTATTATTTTTGGCCCATTTTATACACGGGGGAACTTTCAAATATTCCCGAAATATTCTACAAAGAAATAATAAATACTATAATTTTAAATGTGTATTTTTTTATGAAATTATGTCACTCAGTTGTGAATTGTGCTCTCCTGAGTAAATGACACATTTTCATCTTTCTTCTTATCGCATTTTGTGCGTTGAATATTTTGTGCATAATGAACCAGAAAATTCAAAATTTCATTTTTAGATCAGTGCATGATACCTGAATTAAAGATTTTTTTTTCTGAAAGCGTCGGCAGTATATCAGATGATTTGGATTTCTTCCAAGAAAATATGGAAAAATTTCCTTTTAAGCTCAACTATTCGATGAATAAAGAGAGCTGTCGTGACGATACGTCGTCACAGGTGTATATACAATCTCTGACAACTGTGTCAGGGAGTTGACTCTTTGGCTCGGTGGTTAGAGCATTGGACTTACATGCTGGCAGATCAAGTTCGATCCTGGGCCGGGTCAAGATTGTTACACTGGTAGCAGCGGTGGGATAATGTCAACTGCCAGACCGGAGTTGCCTTACCCACATGTTTCCCAGGCCAAGTCTCGGGTCGAGACTTTTCGTGGGGGAAGTAATGTGACGATGTGTGGTCTGGGAGTCTACTCTTTGGCTCAGTGGTTAGAGCATTTGACTTACACCCCGGCAGACTGGGTCGAGTTTGTTACACTATTCTACTCACCTGAGTGTTGGTATTTGGGTAATGTTTTTCATACCACCTCCTGAGAACACAGGGAACCTCATATCAGGCATAGATATCATCTTCTTCCATTGTAGTCTGTCCTTCCCGAAATTGTCCATGTTTTATACACTAAATTACTGCATTTTTGCTATACTCTTTAACTCCTGATCATATTAATTTTTTTTTTGTTGTGTTTTTCCTAAGCCTATGCAGAATTTTATTACGGCTCTTTGTTTTATCGTCGTCTGTTGATGCCATTTTTTTTTCTATAGAAGCACGATGCCCCATGTAATTTTCTATGTAATAATGACAAGTAATGTAATGTTCTAATATGTTAACAGAGGAGACATCATAACATCCAACAATGTTATTTGATTAGGCGCCAATCTGATCTGTAATATGGTAATTGTCGACACGGTCTTCAAAACTTTCCAGTTATTCAAAAGTACGGCGTGCCCCAGATAGTGCAGCCTAGGTTGCTATGGAGATCATTTTCTGCAAGATTTGTGGAATACCTTGAAGAATGAAGCATATTCGAAGCAAGAAGACTTAACTTTTTCATGATATCACCTTTAATTTTGGATAAATTCCAGATTGAAAATTCTCCAGGGAAAGTCTACAAACACAAATAATATCCCATCGTATGGGTGTAGGTATCTTCACAAACTTAGTTTTGTAGAATAAAATTTAAATTATGTTAGGGTACCTAAATTTTTGGCTGCTAATACTGTACCAAGATATTTTTCTGAAATAGCTCTAAGATTTAAAAAAAATATATATATTTTAGGCAACCCGACCCTGCCTAGTGAAAATCCACCTACCCTAAAATTTTAAGCGGCCATTTTGGGACGGCCATTTTTCATGATTCATTCACTTTTATGACTGGACTTTAAAAAGAAAAGTAAAAACAAAAACTCAATCCCTACCCTACCAAACTTTTTTTGAGAAACATCGCCCTAAACACCCATTTATTTTTAATTTTTATTATTATTATTTTTTTTTTTTTTTTTTTTTTTTTTGCCTAAATATGAAATTATGAAGGTTGAAGAATTTGATATATTGTGAGAGATTTAAATGTTCAAGACATAATTACACAGTTTCGGAACTGCAGTTTTTTGACTGAGCGCCAGAGGTCATTTCATTATAGCATTAAGTCTGTTTGTAATATCTATTTATCATTTAAAATATTACCACAACAGCAATGCCAGCTTTTTTTCTAATTCCAGGGACTATTTTTCATCACTAAATGGCCTATATCAGCTAAACAAAATTAATGATCATGTTATTATTTGCCGCAGTGGAGTTTTAGTTCCACAATATGGTAATATTTGTGTTCCATCCAATAAATTTTATTGGAGATATGATATAGAAATCATCATCATTAATCTTTCTCCATTTGCAGAGTGCCCAGTGGCCAAATTCTTCCATTTGGAATGACGGATAACTTCTGGGACATGGGAGACATAGGTCCCTGTGGGCCCTGCACAGAGATTCATTATGACCATTTGGGGAATCGGGATGCCTCACATTTGGTGAACACAGGTTCACAGGAGGTTGTGGAGATATGGAATCTGGTGTTTATGCAGTATGACAGGTAATATGGGAGCTTTGACTTTGCAGTGATTTTTTTTTTTTTCTAAGATTTTCATTATTTAATATCAGTGGCTTCAGTGAATTTTTTTTTGCAGATTTACCACCTTTTACAGGTGGTTTCCTTTAGCCAAAAACTGACATTTATTCCAAAATAACTACCTATTTTCCCAAAGAAATAATTTTGTTTTTGCTCAACAGAAATAATTCATGGAATTTTAATGAAATTTGTGTTTTCTTTTAATTTTAATGTTCATTTGAAATTTTCTATGACATATACCATCTATAATTAGGTAATTGTTTGTTTATTTTAATCATTTTGTTTATCATATGATTTCCCAATTTTGGATTTGTAATGTTTTTTTAGCTCACCTGAGCACAATGTGCTCATGGTAAGCTGTTGTAGTCTCCTTTTGCCCGGCATCCGAAGTCCGTTCATGTGTCTGTGCATCCAACGTCAACAATATCCTTTAAACAATATCTCCTCTTAAACCGCTGAATTGATTTTGAATCATCCTTATGATGCCCTCGATCAAGATTGTTCATATTATTTTGATTGGTTGAAAAAAGTAGGTTACAGGAGCTAAAAATAGATTTTAAAAATGCAAACTTTGAAAATCTTCTGCAAAACTGCAAGGCCTAGAGCTTTGATATTTAGTGTGTAGCATTGTCTAGTGGACCTCTTCCAAGCTTGTTCAAATCACGACCATGGAATCAAAATTGACCCCATCCCCATGGGTCACTGGATATTACAAAGGCTTTTATAGGAAAAAAACTAGAAAAAGCTTCATTTTAGAAACCACAAGGCCTGGAGTTTAGATATTTATTGTGTTGCTTTGTCTAGTGACGTTTATTCAAATCATTGCCCTGGGGTCAAAATTGGCCCTGCACCAGGGGTCACTTAAATTTACATAGGCTTATAAGTTATAGGAAAACAAACTAGAAAAATCTTCTTCTCAGAAACTACAAGGCCCGGAGTTTAGATATTTGGTGTGTAGCATTGCCTTATGGACATCTACCAAATCATGGCCCTCGGGTCAAAATTGGCTCTGTCACAGGGGTCACTTGATTTGACATAAAAAAAATAGAAAATTTCTTTCAGAAACCACAAGGCCTGGAGTTAAGATATTTGGTGTGTAACATGGCCTTATGAACATCTACCAGGCTTGTTCAAATCATGGCCTGGGGTCAAAATTGGCCCACACCAGGGGTTATTGTCTTTTTAACTCACATGAGCACAACGTGCTCAAGGTGAGCTTTTCTGATCGCCTTTTGTCCGGCGTCCCTCGTGCGTGCGTGCGTCTGGCGTCAACAATTGCTTCAAACAACATCTCCTCCTAAACGGCTTGGCCAATTTGAAAAATATTTTGCAGGAATGTTCCTTGGATGAAGCTCTACTAAAGTTGTATAAATGGTTCTGGTCCATCACATAATTAGGTCACAGGAGCTAAAAATAGATTTTAAAAATGAAAATTTAAAAAATATTCTTCTCTGAAACCACAAGGCCTAGCCTTTTGATTTTTGGTATGTAGCATGATCTTATGACTCTCTACCAGGATTGTACAAATTATGACCCTGGGGTCAAAATTGGCCCCGCCCCAGGGGTCACTTGATTTCACATAGGCTAATATAGGAAAAACTTGAAAAAATCTTCTTCTCCGAAACCACAAGGCCTAGCCTTTAGATATTTGGTATGAAGCATCATCTTATGGGCCA
>CM037793.1:21273816-21323816 GCA_021229015.1 Solen grandis
TTGTATTCTCTTAATCTATATGATATTCGATTATCTACTAAATATGAGAGAAAAAAAAAGAAAAATTGTATTACATATTTTTAGAAAATTGTTTTCAATTAAACTCGCCGTCTTTTGAAAGTCAAACCGGAAGTTGATTTCTTATATTTTTTTCATTTGGTAAACTAAAATAAAATACCTGTCATTGGTTGTTCATTGCGTAAAATAAAAACAATATGTAATGAAATAAAAAAAAATGTGTTTGGCTTGTTTCTAAATGAATTCCTGAAATGTATTAACTGTTCATTATGTAGACCTTGCGTCTCAATTCATATTATGTTAATACTTTATTACATATATTGTATATAACGTAACTCAGAGTTAACAAAGTATTGACTTTACATTAAGCGATCGGTAAAATACCATATCGAATGTTAAAGAAAGAATATTGTTAATCAATTTGGATATTCTCCATATTTTGTGTAATATTTGGAAATCAATCGGGATGCCCTTGCGTATTGAACATTTGAAACATATAATGAGCCATGTAGATATGTACTTATGGTAGTTAACATTCCTTGCATGCATGGAGTCCTCTTTTCGATAACGAAATAAATGGTAAAAACAACTGTTAATTTCCAGTCAACATCACAGGTCTCGTAAGAGACATAGTCTCACGTGAAGCGAGGAACGATTTGTCTCTCCCCAAATTGAGACCCCGGGCTGATAAGCCGTGATGATAATAAAGATATTTTGTTTTGCCCAGCCCCTGGGGCACTCCGTCCTGAAAATCTTCCCCGCAGATCAAAGGTTGGGACATGAGCAATTTGCGGGCAGATGGCCAATGAAGAGAGGCAAAACATGACAATTGCGGCCAAATATAGTCACGAGGGTTCACGTTAAAAATAGCTTAGTTTTAATTATTCGCATAGATCTTAGTAAACATTGAGTTGATTTCATACTTCTTGCCAATTATATATCAACGACCTGGCTGCATTGCAGTTGTCACTTCAGGTTTTTCATTGCCAACTTTGCTGTATGGATATTTTGTTTCTTGCACCCAGTCTTGGGCGTGTACGACAGTCTTAGTGACGTCATTGACATTATAAGTGTACGATGAAAAAATAGCCTGACGGATTTGACGGTTAGGTATAAATCTATACGCAGCGTTGTCACCACCATCCGGGGGCAAAAGAGAGATAGAGCCTCGTTTTCGAAACAGGACCCTGCTAACGGCATCGTATATGGTTGCGTGTTAAATGAACGCAGTGCAAGGGAAAATAAAGAGACGTAACAGACAGTCCAAAAGCAAGTGAAAAATAAGATTACATTTTCGAGTGTTTGGGAATAAGAGATTGGATAAATCTAACAGTGGATGTAATGCTTGAACAGGGAATAAAATGTACTGAGATTTTGTAACAGAGGATATTATATATTTAATAAAAGTGTAGACAAATATATTTTTAAAATGACTCGAGAGACCCCGGAATGGGTAGACCGGTTGAAAGCTGGGACTATACCAAGAACGGCTCCAAAAGATGAATACTGGAGAAATTCACAGTCGGTAAGTGACTATGTATAAGCATCATCATAATCATATTGATAATCATCATTATCATGCTCGCGATTTTCTAGGTGTTTCACTCACAACTCAATATCCATTTTATTACTACTTTACTACATATAACATATATATCTAGATCAATTTTAATTCCATACGTCTGTGTATCTATAATCTTCCATTTAATCACAAACCAGAACAGAACAGAAAATATATTGTATTGAGTTTGTACATACGTACATTGTTATATAAATATTTACAACGAATACTTGAATAATATACAGTCACGTAAAAACGGGATTGACATGACTTGAGGTAGTATAAAATACCGACAGATGTGTCAGTTTAAACTGTCAAACTACATTGACTTATAAAAATAAAGATAAAGCAAAGCCACAGTATTCCAGGATGTAAAGTTTTTGTCTGAGTTTTATGTTAATACTAGTACAAAGATCTTTCAAAAATGATTTCTCAAAACATATGTTTTGGGGTTTTTTTTGTAATTACATTTAAAATCATATAATATTTTCCTATACTGACATTGCAATAACTCTATTAATTTGAAGATACTAGCATTATTCTAAGAATACTTTGTTATGAATTTCTTACGTATTATTCAAAACATGGACATTTGAATACAAAGTGAAGTTCGTCTTCAATATCAATACAGTTACACAATTGACAAAACAGAGATGTCTTGTATGACTATTGAAGCGTTGCATTCTAAAAGAGTCATGAAATCGAGCCATTAATCAATAGTTATAAAATACTTTTGAAGAAATCTGGAGAATCTCTGGAGGATTTGTTTTGGTATAGGGTGAGTAGCGGCAGTAATTCCAAACCAATGACTGTAAAAATAGATGTACGTATTTTGTTGCGTCGACCAAAGTAGTTTAATCATCCATTTCGTATATTTCTATGTACAATTATTTGTCAGCTACTCCACGATGTATGGGGTTTGAACACGCTGACGTCTCATGCAGATTCCAATAAAATCAAATACAATTAAAATATGTATACACTTATCAGTTTAGTGCTATCTAAATTTAAGATCATCATAATTACTAAAATTGTGTCATTTTTTTTTAAATATGAACGCGCATGATGCGCGAGGGACTGGTCCAACCCAGGTAGATAGGAGTCAGCAAATGCGATATAAACCAATGAATAAAACATATAAATACGCGTGTTAAAGTAAACCAGTGTTTTATAAATGTTTTCCTTGCCAAGCGCTTCGAGCATCCGCTCCACAACCGGAAGGTCATGGGTTGGATCCACTGGCACGATATACGAGATTCGTTATAATATCGATTGCTTAGCGCTATTTAAATAAGGTTTTCCATGACTGGTTAGTCCGACGTCAGGATAATGTGACTTTGTATGTTAACATACCACATAGCCACGGCGTGATATTGAAGAAAGGCAGCTATAAATTTATCTTAAGTCCTAAACCGTTAAACCAAATAAACTAACCCCCCCCCCCCTTCCGCCAAAAAAGAAATCGTAAAGTTCTTTCGGTGATGATAAAGTACTTTTTTTCAATTTGAGAAAGACTTCTATTTCAAAGTAGATAATAATAATAATAATAATAATAATAAAACGAAAAAGCCAAATTGTTACAGGGTTGAACTATCACGCACATTCTTGGACTTTAATCCTCTACAGTACTGTAAAGCTTCCGTTAATCATAATGCTACATCAAGATAAAAATATGTTTGAAAATGTATGCGTTAATAAAGATTAAAGGTTTTGGAAACTGTAGAATGGTTACGGTATATGTTGTTCGAATCATTATCTGTGAAGGATTTTATAACGGGAAGTCAAAATAAGTCCCCTCCTCTGCAATAGGTGGAGTCACCATTACTGTGATGAGGCGCACTTTAACCGTCTCACGAAGAACAATGAAAATATAATATATAATGTTCGCCCGAAAAAGGTCTCAATGTGCATTATCCGGTAAGAAATTTCCATTTAAACATGATACTTTATTAAAATTTCGTAAATACGAAGCGTATATTTTGCCTACTTGTTTTCTACGCCTCGTGCAGTACTTCTTTGCGTAAGTACAATAATATACATGTATACCAATGTTCAAATATTCATTCGGCATTGCCCTTCGTCATCATCCTTAAGTAGGTCAATTGTGAGGTTAAACAGCTACACCGAAAAAGTTCTTATTTGGTTACATAAAAATTTCGCTGATGAGATAAGCAATTTCCTCCTTATCTGTTTAAATCTCTCTGTTTTGAGGTAACATTATTCCATTCGCTATGTTTAGTTAAAAATTCCTTTCATATCTGTTGAATCATAGTTTGTTCTTCAATTAAAAGTATGTTGATCATTCGGCTACATTCTAGATAATGTCAAAGAAACTGCACCAAACCGATGCTACGGTAAATATATTATTGTGTTCTAACATAAAGTGGCAATGGTGGAATGAAAATATTCGCTTAAGATAAAAAAAAAAGTTATCAAAAGAAATAGCCTGTGTGTTTTAATCAAAATATTACACATGGATTCACCATCGTGTAGTGCAGAGACCAACAAGTCCCCAGGGCGGTGAAAACAATAAACACTCTGCGTTACATATTTACGACATCAGTATTACGCAAAGCAATGTCCCCGGATGTCAAATGCGCACGACACCTTGTACACAATAGTATATGTCCACGTCTAGTTTTATCAGATAGAAAATAAAAAGAAATGTTGTATATAAATAGATAAGATAATTATCTGATTTGGAAACATCTGAAAGGACTAACCACGCTATGTCGGCACATCGACATAAAAAATGATGCCTTCTATATAAAGATTTTCTTTTTGAATGTAAAAAAAACATAAGTATTGTCAAACTCAGCAAACAATATAGATGTACCGTCACGACTGTCACCTAATGGTCTTGTTATATTGCCAACAAAAATGATTAAGAAATTCACCACAATTGACGTTTCCCTGCGAGAGAAGAGAAATGCGTACTTTACTATGGACGGCAAACGGCCAAAGGCAAGGGGGTGTACGAATAAGGAAGCTGAACATTAATCAAGTTACATTTAGGTTAAACAGGTTAAACACTGGTTTTGCATGGTGACGATAGTGGAGAGTAAATCAGACAAGAAAAGAAATGGCGAAGACTATATATAAAGTATACAAAGTTGCTGCGTATATACACGTATAATATATCTGAGTTGTGCCTTTCCTCATTTTTTTCTAAGTTGTTCGTCTCGGCGACATTACTTCAGTCCTATAGCGATGTCCAGGTAATTACAAGTGGGTAAAATCTTCACGAGCACAGAGGCACTCGGAAGAACCGCCGACCTACCTCGAGTGAGCCTAAGGACTCCTGAAATGGTATATGGTCAAATGATGGTTATAGTTAGGTTCAATATATGACATTCATATCTCGACAGGAGTACATATTTTAATATCAAATCTTTCATTCATGCAGTCATACTTAAGATGTTGTCACTGCCTGCATCTGTTGCATTTAAAGTAAAAGTTTCTTTTGTGGACAACGTATACGGAGTTAGAGAATTCGAAGTTTCCCCCAAGGAATTCTACTGCATTTGTCATGTGAGAAAATATTATTTTTTAAATTAATGTTGAAATTTTCAGCCTGAATACAGACCATATCAGAAAAGAAAACAACAGCAAGTATATATTTTAGACAGGTTTTATCCTCATAATTTATGTTTTCATAATGATTGCCCTGATGGACTGCTGGTCGCTGTAGGCAGGCCGTGCGCACTGGACACTAAGTTAACTACTTACACGGCGGTCTGCACAGATAAAACTGGACATAAACCCCGGGGCCGGGCTGAACTTGAGATGGCCACATGATTAAAACAAAACAATTTGTTTTTCGTATTAGGAGTGGCTAACGCACTTTCCTAGCTGGACACTCAATGTGTGCCTTTATCAAGGAAGTGGGGACCTCAACGCGTGGCTGTGTGGTGTTTTTACATATTTCTCTCCAAGAAAAAAAAAATTACATATATAAATAAATATGATATTGTATGTTTAATTGCACTTTACACGAGTCATCTGAGTGATTTAAGTGCTGGCCTCAAAAGCTTGTTTACCAGTAAAAAGCTTTAATACAGGAATTAAATGTTGTCCGGTAGAAATATAATGCAGAGGTGTAAAATTTTCTTTTAGGTCACTCGTCCTGTAGGACAAGTAGGTGAAAAATCTTACTCGTCCTTAAACAAAGTTAGCTCGTCCTAAAATTATTTTATTTGTTTGCTTCCCGTAAAGTTGTATAAAGCTTTTGATATTTTGCGGAATCACCTCAAAACAATTTTTCTTCTTTTTTCATCAACCACGGAAAGCCAGACAACCAATGATTCAGGGCTTTTCTTGTGCGTTTCGTTTTATCGTAGGCGCTTTGTTTCTTGCTATGATTTAACTCTCGCTTTTTGTTTTGTATTTTCGTTGTCTCTGCCGCCGAGAAGCGTCTTCATTGACAATTGTTTCGACATTTTGACCGCCGGAAACAGAACATATTTGCAGTCCCGGACTTTGCCGCAAACTAACAAAAAACGTATTAAAAAACACCGTAGAATATTGTGAACCAGTCTGCGCTAGCACCTTACGGATCTTTCTAAAATATGAGCGTCGCTATGGTGATATTTTGTCAGAATTAGCTCCCCTGATCAAATAAAGAGTTTTATGATCTTGATTAACCATTGTAACAATAAGGAATTCATTTTTTACTGAAACATTTCTTTCTTGTCCGCAAAAAAAGTTACTCGTCCGGGCGGACGAGTGTTCAGGAAAGATATGCTCGTCCGACCGTGAAATTCACTCGTAAATACGAGCGGACGAGTGGATTTTTACAGCCCTGTAATGGTTTAATTTATAAAAGGACGATGATGATGATGATTACTATTATTATTGCTATATCCTTATCCTAGATAAGTATGGCAGCTATACACTCTTGATGTACCTCAATGAGACAACCAAAATACTTGGGGCCCTCGTAGCTATCCAAAACAGTCATTTGTCAATGTATGTAGATGAATCAACAATAAAGCTCGTGTGAAATATGACAGACATTAGTGGGTAGGCTGTCCACCCTTCCCAGTGTGCACTGCCCTGACATGCGCAGTGAGTAATTTATAACCAAATTCACTGGTGAGAAAACAGAGGGGTGTGTTTATCATTATGGCGATCATGGTTATTCCTAGATATAATGGTTGAATAACCCTTACTGTGCGTTACTTAACGATTAAGTTTAGTGTTTCTTATTTGTCAATTTTATACATTTTTACGCTTAAGTAACTACAAAAGAATTATTAAAGAAGTTTTTAGAAGTTTAAAAGTT
Organism: Solen grandis; assembly: GCA_021229015.1. Taxonomy (NCBI): domain Eukaryota; kingdom Metazoa; phylum Mollusca; class Bivalvia; order Adapedonta; family Solenidae; genus Solen; species Solen grandis. The sequence goes on from CM037793.1 coordinate 21,280,680, forward strand.
TTAAAACAGGCAAAATATGATTGAAGTTTTGGAATTTCTGTGAACTAAAAACAAAGATGTATTAAGAAAAATTCATTGTAAAAAGAAAGATTTCAACTCAGGGAGACAATACATTTCATTCTTAATTAGTACTTAATTATTTAACAAGCAGCCAATGAAGTTTTGATAAACAAGTTTCAAAGACCTATCATATAGGTTTTTTGGTAAATTATACATCTTTATATTATTGTCAGCCCGTTGTATAGTCACTTTCACATATAATGCATTTACATGTTACGTGCTATGTAATTTGGTTGCCTTTATGGTAATATGCATTATGCATAAGTCAAGTAAAATTATGTTCTGTTTTATCTTATTCTCTGGAGCTTAATCATGCTTGACTAAGGTAAATATCAAAGCCCAGCCAGATGTTACTTTTTTATTTCTAAGAACACATAAAACGCATGTAGTGACAGTTTTGAAGGCTTAGTACAATATATGTCGATTTGAAATATTGTTTTGGTAATTCAGCTTGACGTGTTGTCAGCTCAAACTGGGACTGTTAATTCGTCTGTCAAACAGGGCGTGGGTCGTGGGTCAAAGCATGTCAAGGTCAGTTTATCATGTCACACCAAATGGGGTAGTTATATAAAAAGAAAAGTGATGTTTCGGCTACGAAATAAGCTGTAGATATGAAAATATGCATTTAAATGTATTGTAGATCAATGTAATAACATAATATGTAGTATATAAATATACCATAGCTTATTGACGTTAATTTTAACTTAGTAAATTCGTTCAATATCAAATAAATGTATATAAATAGTTAATGACATGACCATATATAAATAAACTGAATGTACTATGTAATGATTTTCAAATATAGTCATAAACTTGTGACATTATATATAAGATATATGTTATATTACATCCAGTATAAATGAATCCTAAAAAAAATAATAACATGATAAGTATTACAACTTACAGATCCTAAGTCGCATCTGTATCAGACCATTTATTGAAATATATTCTTTTATCGTGCAAAATCCTCAAAGTTATATACTTATGCGGCAAAAGCATACATACTCGTATTTTGAATTAATACGAGCAAATACATTTATGTGTAATATATTAAAAACATGAGATTATATACATGAATGAATAATATTTACTCATGGAGAATAACACAAATTATATTTCTATACAGAAAATTGTAGCATAGTGCATGAAACAAGATATTTATGAACATGTCCGCATACAATACTCTTGTGTTAATGATTATTAGAACGACGATCATTTTACTTAAAATGTCGTCGTGTGCATGACTCGTTATCGTGAAACTTTGTGATCAGTCAACAAATGTTTGTCGATTTTTCAGCACAGAACAAGTCCACGAATATCATTCGTTTGCACAAAACCACCTTTAAATTGAGTTCGTGTAAATTTATGTACTATGACACCAAAGACACGAAAAAAAGGCCACCAAAGCTGAACGCTATAATTTCTTCAAAGGTGACTTGATAAACTTAATAATATAATGTTTAAAAGTACACTTCTTATTGATGAATTTTTACGTAACACGTTGCACAACGCATTAAGAAATCCGTTTTATACTTGTTTGGGACAGGGCAAATTTGTAAAATTTAGTTTAAAAAAAAAAAAACTTTGCCAATAGCACGGGTGTTTTATTACTATTAACAAGCTAAAAAAAATCCCTGTCATCTCAGCAAGGAGACGAACTTTGTCTGTTTAATGTGAAACCGTAAACAATTAATTAAGCACTTAATTAACACGTTGTTTCCCCCACAAGATCTGAAGACCGTAGTGATTGATGTTTCCCGCTGTGAAGTCTGAACTGCTGCACAAGACTGACACAGGGAGGTGAATGTAACAGCGGACCGAGTAGAATCCAGTATACTGTCAACTTTCATCGCAGCTCACCTGTAAATACACCTTGTCATGTCAACATGTTCGAAAGTCAAACAGATGTGACATTGTGCTTTTTTTTTTTTTTTTTTTTTTTTTGGCGTAATTTATTGCCTAAAACACTTTCTTGAATATTAACAGAATGACTCACGACTAAATTTCAATTTTAACTCTTTGTTTTTTCTTCAGTTTACCCATTACAACTTATGGAGAAAAAAAATGTTTCAATATTTCTCACTTCAGGTTTTTAATAGCATGTTTCTTTCAAAAGCAATTATAATCAAAATAAAAAAGACAACTTTCTCTTTGTCTTCAATTGATTTTAACGTGAGATATTCACATACCACCAGTTTGACATTTGATCTCGTACATGGTGCAAGATATGGGTTATCTTTCCATATCTTTAATTTACCAACAATACCAAGAGACAATGTACCTGGGGCTGAGTTCATTCGGCATTAAATCATTAGGGTTATTGAGTATGAATTGACGGTTCATTAAAACTTGTTTTATCGCCGTAGGAATTGTCTTGACTTCACGGTTTTGAGCATAACTGCAGAGATGAAAGTTCGAGTTTTATTGCATGTTCAAGCGTGCTGTATTAGACGAATAAACGTAGGTGTACAGCCATGTACACATATTATACCTAATGTGTTCCCAAGTAATCGAGTCGTATGTGCTGCATTAGATGTAACATCCACGCCGACAATATATCCGGCATATTGCAATCACGGGAAAAAAAATATCAAAATCATGGTGCAGTTTATTACTAGAATAAAAATGATTATTCCGTAGCATATAACCAGAATAAAGTGTTATCCTTAAAGCGATTTCATTTTCAAATAAAATGAAATAAAATCATCATATACAAACCGTTTGTGTAAAAAAAAAAGTATACTTCAGACTCTGTGAGTCTAAACGCTCGCATCCTGTGACTAAGCGTCCTTAATGGCTCACATTCAACCGACTTTACTTAGCGCTATGTGAAAGGGCTTAAACTCATGGAGAAGTAGTTCATCATTTTTGGTTTTTAAATATATATACCAAAATATTTAAGTTATTTATCATATATTGTTCAGCTGATTTTTTATGTCATCTGATGTAATCATTCACATGAGTATTTCGTAATAAAGACGTTGAAGGATGTGCTTTGGCAACCAAATTTAAGAATATAAGTGTAACTTAACATTAAGTATTGTTGTTGTTATTTGAGCACGGAGTTGCATGGGTACATTGTTAAAGAGAGCCCGACTGAAAGTAAAACCAATGAAATGTGAAAATTATAGGCATCGATAAATAGGGTGAACAGTAGTACGTTGTACAATCAGCCTCATGTAACATTGTATGATTTTTACATACTTTCGAGTTTGCTTGTGGTAATTTTAGATGTATTTAATGGGAGAAATGATTTAATATTTGTTATCCTATTCGGGTAAGGAACAAATGAAGTAAATAAAATTGTCTTTTTCAGATGCCGCGACGCTACGTTGGTGCCGGTGAAGCCGGAAGTGGGTACCATCACGGTTGGGGTGGAAAGACAAACAGTTACGAATACGGGGATACAAACGCTGCCCTTGGGTCCAACAGTAACAGCGCCTCCTTGAAATCCATGAAAACTGCTCGGGCATCACGTGCACGGAATTGCGGTCTTATTCTTCTGCTTATCTTCGGTGCATTGCTGCTGGCCTTCGGCATCGGACTCCTTGTGTATTATTTATTACTTAATTGTAAGTAATAGTTTCTAGAAGAAAACGTTGTTCTCTTGATGATATTCTTAATGCATTATTACATTGACATTTTGATTTGGCACCTAAGTATTCTAGGAACCCTTGTCATTAACTCTTGGTATTTGATCAGTGTAGTAGTTCAGTTCGTATTTTGGGATGGCCATACCAAGAGACACAACTTTCAGTGTAGAATATTGTAAATAAAGACATTTAACTTGTCATAAGACAGACTTAAAATAAAATGAAGCTAGCAGGTTTTTACATTTGTATACAACTTTCTCAGTAATTACTTATTTATTCATTGATTATTTACTTCAGCTGCCGGTGACGTCAAATACCGTGAGTACAGTTGTCTTTCTTTTCATAAAATTGTATCTCCTTATACTTTACAGTGAGTTATCGAACTTGGCAAAACCTTACTTTATTGCATTAGTTAAATTCTCTGCCAAGTACATGCTTAAACGCCCGTCTAGATATTTTTTTTCTATATATGCATACTTCTATCCATATGATTACAAAACCATGCTGCCACCATTCGCAATATCATTTGTGAATAAAGTATGACCAACAATCCAACTTGATTAAAGACATGTAACTTTTAATCCTTTTTTTTCTCTCGCATAACGTGCGCGCTTGTGAGAGCTAGACAGTAACATTGAAAACTTCAATTTTGAAAAAGAAAATACAGCGATATTTTTCATTTCATTGCTTTTCCCATTACGAAACAACAAAAACAGCAAAAACAAAAGAACGGAGTTACTCATTGAGGAACCTAAAACACCAAGGGATTGTAAGTTTTAATGAATATCGATATTTTCATTAATGGCCCACAATATCGATTTATCTCGATTTATTATAACGCACAGAAACGACGAAGGCTGATTCCTCCATGAGATTACTCAATACACCATATAGCCCTGCAATGGCCAATTCGTCATCACCAGAGTTTGCAAACATCGCAAGTCCCTTCTGTGAGGAGGTGGGTGTCTTCCATATACTCGAAGTGAAATTTGATTCATTCTGTTGACCATTGTGTTATACGCTGGTGTCTGATAAACACATACAATATTGGTATAATTTGAGAGTGTTCTGAATACTGGTTTAGTGTAAATTTAGTGCCTGGATAAAAAATACTCGATAATTATTACAAGAGTACAACAATTAACAGACACATTTTGCTAATTCTAAAATTAATAAAAAATAATAATTTTTAATACTACATGTATATTGCTACTTTTTTTTTTAAATATAACGCCTTAATTTATCATTTTCATTCTTACAAAAAAACAACAACATGTTATGAAATCTAAAAGCTTTATTTACTGGTAGTTTTCTTTTCCTTTCAGTACATGAAACATCAAATAGGAACATGCGTTGTTTTTTCCAATATTGTTTTTAAATGTTGATTTTTTTCATAACATTCATTATACAGGTATGTAAAAGGTGACACATTAATTTTCTGAATGTACTTTATTCCATGTATGCTACCTTACAGATTGACAAATACTTCAAGGACAGCAAATACAAAAATCATTACCAGAGGTGCAAAGTTACATCGTTAAAGTAAGTTTATTCTATTTTCAACATCTAAGACTACGACCGTATCATATCTTGTTATACATGAATATGTTTACATTAAAATGCATTTGCGTTTCCAAATATCTTAGGACGTTAAGTAAAAAATTCTGTCTTTTTATTTTTCATCTGCTGTCATCCCTTGTTAATTACAAGCCTTTGTTTAATGGCAGAGCAGACCTTAAAACATCATGAATGCCTTCTGTTACTCTCTATAGTACACTCTTTTTTCTCCCATCCTCTAGTCTATTTATTCAGCTTTGCCAACCCCTGTAAGTTGTATGTTTTATTCATTTACAGGCCAGACTTTGAACCCCTTGTCTGTCAGTGTGCTGGAATACTTAAGACGATAGAGTAAGTATAAATGTGAATTGTAATTAAGGAAAATAGGACTAGAATTTACAATAGAAACAGAATCTTCGTGGGTAAATCTGAATGTAAAATACAGATATCGCTCTCCATATTTGTGTGTGAAGCTATATTATTTTGCTCTGCATGCCAGGTTTTTTTTTCTCTATATCAAATTGTAAATGTAGTATAATGTTCCAGTCTGTCTGTCTGTAAAATGCTGCCAGCATTTACATCTTTTATTTAAGGGTGTATGCTACAATTTGTTTTCTCAATAGAATTTTCTAAACATATGATATGTAAAAATGACCTAAACATACGAAATTGTGAAAAGAGGATAGGTCATTGTGCTCGTTTTTATGCTACGTTTGTTTATCTATAGTAACCATTTCTAATAAAATTATAGCTAAATTATGCACCGCTCGTTAAAAGAAAAAAAAATCTACAAATAGAAGACACACAAAGTAAAAGTTAATTCATGAAAAATCAATGTATCTAAATAAAAGGTTAAATACTCTTAGGTACTTCATTGTTACAGAAATGGACAAAAACCCATACAATTTCAGGAAAATAGCTCTATTTTCAAACATTTTTGAATTTATACAGAAAATCCTTCAAAAGTTTTTTTTATCTTCTAAATAATCTCTAATGGTGGCTTAACCAAAACAATAAAAATAATGTTTAGGTCACCGAGTTCATTTTCGAGCTTCTGAGCTGTTTCAATGGTAAGTCTAATGGTAAACAAAGTTTATAATCTATCAAAAATACGTATATCATTTCAAATTAATACTTTCTTTTTGAAAGGGAAATGTTATAAATACAAAAATATGTTCTGTACTGGCGAAGCAACCTTTTAAGCGTAGTTGTGCTGACATCGTGACAGATTATATCCAAATATTAGAATGGTAAACAGTTTCTTACCATGGGTGAATAAATCTTTTTTATCTTTACGACTAATTATTTAAGTGTATAACTAACACAAACATTACAATAGGAACTTCATGTTTTGCAATACATGCATATAAATAATGTTATACTGTGCATAAATCATAATATTGTGTCTATACATTTGTATGCACAAAACAATCGTTCAAGAAATTTCCACCAACCTTTTTATTAAAGAAGTTGTATTTTATTCCACAGGGAGGGATCGGTGAAAGTTTTCTTTGATGTCCATTTCAAAGGCGACCTCAAAGATTTAAAATTAGATATACCGAATATTATCGACCACAAGTCTGTGCGGGTTGAAGGCAAGGACTACGAAGTGTTGTTCCTAAAGCAGTTTATTGTTGATGTTAGAGACAAGTTTGGTATCAAACCCACCACTGCCTTGCCTATAAATCCAGAGGGTGAGCAAATATTTTAGCTTTCGGTTTATTCATACAGAATCAAATACATGTTGTTGTTGTTGTTGTTGTTGTTGTTGTTGTTGTTGTTGTTGTTGTTGTTGTTGTTGTTGTTGTTGTTGTTGTTGTTGTTGTTGTAAAATTAAACATACATTCATGTATATTTCGTCGATACAAGCAGAATCGAAAATAAAATTCAGAAGGAGCTACGAAATTCGCAGTGTTTTACTGTACATGCAAACTCCAAAGTTTAAATGAATATTTCAAAACATTATTGACATTGTATTGTGTTGATGTATTCAAAAACACATTGTAATACAAATTTGTGCATGTTTCTGTTTCAACAGTGGGAGTGCTGGCTAACTTGACCATCTGGGTGTACAATTTGTCCTACTCGAACATCCTGAAGGACAGAAATACTCCGCAGTTTATAAGTCTTGCAAACCCATTCTGTGATGACGTAAGTTTAATCCTTTCCCTCATATAGAATCATTTTGACGCACTCAATAGGTACCACATAAAGCCTGATCTGCAGAAAACCACAGTTAAACCTTACCAAATTTAATTATATAATCCTCATTTCCAGACCACTGAGGAGCAGCGAACAGCATAAAACCTGATCAGCCTGCGAGTTACTCGCAGGCTGATCTGGTTTTATGCTGTTCGCATAGGTCTTTTCATGGTGTCCTCTATGGGGAAAGGGTTAACCGAGTTAGGTCTTCTATTATGATGAAACCCGTGTTGTCTAACGAGAGCGTAAACTATGCTCGTATATCTTATCATGATCCGACATTTAAGGAAAATTCAGAGGCTATGTATGTTTCTTCGATTATATCTAGAGAATTCCTGGGTTATTTTTCCAAAGAACCAACCTAAAAACGTGTAAATGTCCTATGCATTCGGGGGAAGATAGAAGTTATTTAATTCTATTAGTAACATGCACATAATAATGTATCAATACATCATGATCTCGGGTTTTTCTTTTGTGTAACCTATCTTTTCAAAAAATTACTTCATTCTATATGTTCTAAAATTCAGAGCTGTATATATGATGATCATGATTATCATCATCACTCATGTTATAAGAAGTTTCAAGTTAAGACAATTATATAATTTCTCCCCATTAAAAATGAATATTTATTTAATATCATTTCGATTGCGATTTCTTCCAGATCACGAAAATTATGGAGAAAAGTGCATTGGCTGACAGATTTTACAACTGTGACATGTTTGCATTCAAGTAAGTTTTCTTTTGTCTTAGTTTCTTAATCATGTTTGTATATTCATAATTAATGAGTGTTATGTATATTGTCTTATACACTAAAAGTGTTCATGATATTCAAATGGTATGGAAAAAAAAATGGATTCCAGATGATGATAATAAGATGATTTCAATATTTCTTTTTATTGAATTCTGAAGAAAATGTTGTATTCAGTCTTGAGATATAATGTGTTTCTCCTTTCAGCACAAATCCAGATGTGGCCATCGTCTACGTTGAGTTTACTGGGGACAGTACCGAGGGACTCCAAAAATATATCGCCAATACCATCATGGACGGCGCTCGGAAGGTTATAGTCGACAGCAAACAGCGCAAGATGCTCGGAACGCTTCTGGTAACACCGGCAGAAGGAGATGGAAACATCAAAGTGGTTCCGATTGTGGTGAATCCGACCACGATCACCCCAACGCCGACTTCCGGTGTGAGGCCGTCCATGAGTTGGACAGGTAGTATTATTAATTTCCCACTGTAAGGTGTCTTTACTATTCCGTACATGTTAACAAACAATCCCTGCAATCCTGGAGGTGTATGCTATTTTGTCCATAGGTCAATATATAGAGGACATACCATAAATGCACGTTTAAAATAAAGTTTTTGTTTACAACATAGACGTTCATAATATTTAACCACAATTTTTACTTTTACCAAAGACATGACTCTACAAATATGCTTATTATATTACATTTATTCTGAAAACATATTAAAATCAGCATCCATATATGATAAATCAATCACTGAATTTTTATTTTTTATTTTTTATTCTCCAGATGGAATGCCGTATATTGACATGACGCTGTATATCTACAATCTTACCTACCAACCAGCTCTCGGGGATAAAAACTCTGTTCTGTACAAAGATTACTCAATGCGGTTCTGCAAAGACGTAAGTAAAATGAGAGGACCAATATATTTCTATAAAACTGCTAATATATTCGCATATTACGCAGTTTTACAAAATTTTATAAAGCTTTTAAATAGACATTTACCTACTTTTTAAATTGAGATTCACATTTTACAATTTTTGTCTCTCTCTCTCTCTCTCTCTCTCTTCTGCTGATATGGAATCAGATATGCGATTTTAATGTATATTTATTCAGTATATGTGTCCTTTTTTATAAATCTTATATCATTTTATTTTGCTTTATGCTATTAACATAATTAGTACATGCAGTATTACTTCATTGGATTTTATATGGCTACCAGCTCATCTTGATTCAACAATTTTTTTTTTCCTCAGCTCGAAAGACTTATCAGACAGAGTGCTTGGGGCGACTACTTCTACACATGCGAAGTGCTCAAGTTTTCGTAAGTATTTTGGTATACCTTATTAACCAGTGTATATACAGCCAAAATGTATTGCAATATGAAATTTGACATATTAATTTAGAATTTAAGAAATGTAGAATTTAGATCTATTAAAAATTCTTAATTAATTTACGTAAAATCGATTCAGTTTTGAACGCAGTTCGTTTGAAAAACAAACATAAAACATTTCACCATTATCATGTTTTGTCTTACTTATCTGTAGTAGTAATTAACCACACACTTCTCATATTGCACAGGCCGCCAGAGCCAGGCAAGAGGTTTACTTCATTGCGGGCATTGCTAAAGGTTGCCGATCACTTCATCTATCAACCCGACGACCTGGTGAAGATAATCAGATCATATGCTCCGGAGTTTGAATTTGTCGAGGTCAATGATATACTGAAAACCTACCTAGTTGGCGATTTACTGGTGATTCTTGCCGATGGTAGTTTTATTCTTAAATATACCCCATATCAGACTGCGACGTCATTGCTTACGTCATCAGAGAGCATGCATATGACGGATCCTATGACGTTCGGGAGTATATTTACGTCATACCACTTCCTGACGCCAACCTCTACACCCGGAATGACGCAATGGCCGGTCACAAGGTCGACCAGGGTCATAATATACAGTAGGTTCTTCATTTCCTTCTTCTTCTTCTACGAGTATATATATACAAAATCATGGAAATCTAGCACGCGGGTCTATGCAAAACCTGTCAAAAACTTCTTGTTTTTGTATTTTTAGACTTTTATAACTATTAGATTTACATGTTTTTTTATATCTCATCATACGCAATATATAGTGATGTTCTACCAGGGTGCCGCTGAACACCAGGTGTCTTCTTGAACCTGTAAATAACTGGAAGTCACTATATGTGATTATCACAAGGACATTGAATCCCCAAAATCAACAGCTTAAATAACAAATAGATAACAAGTAATGTGTAACAGCTTATTAATCAATCGTTCACTTGAATTCAAATGGAAAATTTCATGTTTAAAAGCTTAATTTCTCAATGACTAACATAATTTTAATTTATCAGACAGTATGGATATACAAAACATGGATCATAATTAGACGAGTAGGCCCTTTTTATTGCTTCCAGTGTCAGAACTAAGTACGTGACTTCACGGGCTGGAAGTGTTGTTGTACTCAACTTTTATGTTTTTCTTCCATCCTACAGATTCCACTAACGCCTTCATTGACGCCAAGCTGTATGGGTTTGGCTACACAGCTGACCTTGACGACAAGACGTCAGCCACATTCCTTCGGCTTCAGTCACGTTTCTGTACCGATGTAAGACCTGCATCTTTGTTTCCCTTTAATTTTGACATGAGCTTGGTCAATGATGCGGTACATGTAAATATGTCTTAAGCAATCGGTCAAGGAAAATAGAAAAGAAGCCGTTAAAAGAAGGGGATCGCTAAGTGAAGGCTAAAATATAGCCAAAGAAAATGTCTATATACTACTTTAGTCAGGTTGGCTGTTAACATTGCTTTTGAGGTATTTTAAGTACACCGATGTTTTTTCAAATACAAACACACGTATTTTGATAGACTTCTAGGATTGACATGAGTTTTTTGAGAACCGTGGAATGATTTTCGTAATATCTATTTCAGATCGACAGATATTTCAAAAACAGTAATATGAGAGAAGTGTACATTGACTGCCGTATAGAACATTTCAAGTAAGTATAATTTATTGTAGCTGTGTTCGTTCTAAAACTTTTTTCGAGACCTCGTGGTCATATGGGTAAGTCGCTGACTTTACATCAATCAGCACCTCGCTTTAGTGTGTTCGAGTCCCGGCAGGGTCGCTAGAATTGTTCTTGAGCGGAAGCTTTCCATTTGTTCAATCCGGGTGTCTTCGTGTACGCAGGGTCTTCATTCTACCTAATTATTTGAGCGTCGATTTATCACAGAAATATCGTAGCAGTGATGATTAACAGCATTTGATTCTTTTGACCTTTCAGACCCTCTCCTGACGGTCTTGTGTTCAAGTTGTCGTTTGCTGCTCCACTCGGGGAATACCTACAGAAAAATGTTACCGGGATCATCGAGTACAACGCCCCTCACGAACAATTGGGCAATTACGAGGTTCTAGACATTGGTGATCTCAGGTAGTTATTTATTTCGACCGGTAATGAAAACAGTGTGTTATTATATGATGGTCATACAAGGAATCACTGGCCGTAGTCTGGGTGTCTCTTTGTAATCAGGTTCTTCCTCCATCTTATTTTGAGAGACGTCGCTGTATGAATTAAAAAGCGACGATTAATTTCAACTCAACAACAGCAACAGATGTGCGTTTATGAATGTTTCACTATTTATTATCTATTGTCCAATTCTATGACGTCTGATATATTCAAATTTAAGTTTTTGAAAATCGCACAAATGTTTTTTTTTCTATAGTATGTATATCTATGCGGAGAATTGTGGTTAATACACATACGAGTACATGTGTATATATGCTGTCGATATCGTATCTACTTTCTCAGGATCATATGGAACGAACGAGATCTCGCGGTGTCCGTGACTAACATTACCGGTGATGCCACCACGGCCATTACGCCTTCCAGAACTATTGATATCTCCAGCACGGCAACCGGTCCCATCGTATACTGTAAGTTTTTTGTACACTTTTTAGGCTTTCGCAGTTTCTTTTCGAAATTTGCTGCTAAGGGGGCGCTTTGCATGAAATCAACTTTTTGTTTATTACTCATAACTCTTTGTTTACATCCCATTGAAAATGATAGGTATTTCAATATCGTGTACCAGAAAAGATGTGAGAGGCTGAATGTTCGATTCTTGCGAATAAGTGGACTAATGAGTTGCGAAAAAAGTTCAAGAAAATATAGAAGAATTCAGTTCGGTGCAAATTATTTGCAAGGCATATATGCATAACTATATGGGTTAGTAAGTTCAGGAGATGCACATTTAGTACTCTAGAAACGACCAAAACTCATTAAAAATGTCCTATTTTTATTTGTGTCAGATTTTCATGAAACTTTCACATGTGATGTAGTTTTATATTTCAAAGGTTCTCGCGGTTTCAATTTTTAAAAAAAAAAGTGAAAAAGGTTGAAGTCTCCAATGACATCGGTCTGTGAAAAAAATCATTCTTCAATTATGTTTATATATCTCAAGGTTCTGGCTTACTCCTGGAATTAATATTCAGAGACTGGATGTTTCTTTACTACTGATGTGCCATTGTTTTTCTAAAACTTAACTCCACAATATTTTTGTAGCGGCGACCCTGGCTGACATTCGATGCGCCATGTTCAACAAGAGCCTTCCTGCAAGCCTGACGGATCGCACCTCGGTCGCTTTTGTGTCTCAACAAGGAAAGTTCTGTGAGGATGTAAGTAGACAGTAACTTTAGCCAAAAAAAAAAGAGTTTGTCATTGCTAAATGTATTTCACTGCTTTTTTTCATATCTTTATTCATAAAAAATACAGCGAGGTATTTTTCCATAAAGTTTTTTTTCATTTATAACGAAAATCCACAATATTTTTAAATACCTAATATGCGTAATTTTTTTTTTTTTTTTTTTTTTTTTTTTTTTTTTTTAAAATTAAAAAAGTTTTATGTGTCTATTCTTTTCCAGATGGCAAAGTACTACCGTTTGGGAAAGTTTTCGTCATCATACTTAAACTGCTACGTTGTGAAAATCAGGTAAGCGAAAGTTTCCTTCAAAACTGCATCTACATGTATTTAATACAAGCAATATTTTGTCCAATTACTTTTTTTAAATATTTAACTGATTTAATATTTCTTCGTGTGTATCTACATATTTTTATCTTTATTGCAACATGTGTTGCAGTCCCCTGTTGCCGATTTGTTAGGGCATCCGCCTTGGTAGGAGGGGGTCATGAGTTCGATCCCCGACCGCGATAAACCAATGTCGTAAAAACGATACTCGTAGCTCTTTGCTTGACGCTCAACATGTAGTTCTAAAACTGGTTGGCCTGATGGCAGAATAATGTGAATGAATGTGGTATCATGCCACATTTCTACGGCGTGATACTGCAGTGTGGCAGCATTATATCTGTTTCAAGTAGATAAAGTCTTCAAATATTGAAATACTTTCGTTGGGACGTTAACCCAACAAACAAACAACATAGCTTTTTGCAAGAGCTGGTAAAGTAGACTATACTTTCGACACAAGTTATCACAAATTAGATAATTCTGCAACGCTAAGAGCATTTACATTGTACATATTAGATAAGCAAATAGGTCATGATAAAATACATCATGTCGTTGGGCCGTTAAACCCAATAAACAAAGAATACATCATATTTATTTATTTATTTATTTATTTATTTATTTAATATAATTGTATAACAGATAAGACTTTGTTTATATACATTTTATTTACATAAACATTTTATTTATATATTTTCATGTGTTTTTTATTTATCATCTCTTAAGTTATTCAAAGTGTTCAATTGTATTAAAATATACAGGCGGTCGCCATCTGACGTCAATTTCCACGTCATATTCGGAGAGCTTCTGACACCGTCATTGTCAGACGCCATCCTTGAAGAATTAGAGATCCAGGCACCCAAGCACCGTATCGAGAACACCGACATGTTCGAAGTTGGCGATCTTATGCTTATTTCCGGTTCCTGTAACATCACTCTGTATCCGATCAACTACACCCAGTCAGACTCCATGTTTTCAACCATTCAGCCTACAGGAACAACGGTGATGCCATCAACATTGCGTGAGTGACATATTTCCCATGTCGTAGTCATTGTATATGCCTAAATGTTTCACGATTAACTTTTAATCGGGACCTGAAATTTGATATTTAATATTTCCTTACTTTCAGAAAAAAAATATAAACATGTCTCACTTTTGAGCATTCTATCGTCCGAATTAAAAAAGAAAAAAAGCATGCTGAAAATAAATGTCTACATAACGACTTTTCGGTTATAATGATTCTGTTGATATAAAAAGAGAGTCCGTATGCTCATTCATCAGAAAATTGAATACATACGGTACTTTTTTTATATTTTTTCATTTTTATGAATTATAATAAGAAAACGTGTTGCTCGTAAGAATATCTGAAGATCTATTCTTTTGGATTGAAAAGAATGTTGGAAAACAATCGTTCCCGTGACACACTGAATGTAAGGTTTCATTCTTTTATTTCCAGTGATCCAGCACTGCCTACGAAACCCGTGCAGGAATGGCGCCACGTGTACAGAGACACTGAACGACTTTCACTGCGAATGTCCCCAAGGCTGGACCGGACACGACTGTAGCTATGGTAACCAACATTCGTTTAATAGGCCACTTTGAGGTCAAAAATATAGTATGCATTGGGTAGGAGATACATATAATAACAATTTAGACTGAAATAGCCCGATGACACATTTCGGCCTCAAACTTAATATATTAAAGGGGTGAGGGTCAGTCAACAGGGACCTTGATAAGACGGTAATCAGTCAGTCGAAAGTAGGAGAAAATGTTCTTTAGCTATGGCCAAATATATTATTATGTATTTCCTGTGATTCGAAGCTGATTGCTTAATGAGGATGGCTGTTAAGTATATGTAGCCGCTAAAAGAGGCTTGACTCCTCCGTCAAATACACTGTACGTTTAAAGCAACCAAGCCTCAAATGTACCAATGTCCTAAGTAATTCTCAACTATTCAGGGATGCATTTCATCATAATGTACTTATTCTAAATTCTATAAATATTGGCTTTGAGTCTTAACATCTATTCTAATTAATGTCATTTTTTTTATTTCCTTGAATCTGAAATAAAAGTAATGCCATAGATACATTCTAAAGTATAATCATTGATTTTCGTGGGGGAGAACTTTTCGTCGATTACGTGAACGGTTACATCCTCGATTATTAATCCCCACAATTGTTCATTCAGTAGATTTCACGTTTTCTTAAACATAGATCCACGAATAAATCTACCAAAGATATATACCTAATTACAGATTCCACGAAATATAATGACAGCGAAAAATGATAATTTTCTAGTATTCATATCTTAGAAAAGATAAGATATTCTACGATAATCTCGTAATTTATAAATGATTTGGGAATAGCATTTGTGGGTTAAGTCATCAAGGAAATCCAAGGTAACGTTATTAATCTCCCGCAAAAAAATAATGTGTTAACCCTTTCCCTCATATAGACTCATTTTGACGCACTCAATAGGTACCACATAAAGCCTGATCTGCAGAAAACCACAGTTAAACTTTACCAAATTTAATTATAAAGTCCTCATTTCCAGACCACTGAGGAGCAGCGAACAGCATAAAACATGATCAGCCTGCGAGTTACTCACAGGCTGATCTGGTTTTATGTTGTTCGCATAGGTCTTTTCATGGTTTTCTCTATGAGGGAATGGGTTAAAGTACTGGTTTGTTTGGGGTTTGTTTTTTTTTACATTATTCCAGTTTTTTAAAAATGAATATTGTTTAAAGGAAAATGGTCTACAACCTTAGGCATATTATGCATATAGTGTTTTAGATGTAATATATCTGTTCGATTACAGATATTGATGAATGTGTTGTTAACCGGTGTAAGAACGGAGGGACCTGTGAAAACCTGCCGGGATCCTTTGTTTGCCGATGTCCGCCGGGATGGTCGGGAAGCAACTGTGAAATTGGTAATGCATGGCTCTCTAATAAAATGAATATAAAATAAATATATGTATTGTGTGTCAAATATGCCAATGCTACGATTAAGACATGTTTATAATGTTATTTAAAATATATTAAATATTATATAAACGGTGTCTTTATATTAACTTGTTTACAATACACAAGGAAAGAATGATACATGTATTTCGTGATATCAAATGGAGACCAGACATATTGCTGAAATCAAACTTCAAATATGTAAAATGTATCTTCAGACACTCATATGTACGGTAAAACCCGTCGTAGGGGACCAATCAGAGAATGAATATGAAAGTGTCACTTGGTACAGGTGCCCTTTGAATGGAGGTTGAATATGATAAATGCGTTTTATTGCAGATATCAACGAGTGTGAGCCCCGAAATCCCTGCCTATACCAGGGACAGTGTCAAAACACGGACGGAAGTTTCTTCTGTATTTGTCCCCAGGGTCGCACAGGAAAACTGTGTGAAGAAAGTAAGTACTTGTACATGTGTTTCCTGAACAATTTGAAACCAAGTTAATGATTATTGTAAATATAACATTAGAACTAAGCCACACTAAAAAGTGGATGTAACAACTGTTACACTTTTTAGAAGTCAAGCCATGTATATAGATCACTAAATAAAATTACATCTGGTGAAAAACGTCACCAGGGAAGTGAAGTAAACAAAGGAATAAAATCTTAAAATCGCCAGTCTTTTCCAATTCATTGAGACAAATATATCCGCTATTCTGATTTTAATTACTTTCAATAATGATATCTGAAAGTATATTTTATAAAGTATAAATGGAGAGAAAAATGATGAGTCTTATAGCTGTCTTATAAAAAATGTATTCAGTCATATCTGTAAACTTTATAAAAACTTTTCTAGATGTGTACGAGTGTCAAGAGAAAGGAATCTGTCTTAACAACGGCACGTGCGTCGATACTTCCGGTTCTTATTACTGTCTGTGCGAGAACGGCTGGACCGGGGACCATTGTGAAATAGGTTGAGCCTCTTTACGATTTGTTTTTATTGATTTGCATGTTTTGCGTTCACACAATATAACATACCTTAAGATATATTTGAAGTGAACACATATCGTAATTATTTCATCATAGTAAACTTCCTGAAAATACTTGCATGGTTCAGATATTTGTAGATATTTATAAACATATTGGATTTACCTGACAATATGTGATGGTTTTGTTGTTGTTGTTTTATAATCTTAGATGATTGACTTTATAATTACAATATTATAAATTCATTCTCAATACTAAAGAAAGTAAAATAGTCTTTAAAAAAAATTATGAAACTTAATCGAATTCTGATTTATCTTAATCAATTATCTTTTTTTTTTCTTGAAAATAAACAGATATTGATGAGTGCCAGCGCAGCCCTTGTCAACATGGGGGCACGTGCTACAACAACATGGGGTCTTTCACGTGCGTATGCCCACCACAGTGGAAAGGACCGTACTGTGAAAAGGGTGAGTTAATATGCCTGAACGAGTGTCAATATGCTGGAAGTAAAACAACTCAAGGGGGACTATTTTGACAGCTTCTAGACTGATCTGTGAAGAAGGACTTGATCACTTTTATTTCATATATTTAACATTCTTATATATCAAAAATATGGTAAAATGTCCAAAGCTGTTTTAATGCTATCTCTTGATTATGTTTATTTCATTAAAGGTATATGTATTTTTATACAGATATAAGCGACTTCGTGACAGATTCGCTTTATATGAACATGGTTGAATTCCACCAACAATTCTTAGCGCTAAGTGAAACTTAAATATACTTAAGGGCGAATTTCATGTTCTTGTTCCTAATGAAAATACCCAAATATTTATTTTTTAACAATTGTTGTTAGATATAAAGGTAATATTTCATTTCAGCTTAATCATGTACTTGAATATTTCATAAAATAGTAATGTTGGAATTTGTATCTACATAGTTTTAGAATCTAAGTACTACTTAGCTCTAAGTATTGCTAATTTATATTAATATCTTTTACCCACAAAATGTTACAGACGTCCATGAGTGCCAGGAAACACCAGGCATCTGCCTTAATGGCGGGAACTGCTTCAATCTCGTCGGTGGTTACATGTGTCGGTGTCCAGCGGGCTGGACCGGATCCAACTGTGGCGTAGGTCAGTGTCTACCAAATACAGATAACTCATCGGTTTATCTCAACATGTCTTCAGTTCTAAAATAATATGTTTTACTTGAAGATAGCATCATATTCAATTTTGAATTCTGATAGAAATATAGTAGAACATGGATTATGATGATATATTATTGAAAAAAAGTTAATTTAATCTGTTCTTAAAGATTTATTAGTCAATGCATGTTTGAACATTATTCATATTTTTACAAGTGGCAACCAATATATGCTCCATCAATAACTATAAACCATATCATTTTAATATTTGCCTGACAGAGAATTTTCTTTAAATAAAAATAAGTATCATAATTATTGTTTTAGCATTTTCGGGTATGATTGAAAATGTTGAAAAGACTCTTCTCAATTGTGCTAAACATTCTGGTTTTACATGTCACACTTTTGAATTATTCTCCTAGTCATGTATGTTGCTCATATGGTTCTTGAAAATGTGTATGTTCTTTAACATGATATGAATTAAAAAATAGAATACATGAACAATGCACGTGATTCCTGGTTACAGATATCCCCGAATGTGACACGAGACCATGTCAGAACAATGCCCGCTGTATCGAGCAGCCGGGATCGTATGAGTGCGTCTGTCCGCCGGGATACAGCGGAGTCAACTGTGAGAAAGGTAGGTTATTGATGCCATGTTACGAATTTAACGTGTCCGTATGTAGTCGCTTGCGATAGGTCGGTGGTTCAATCTTGGTGTCCCTTGTGTGCACTCCGAGACTCCGAAACCGTATCTTAATACAACATAGTCATATATATGAGTTAATCCATTATCAGAATTTTCATTTTAAGAACCAATTGTTTATTATTTAATAAACTCTAAAATCATTTAAAGATGTCCGTTTCCCTTCTCTCTGTCCTATTGACTTTAAGCGACCGACATTATTTCAACGTCAGGACGTATTATCATCAATCAGTTATGCATTTTATGCGATGAAAATGAATACAAAATAATATTCAAGTATGGGAAACAATGCCATCGTTAGTATTCCACATCGTATAATGTATTAACATATCAATAACTTAACATTTATTTCCGAAAAAAAAAATACGATCTATAAGAAAACGTACCCTCAGTAATTGTTTCAACAGAGCAATTAACAGCGTCAAAATGACAAACTGTAACAACTGCATTACTTTTATAAATGTGCTTGTGTGGGCAATATATGCTGGCTTTATTCTTCTTTCAATATTTCATATGTATAACATTTTCAGATACTGACGAATGCGCGGTGTATGCCCCGTGCAAAAATGGCGCCACGTGCATTAATGAGGTCGGCACTTACCGCTGTATATGTCCACTTGGATGGGCCGGTCAGAATTGTTCCACTGGTGGGTATCACTTCATAATTTGTACTATAATAATCACTTATACAAGGGGTATTTCAGAGATTTGAATACTTTCTTTCTATCTCTACTACTTTAATGTAAAACTCGATGAGTTTAACATACGGAACATAGGAATTATTTTGATTTTCAATAGCTTCATTTGGCATTGATCAGTGCATATCTTAATAAGTGCTAGGTATATGTTTCCATGGAAACAACAAACGATACCGGCTATCAACATTATATCAGCATAAGTCTATACATTCGGATCACAAAGAGATTATATACTTGATGCATTGGGTTAAGAAAAAAGTATGAAATTTCGCCGTAGATTTGTGGGTCCTCTCTTTTGAAATTACTTAAATGTTAGACATTTACATAAATAGCAAAGTAACTGTCATATTCACACGTAACCATATGACTTTTTTCTGTGTATAAAATATGTGACAGCAATTCATCATTACATTTTCCTTTCATTAAAATACATATGTGGTATGTATATTATTTAAGGCGATTTTATATTATTGTTCTATTAATTAATCAGATTTCGAGGAGTGCGCGCAACAGCCGTGTCAGCACGGCGCCACGTGCCAAGAGCTTCAGGGCTCCTACACTTGCACGTGCACTACAGGGTACTCGGGCACCAACTGTGAAACAGGTGAAAAAAAATATTTTTTATCGTTTTTCAGCGTAAGCTGTATAAAATTTATTTTGACCTATTTCATGACCAGACTTATCTTGGATTACAATCGAAGAGTTCAGAAAGGTACCCAGGTTTGCATAAATTATTTTAGGATATTCCATCATAAAATGGGAATTTCAGGGTGCATATCTTTCTGCCTGGTTGTGACGCAGTTGGGTAAGTGTTCCTCTGCTAAACAAAAGGCCCTGAGATCGAATCCTACAGACGAATCGGTTGTTTTATGCTTATATTACAATTTTTTCTTGTTTCTTGTAACGACTTCGTTGATGATGATGATGATGATGATGATGATGATTTAATTCTATATGATAATATACGATTATATATTAGATTGTCATTATGACTTGACAATATTAAATGGATTCATGTTTAATGATCGATGATATAAGTTGATTATCTATATTCTCTTCCTATTTACAGATGTAGACGAATGTGAAAGGTTCCCGTGCGGTAACGGTGCGAACTGTATGAACACCGTTGGGTCGTACTACTGCGTGTGTCCCCCGGGATACACTGGACCGGACTGCAGGATTGGTCAGTAGTGATGGCACACTTAATGAAACTTCTTTCCAATTATTTATCTATTTAATAACACTTCCTATACATTAATATAGAACCATTCTTCCTGTTCATACGTACACTAATTCGGGGACTCTGTCAGGTTTCTGTAAAATTTCTGTATCAATTAAGCAGGAATAAAGATTTTGTGAGATTTTGAACACATTCTAATATTATTGATATTTTTAAATCGCGTTTAAATTTAAATCTATAAACTACGAATCAGATGTCAACGAATGTGACGAGTCATTTGGAAACAACCCATGTCAGAATTCCGGCACGTGCATGAACTCCTATGGATCGTTCTACTGTGTATGTGGGGAGGGTTGGACGGGTCCCAACTGCACAATAGGTAAGTTCAGGAATGGCAAATATGTTAAAAATGTCATGAAAAATGAGGATTAAATAAATTTTGCATTCATCCAAATCTTTTACCTGTGTACTTATATAGACAGCGTCTCTCTCTCTCTCTCTCTCTCTCTCTCTCTCTCTCTGACTGGTTGACTCAGTGACAGGATATATTTTCTTAATTATTGTTTTCATTATGTGTTGATACGGTATACATTATACAATACTAATTGAGATATATGGTCTATTCTGTTGTTTATGGCGCGATGTGGCATTACTATATCTGTCTCATGCAGAGAAAGTGTATGCTAAACCCAGACAAATGCATACAACACGATTATCTTATCTATCCTAGATTTCAATGAGTGCTCCATGCAGCCATGTGGTAACGGTGGCACGTGCGTAAACACTCCAGGGTCATACTACTGTAATTGTCCCCCTGGCTATACCGGGCAGTTCTGCGGCACGGGTAATTGACTATCTATTGATTTGTTTATTCATATAATTGTTTATTCCTCCATTTTCAAATATCTATGCATTCAAAATAACATCGTAACAATATTTCTTAAATATCTTTTTTTTTCGCGAACTTCGCCGACAGACTGAGATAGATCAATTATTTCTGTTTCTTCAGTTTATAAAAATAGAAATGGATTATTTTACCTGAGGCTTTCAGCAGTGTTTATCACCTTGACATAGTAATTACTATAATAATACAAATCATATATAAGATTTGTCATAAATTCGAATATACAACACAACATCATTCTTTCGAAATCCCTATATTTCGAATTAGATACTAATTTTATCCAACTTCGATATATCCGTGTTTCGAGATATCAGTTTAGTCCACATAAAGTAGATTTTCTTTAAAGTTCGTGCAGTATGCTATAATTAAAAGTTTATTATCATTTACTTATCAGCAATGAAAGTATGATATAATAAATGCACGGCGTGTAATATGCCTACGCTTCTTTCAGATATAAATGAATGCGCTTCTTCAACTAGCACGTGCTTGAACAATGGCACGTGCGTGAACACGATTGGCGGATACTACTGTCGCTGTGAAGAAGGGTGGTCCGGAAGGAACTGTGGAACTTGTAAGTTGGCGGTTCGAGACCAAAACAGAACGGACAGTGCTGCATTTGAGTTTCATGTACTGTTAAATCATTGACTCTTGTGGCGGAACGTATTTTCCTTTATTTCTGATTTTATGCATGAACACCTTTAACGAAATTGGCTTGACCACAGATTCGACGAATATTAATTTCAATAAAAATACTGGTTTGAATGTGAGAGAATTGTTTCATATTTATTGTAAACTAAAAGAATATTTAAGTTGATAGATTCCTGAAATTCACTTTCTCAATGGAGACCAAAATCAGACAAAGAAAAGGAAATACTACACGTATATTGTGAATTATGTAAGTTTTCATGTATGTTGCACATGTTTATTAATTTTTCTTACGTATACCACATTTCAGCATAATTTCATTTGAGGGAAATCTAATTTCAAATGAAGTTAATTTGTTTAAAAATTGAAAGAAGAAAAATGTGGAAAGAACACATACTCATTTCTATAATACACTTTTAGTTGTCGACCTCTGCTTAACGACCATTTGCGAGAACGGTGCCACGTGCACAGGATTACCCGATAGACTTTGCGAGTGTCATGTAGGTTGGTCGGGAGCATACTGCAATATAGGTAAGCAGTTTCATGTTGTTGTTTTTTGTTGTTGTTTTTGTTGTTGCTGTTGTTTGTTTTTTTATTGGTTTTTTTATTTGTTGAGGTATATCAATAAAACATAAAATCATATAATATAATAATTTATCCATTTTTTTTCTTCAATTTTTGTCCACACTGATTACGATTATAAATCAAGAGTTCTTCAAACAGTATACAGGTTTATAATGATTCATTCTATATTCTTATTGATAATCGTAGCTGTTTGACTCACTCGTTCAAGTTCTTAAACAAAATAAAATCAAGATATATCCTGTATATTACCTGTATACTTCTGTTACTATTAAAAAGGGGGGACTACCTGTCTGTTTTAATGTTACTCTCAGTTTCGATTCGTTGAAACATATTTTATACTTATAATCATATTTTCAACCGTTGCAGACGTCAATGAATGCGTGGTACACGCGCCATGTTTAAATGGTGGCACGTGCGTCAATACGGCAGGGGGATATAACTGCATCTGTGATCTAGGCTGGAAGGGAGACAACTGCGAAGAGAGTAAGTTAGCCACTTAAATATATACTGTTACAACTTTTTCTGACCGAGAGGACATACTCTGTGAACTTTTTCCTGCGAGTGGTTATGATAGACTAAGTGACTTACTATCCCTTTTCCCGACACCGCTATGGGACCATCCTGTCAGAGTCATTCACATTTTTAATCATTTTCACGATAATAAAAAATAGTCGCTGCGAGCAGGGTTCGAACCTGCGCGGGAAAATCCCATTGGATTTCAAGTCCAACGCCTTAACCACTCGGCCATCGCAGCTGTCTTGATAAAAGTCTACCTTGATACATGTCAATAGATATGAACATAGTAAAATGATGTTAGTAGTAGCAACAACAGCTGTTGCAGAAGTAGGTGTAGAGTAATAGAAGAAGTTGTTGTCGATGATGATGATGATGATGATGATGATGATGAAGTTGTTGCTGTTATCATGGTAGTATTAACAGTGCTTCAACTGGTATAAGAAATTGAATATTTGTGACGATAGCAGTAACAAGAAATCAGGAAATTCTTTCGTATAAAGATATCTGTATTTTACGTCCTTATGTAAGATTAATTAATTCATAAAGTTTGAAATTATTTGCATTTATTTATTATTTCACAGAATACTTAAGTGTAGTGATTTGTATAAAATAATCGCCGGGAGCAAGGTTCGAATCCTGCTCCCAGCGATTACTCTTTTGCAAAATAATAAAATAACATAATTATGTTGGCAGGGAATTTTTGGGTTCTTTTATGCAAAAATAGCGAAAGTCATCAGAACATAAACGGAGAAAATAATCTACTCTAACCTGTGACACAGTATAGCAGCATCTAGTCGGATGTTTTTTGAGACGGTCATGTTTTAGTGAATCATAGATGATTTTGAAAATTTTGATGCAGTTTGTTGAAATTCAGATTTCTCTAAAAATTATCGCTGCGAGCAGGGTTCGAACCTGCGCGGGAAAATCCCATTGGATTTCAAGTCCAACGCCTTAACCACTCGGCCATCACAGCTGTCTTGATAAAAGTCTACCTTGATACATGTCAATAGATATGAACATAGCAAACTGATGTTAGTAGTAGCAACAACAGCTGTTATAGAAGTAGGTGTAGAGTAATAGAAGAAGAAGTTGTTGATGATGATGATGTTTTTTGTTGATAATGTTGCTGTTGTTGTTGCTGTTATTATGGTAGTATTAGTAGTGCTTCGACTGGTATGTGAAATCGAATATTTTTGACGATAGGAGTAACAAGAATTGAAATAGTTGTAGCAGTAGAATAGTAGTGATAAAAGTAGAAATAGTAGTAATAGAAGAAGTAGCAGTGGTAGTAGTAGTTGTTGTTATTGTTCAGGATGATTTTGTTGTTGTATAGGTAGTAGTAGTAGACTTGACCTATTTACCTGTGCCACTTCCACTAATCAAGAAAACATTGATAAGTATATTTATGATGAACTTAGACGTGACGTCTTAATGTATCAGTCTACTACACTCGAATTTATTTCTTCGTAATACATGTAGGTCAGTTAGCTTTATAAATTGTTTCACGATATCAAGCATGAAAGCAGTATATTTTGTTATCAGCTGTGATGGCCGAGTGGTTAAGGCGTTTGACTCGAAATCAAATGGGCTATGCCCGCGCAGGTTCGAATCCTGCTCGCAGCGATACATTTTTTCGCAAGATACTTTTAAGGTGCAGCTTATTTCGAGATTCTTAATTTCGAACAAAAGCTGTTACAGTGTCAACACAACTACTCTTAAAAGTATTTTCTTTCTGTTTTCATCACATTTGAGATGAATTAAATATGATTGACAGAATTTAAACTTTGTTTACTTGTTTAGCATTAGACAGCTACCAAAAAAACTGCCTAGTAGCTCCTAAATTAGCTCGATGACATTTTTTTCATTGCTTTGATTAAACAACCTTAAAAGAAGATCTACATGAAAACGATACATAAAAATGAATCTACTTTTATCGCTCTTTCCATAAGCTTCTACTTTTACCCATTTGTGTAAAAATAATGTACCTGGTGATATCTAAACTATTTGTTCAAATAAATTGAACTATCATGAATTATCTGTTAATATTTTCTTTTTTACTTTATTTATTTATTTATTTATTTATTTATTTATTTATTTATTTATTCTATTTAACAAGAGTAGTATATCAATGTTTATCTTAAACGGTAAGCATGATATAGGAATGTAGCTTAAAAGAGAGCAAGGTGACCTATCATTTTTTCATAAAATATATGGAAATTAGGAAACTCTATTTTAGGAAGAAAACTGATATATGAAACTTTATGTAAGATCACCCAAGTTTTAAAGTACTTGCAATTTTCTTGGAATACTTATGTATAATGATTTCTACAAAATTAATCGCTGCGAGCAGGGTTCGAACCTGCGCGGGAAAATCCCATTGGATTTCAAGTCCAACGCCTTAACCACTCGGCCATCACAGCTGTTGCTGTTTTACAGAATTCATGACATAGGATTGATTAGTACTATTAACAAAATGTTTTCAAAATTTTCAAAATCAATATCATTTCCGTAAGGACTAATTCCTTTACATGGGCAACATCTACTTAGCCATTCACAGTGATGTCCGAGTGGTTAAGGCGTTTGACTCGAAATCAAATGGGCTATGCCCGAGCAGGATCGAATCCTGCTCCCAGCGATTACTCTTTTGGAAAATAAATAAGTTCATAATTATGTTGGCAGGGAATTTTGGGGTTCTTTTATTAAGTCATCAGAACATAAATGGAGAAAATAATTTACTCTAACCTGTGAACAGAACAGTATAGCAGCATTTAGTCGGATGTCTTTTGAGACGGTCATGTTTTAGTGAATCATATAATACAGTTTGTTAATATTAAAATTTCTCTAAAAATAATCGCTGCGAGCAGGGTTCGAACCTGCGCGGGAAAATCCCATTGGATTTCAAGTCCAACGCCTTAACCACTCGGCCATCACAGCTGCATTGATATTTTTTATAAATGTGAAGTAGCAGTAACAACAGCAGCTGTAGTATAAGTATAATTGTAGATAAATAGAAGTAGCTGTTGTTGATAATGTTTTTATTACTGTTATTGTTGAAGTAGTAGCAGTAGTAAAAGAGGTTGTAGTAGTAGGAAAAAAAAGTAGAAATAGCTGTAGAAATAGTTATAGAAGTGCAAAGAATAGTCGTATAAAGTAGCAGTGGTAGTTGTAGTTATTGTTTTTGAAGTTGGTGATAATGGTGATCTTGTTGTTGTATTGGTAGTAGAAGTAGACTTTACCTATATCTACTGCGCTATACAATTTATCAAGAAATCATTGATAAGTACATGTATATGTATAAGGTGTGACGTTTAACACAAGAGTTAAATACATATTTCTTCACAATACATTAAGGCTGTAGGTTGTATAAATAGTTTGACGATATCGTGAAAGGCATACATTGTGTTATCAGCTGTGATGGCCGAGTGGTTAAGGCGTTTGACTCGAAATCAAATGGGCTATGCCCGCGCAGGTTCGAATCCTGCTCGCAGCGTTATATTTTGCCCGCACGTGAAATAAGGATAAATATGTCCGATCTGGAACACGACTTAACAGATGGTCATTGATAGAAATTTTAATTTTTACTATAAAAAATTATGTGTGTAGTTCGTCTATCAATGTCACCCAATGCAACCATCCGTGATCGTAAAAAAAATGGTTTTCATCATAGGCAATACCGTCACGTACGGTATTAATACTATATTAAGACTGATAAAACCTATATGTAGATTCATTCACTAACTTCAAAGGATGTACTGAAATCGATACCCTGAACTAGTGTAGACGCCATTTTGCATAGATATTTTCTAATCATATATGATATGAATTTTAATACAGTTTCTTTAAAAAAAATTCGCTGCGAGCAGGGTTCGAACCTGCGCGGGAAGATCCCATTGGATTTCAAGTCCAACGCCTTAACCACTCGGCCATCACAGCTGGTTCGAGTACTTAGCCTTCAAATTAAATTTTGTATTAATACACATACATGTAATGTTAATATTTTTTCCCAAGTTATACTCCATGTACGCAATATTAGGTAGTTTGATTTTCGCGTTACTAAAATAGAGCATATTAATAAAACACTTTGAATATTCTCATATCCATTCCGCTCTAATTCACAATATCATAGTCATGTTGTAACAGCTGAGATTTAGTCGTCTACCTGGATAATCAATACACCTTAAAGAACGCGATATGTGGAATGTTTATGTATTTATTCATATACGCTGTGATGGCCGAGTGGTTAAGGCGTTTGACTCGAAATCAAATGGGCTATGCCCGCGCAGGTTCGAATCCTGCTCGCAGCGACTACCCTTTTGTAAGAAACTTTAAACAGGATCTGACATGAGGTGTTGATTCATATCAAATTTTACGAGCGGCGAGTTAGTAACGTTAAGTAAAATTTGATATGAAATGACGATTCATCTCAGATTCGTTTTATCATATGACCTAGACTCACTAACACGCGATAAAAAGACAACGAAAAATCAAAACAATGACCGGACTGTGAACAAATTACTATTTGTAATCTTACACCAAGAAAGTAGTTTCAAATAATATAAGAAAATAACGATTTAATGTGTGTACATGTATTTCTCATACATTTTCACCATCCTATGAATAATGCATTTTTTCAAAGTTAGTTCCACCAAACACATTTAATCCAGCTGTTTGAGTTCTAAAAGATATGCGTATATAGAATACACGCGCGTGACGCGGAGTGGTGTTATTCGGTCTTAAGTTATATGTAACGTGTTAAATATAAGAAAATCTGTGATGGTTTTTACGAAACCTGAAACAGCTAAACAGCTGATATGTGATATGATAAAATAATGTACAATTTCTCTTAAGATAGTCTTACTGCGACATTTAAAAAAAGGGAAAAAATTTAATTTTTTTTGTTATTAAAAAATGGGTTCAAGGAATCCCTTGGATTTCAAGTCCAACGCCTTAACCACTCGGCCATCACAGCACAATGTATACAAAATCCGCCATTATATTCAAGACACATAGATTTAAATTACGATAGAATAATATATTAAACCATGTAAGAGTTCAGAATATATCCTTCCATCCGCCCATGTTTCACCATTAAATCAAACTGGACAATAAAAAGATTATTTTAAGTTGTTTAAATAAAAGATAAAAAGTACGAGAACATTAAAACACGACTGCGTCATTGACTGATAAAATATCTTCTGCAGAATCTTATAGCTAGCTACTATATAAATAGACTCTTTATTTAGAACATTTGGACGTAATGTATCGGCGCTAAATTGGTAATATGGGGCCGGCGTAACGTTAGTCCGATCAGTATTTCACACTCGACTGAGGACAATCTCATGGTCTATTACTTATACAAATAAATGGTTATAATTCAAGTTGTGCCAGTGGCCACCTGTATTTAATGGCCAACTTTCTTAAACAAGCATACATCTGTAAATTGCAACCGACTTTTTTATACAAGCGTATATCTGCATGTAATAGACTACTCTCTTACACATCGGCTTACATTACATTCATCTCTGTGGTGGGCTCAGTAAGTAGTACCAAATAAATGGCGTCATCCAGACCGTTGTTCAAATATTTAATTCGAAGGACGACTAGATAGGCTCCATGAACTGTGAAATGTGTATAAATAGCACCACTGAACTTTATCGGAATGGTCATCAAAATTACAAATTATGAAAATAAAGAGGTCATACAGGCTTGACTGCATTTGTACATATACATATACATGGTGTATCTATTCCACGTGTTTGATTTCCAGGAGGTTCCGAGTGTTTCAATGACCCGTGCCGTAACGGTGGCACGTGCGTTGACAGGCTAGACAACACTTACACGTGCCAATGTCCATCCGGCTGGACTGGGCCCAATTGTGAACAAGGTACGTGTCTCGTGATACCTTTAGAAGCTGTACATAATCGTACTTGATATATCATTAAGATAGAACTGTGAATCCCATAGAATCATGAAATCGAACATCTTTGTATCTAGGGAGAGAGAGAGGGGGAGAGAACAGAGTCCCATGCTGTCGATAATATTTGGTACACTTCCATTTCTTTAACTCGATTAATATTGGACTACGTGTGTACATATAAAAATATATGAGTTTGAGATTATGGGGATACATAGGAATATAGGGAATTTTGTCCAGATTCTGTTATTATTTTGAACTTCTTTTCGTTTCAAATTGTAACGAAAAGAGAAATGCACGAGTTTTGTAAGTTTTTTTTAAAGGCAAGTAGTTTGTTTGAAAATCATAAATGCTAAGTGAATATATCTACGAGTAACTCTGATTCGAGTAAAATGATAAACTTTGACATTTCACTTGTTTGATATTAGTTATCGCATGTTATCACTTGCTTGATGTAAAAAAAAAGACGGAAATGACGTCACTAGCTATGTTTGGTATTTCAGACAAGAATGAGTGTACGGATATTGTTCTGGCGTGTGAGAACGGAGGAAGGTGTGTCAACACATCGGAGGGTACGAGTGTATCTGTCCACCTGGCAGAGAGGGACCGACGTGTCGAGAGGGTAGGTCACGTTTGATATATGATAGCTACTTCAATGATAACGGGAGAAGAAAAGAGCTACTGTTTTTTACTCTCATCTTTATGTACGTTATTAGATACATAAAGGATAAAAATGAAGTCAATTTGTATAAAGGCAAATTCAACGAGAAGAAACATAAAAATCAGAAAAATGGTAATGAAATAAAAGGAATTATTATAATATTTCTTAATTGTAAAAAGAAATAATATAAAGCGACCTCGCTATCAAACGTGTATCTCTTTGTCACTGGAGATAGCGCAGATGGAAATTCCAGGCACGACATGACATCTCAGGTTTACTGTTGTTCTTTACAGATGTGAATGAATGTTACCTGTATAACCCATGTCGAAACAGCGCCACCTGTGTGAATACCGACGGATCTTACACGTGTTTCTGTGCCGACGGATGGCAAGGACAAAACTGCACTGACGGTTATTATTCAGTTTCCAAATGTTTATCATGATAAAAAGAAGAAAAAATGCATTCTGGTGTTAAATAAAAATATATTACAAAATATCCATTGTACGTTTTCTAAAATTTTGAAATACAAAACAAATCCAGTAATGATTTTTTTTTATTTACGTCTCTTTTATTTACAAAACATTGCATAAAACATAATGGAATTCAAATCATACATAACCGCTCTCTAAGGAGCTACAATAAATTGACGATATTTGTTTGTCTTGAGTAAATATTGAATATATCTCATTTGAAAGTGATACAATTTAATATTTTCACGAGTGCGTGACGCGAGGGAATATGTGAAAATTGTATCACTTCGAGAAAAATTTCCCTTTTTATGCTAATTGCTGCTACATACCAATATAATCAAAGTTTAAACGAAATTATACGTAATCAAAGATGACGTATATATTATATGATGTAATAGTGTTCACATCGTGGCTCCTATATTCACACACAGCATATGACATTACAAACAAAAAGGGAAAACACTCAAACTAAAATAAAAACTGAAATAAGACAATTGAAAAATATAAGGCTGTGACACACATGATAAAATATGAAAAAGAAGACAGGTTCTATATGTCTACTTGTGACTTACAACTTGATATATCTATTTTTGCAAATGAATGTATTTCATTAATATTGCACAGAATGATAATGATAATTAAGTATGAAGGTGTTGAGTCCTGATTATCATCACAGTTATTATTTTTATAACATTGTATCACATTTTATTTCTTAATTTTTTTAAATGATAAGATTAAATTGATTAAATTATACAAATTGAATTATATTTAAATCATAAAATTTTAAATGATAAAATTACTTTCCTGGATATATGTTTGTTAAAATATCTGGATTATGTTCCTTCTAGATGTGAACGAATGTTTGAGGGACGTCTGCACCAATGGTGGCACGTGCGAGAACATCCGGGGATCCTACAACTGTTACTGTCCTCCTAACTGGACTGGACCAAACTGCAGAACCAGTGAGATGCTTATTCTATCTTTATACTATGTTCCCATTTTACGCAGGTTTAATTTTCGCGATGTCCGTGCAATGAAACATGTACGTCAATAGATTAACGAGAAGTAAATAAAGCTAACTAAGCAATACGTTTTATAGATTAATATATGACTTTTTAAAATGACAGTTTGAATGATTTGCGATTTTTTTTTGTCAGCGTAACATGAAATAATGCTTCCATATTGAAACAATATTTTTCCCACAAAACCCATTGTTAAAGTATATAAGATTATAAACCTGTCATAAAACAGTGTAGTTGACCGTCATCGGAACTGATGGTGAATAAATTTTGGCTATCTTGGCGGTATAAATCTGATGCGCCAAAATAAATCTCTGACTCGCCAAAATAAACCTGATGCACCAAAATAAAACTATCGTCTTGAAACTATAGAATATGACGCGAAAGCGTTAAGTATAACCACCGCCATTCGTTACTCATATTCCAAAATTGATATTTGTTTGTTTACGAGTTATTTTATCTTTATAATGAACATAATTATACCTGCAGATGTGAACGAATGCGAGACGATTCGACCATGTAAGAACGGGGGCACGTGCATTGACAGCCCAGGATCTTACACGTGCCGCTGTTCTTCGGGATGGACAGGCGATACTTGCACACAAGGTAAACTGTTTCGACTCATTTACACTTAGCATTCTAGACTAAAGGTGAAAGAAAAATACAAAGAAAACAGATGCAAGTTTAATATGTTTTGTCACAAATCATTCGTTTACTCTTTTATACCTGATAGAGATAGTGAGACGTAATAGACAGTTGTGGGTATCTGGCGATGAGATACGTAAGTAATCTAAAATTCGTTACCAAGTAGCATTTATTCTTTTCTGCCATATTTTTTCCTGTTACTTCTATAATGGATATGTATTATGCAGATTACAACGAATGTACGGATGTGATTGTCCCTTGCCAAAATGGTGGCACATGCGAGAATCGTGATGGCTCCTATGCCTGCATCTGTCCACCGGGCTGGACCGGACCACTTTGCAC
Source organism: Solen grandis (assembly GCA_021229015.1). Lineage (NCBI taxonomy): Eukaryota > Metazoa > Mollusca > Bivalvia > Adapedonta > Solenidae > Solen > Solen grandis. Next base: position 21,313,249 of record CM037793.1, read on the forward strand.
TGAGGGTAGGCAATAAAGCTATTTTTCCCGGCTTTATGGGATCATGTTATTGCCAAATCTTTGTCCATAATTATTTGTTTAGGAGACCGTTCTTTTCCTACAAATCATGTTCTTAAGTAAAACACAAATAAACTCTTATTATTATCGGCCTGCTTCTAATTAGATTGTTTAAATTTGTTTGATTGTTGCAAAAACTATTTAAACATCTGGTGTATTAGCTCTAAATGTGTTCTCATGAAATTGCTTTCGATATAGATGCACAAACTGTCCACGAACATTAATATTTTTACAGTACATAGTTTCAGCTCATCTGTTTACCACCTCGTGCTTCCTACTTGAACTCCAGCAACCAAAAACCCTTCACAGATAGAAAACATGAACTAAATGTGACACCAGTATTTATAGCTATATTCTGAGACCCTAAGTGTCATTTCTGTTGCAGACCCTAATGAATGCGAGGACCCCAACATCTGTCTGTACGGGGGCACATGTATCAACCTCCCCGGCACATACCAGTGCTCTTGTCCCCAGGGTCGCACCGGCAAGAACTGTGAGACAGGTAACAGGAACTACCTTTATACATCTCGTCACATTCTCGCCTAAAATATCCCTTAAACAAGACAAGTACACATCATTTTTTTTTAATATGAAATCTTCAAAATCAGAGAAAATGTAGATATATACATGTACATATATCTATTTTGATTTGAAGTTTTGGTTTCCACCATCAGCTTTGTTCAAGCTCTCATCTTAATAGAGTAACCTAACTGAACAAATGTAGCTTATAACAGTTAGGGTGCTTACCACTAGTGGCTATCAATGAAGTTGAATCGTGTTTTATTTTCAATTATGTTGTACTTATGAAATATAGTTTAATATAATACAATACATTCGTTATATATGACAGATGTAGATGAATGTGATTTTAACCGGTGTGTAAACAACGCCACATGTGAAAATACGCCCGGTTCATTTGTCTGCCGCTGTTTGGATGGGTTTGAAGGGACATTCTGTGAGAAGGGTAAGTTGTCATGACAACAAACAAGTCCTTAATCATTTTGAAGTGTTTTCCCCTTTCTTCTCAATTGAAAAATAGCTTTCTTTTCCAAAATGTAAATAGATATATTGATTTTTTTTTCTGAATGGATGCTATCACAAAAAAACGAACACAATATCGAGGTACAAAACTATGCCCACATATAAAATAAAAAAAAATATGAAGGTAAGACCGTGTTCATAAACAATACAATAAGCACAGCCACTCGTGCTATATAATAACGTAATTATTAAGGTGGTTCCTGGGGTTTTAATGTGAGAAACTTTTATATTTCAGATATCAATGAATGCACTACCCGGGACCCGTGTTTGAATGGAGGCCGGTGTATAAACATGTACGGCACGTACGCCTGCGAGTGCACGCTGGGATGGATGGGGAAAAACTGCGACCAAGGTATAATCTAAGTATATAAGAAGTTCATAATAATATAAAGCTGGTGTTAACTAGATTATTATAAACAAAACATTTGGTTTTTTTTTCAATTGATTATGATAGTCTTAATGTTATCAGTTGTGATAGTAACGATGACAACGAAGACAATGGTGATGACGACGATGAAAACCATCTTTTGCATCTTATTGTTCAAACATCTTTTAACTAACCAAACTCAAACAGTTGAAGATACAGTCGAACCCCAGTTACTCCACCACCTCTCATTCAAATACCCGGCGTCATTCGAAACACTTCGTTGGTCCCAATCACTCTCCTTCTTATTTCTATATAAAAATATCTGGGTTATTCAAATTTGTGCCATTCGAATACCTGGCCTCATCCGAAAAGAAATTTCGGCCCGTGCCAATAATTTCGTAAGAGTTTCGCACCTCCTTATCCGAAGTCGCTGACGAACATTAATTACCGGCGACATTTTGAAAACAAACAATGGAAAGGCGCAAACGTCAATTAATTACCGAAATGGGTGGGAGACGGCCGCTTACAGTTTGCATAAGTTGTTAATTGATTGGATGTTTGTGCAGTTCAATCATTAAGATAAAGGTGATGATTGATGATTTTTTAGATATGCGAAACGTATTTCGCTTGGAAAGGAAGAATTAAACAAGTGTAACAAGCAGACCACGATTACATCCTTTTTAGCTCACATGAGCACAACGTGCTCAAGGTGAGCTTTTCTGATCACCTTTTGTCCGGCGTCCGTCGTCCGTCGTCCGTCGTCCGTGCGTGCGTGCGTGCGTGCGTGCGTCCGGCGTCAACAATTGCTTCAAACAACATCTCCTCCTAAACGGCTTGGCCAATTTGAAAAATATTTTGCAGGAATGTTCCTTGGATGAAGCTCTACTAAAGTTGTATAAATGGTTCTGGTCCATCGCATAATTAGGTCACAGGAGCTAAAAATAGATTTTAAAAATGAAAATTTAAAAAATCTTCTTCTCTGAAACCACAAGGCCTAGCCTTTTGATTTTTGGTATGTAGCATGATCTTATGACTCTCTACCAGGATTGTACAAATTATGACCCGGGGTCAAAATTGGCCCCGTCCAGAAACCAAGGCCAACCTTTTGATTTTTGGTATGTAGCATCATCTTATGGGCCACTACCAAGATTGTACAAATCATAGCCCTATGGTGATAAATGACCCCACACCAGGGGTCACTTGTTTTACATAGAGTTATATAGAAAAATCTTAAAAAATCTTCTTCTATGAATCCATAAGGCCTAGAGCTTAGATATTTGGTATGTAGCATCATCTTATGGGCCACTACCAAGATTGTACAAATCATAGCCCTATGGTGATAAATGACCCCGCACCAGGGGTCACTTGTTTTACATAGAGTTATATAGGAAAATCTTAAAAAATCTTCTTCCATGAATGCATAAGGCCTAGAGCTTAGATATTTGGTATGAAGCATCATCTTATGGGCCACTACCAAGATTGTACAAATCATAGCCCTATGGTGATAAATGACCCCGCACCAGGGGTCACTTGTTTTACATAGAGTTATATAGGAAAATCTTAAAAAATCTTCTTCTATGAATCCATAAGGCCTAGAGCTTAGATATTTGGTATGTAGCATCATCTTATGGGCCACTACCAAGATTGTACAAATCATAGCCCAATGGTGATAAATGACCCCACACCAGGGGTCACTTGTTTTACATAGAGTTATATAGGAAAATCTTAAAAAATCTTCTTTTATGAATCAATAAGGCCTAGAGCTAAGATTTTTGGTATGTAGTAGCATCTAATGGTTCATTACAAAGATTTTCAAAGTCTTGGCCCTACGGTGATAAATGACCCTGCGCCCAAGTCTTCTCTGAAACCATATGGCCCATTGCTTAGATATTTGGTGTGTAGTATTGTCAGGGGTAAAATGTTTTAGATTAAGTTATATCAGAATCCTTGTCTGTTTAAAAACCTTGACATCAGTTGAAGCAATGGTACTCAGGTGAGCGATTCAGGGCCATCATGGCCCTCTTGTTTAAATGAACATTTCGAGATGATGTTGATATCATGTTGATACATGTAGTTTCTTGTGATTTAGTCAGACCTGATGAATGGATGTATGCATTTATTATGTATAATTTATGCAGAAATAGATGAATGATGTTAATTAAATATCAAATATCCATTGCTGTTTTCAAGACGACGTTGATATTGGATACGTGTAGTCGCATGTGATTAGTCGTTTTCATTAACGTTCCTAAATCAAAATAACATACATGTATATTGATATAAAATACATTATATATTACGTTCACTGCATGAAAAAGCATGGCTGGGATGGGCTTTTGTTCCAACGGTCGACGTGATTTGGTTTATTCGAATACATGCCTTACTCGAAATAAAACGCCGATCCCCAGGACTTCGAATAACCGGGATTCGACTGTAGTTTAATTCATACTCTGTTTCTATGGACGATATGTTTCATTTATATATTGCTATCATTGGTATTGTAGATGTGAACGAGTGTACGATCCCATTACAACCGGGTGTGCCATGCTTCAACGGCGGCACGTGCACCAACACCCTCGGCTCTTACACGTGCCAGTGCAAGGAAGGTTGGACGGGTCAGAATTGTGAAATGGGTAATGAACGGATGTTTATTAATAATATAAAATTAACATTTTACTAGTATTATGAACTATTGATCTTAAAAGTCTTTCTTCTAAAACTATGATTTGATAGACTGTTGAAATTATTATACACACCTCGCAACGTAGTTAGAAGGGGTGGGGGTATATTGGAATCAGGTCGTCCGTCCATCAGTCTGTCCGTCTAGACAAAACGATCTGCCGGCTACTCCTCTGTAACTACTGGACATATTTCAATGAAACTTACTGGGTTAATCGTGACACATTGTAGATGTGCGTAATTTATAACAGGTTGTGTTATTGCCCCTTTTTGTAAAATTATGCCCCTTTGACCGTTTGGTAGCTCATGTACATTGCCAGCTACTACCATAACGGTCTGTCAGCTACTCCTCTGTAACTATTCGATATATTTCAATGAAACTTGCAGGGATTAATCGTGATGTACTTTAGATGTGCGTACTTTCAACAGGTTGGGCTATCTCCCCTTTTTGCAAAATTATGCCCCTTTGACCGTTTGGAATTTATGTTCATTGCCAGCTATTACCATAACGATCTGCTGGCTACTCCTCTGTAACAACTGGATGTATTTCAATGAAACTTGCTGGGATTTATCGTTACACACTGTAAATTACCAAAATCTGTAACAGGTTGGGTTATTTTCCCTTTTTGGAAAATTATGCCCCATTGACCGTTTTGGTAGCTCATGTACTTTGCCAGCTACTGCTTCAGAACTTTTGGATGTATTTCAATAAAACGTGCTTGCATTCAGCATTACACATTGAAGATGTGCGTAATCTAAAACAGGCTGGGTTATCTCCCCTTTTTCTAAAATTTGGCTTCTTTGACCAATATTTGCATCTCATGTACATGTACATACATGTAATTAAAGTGTGTTCCTTCTTCACTACTTAATGGATACCAACAAAACTTGCTTGGATTAATCGCTACACAAGTGTTACCTATTATGTTTGTCATTAGCGGGAATTGAACCTGCAACCTTTTCCTGGAGGGGGGTAAAAGTCAGCCCCTAGACGACAATTCTAGTTTAAGCTAGTGTCGTTCAAGTTTTGTCATTCCTACTAAAAGAAAGCATACTTTGTGATAATTTATAGGTTCAACTCCCTTTATCTAATTTTAGCAAGTTGGTTTGAAAATATTTGGAAATGATATTGGTGCTGTACAATTGTAAAATACTGTATTATAAAGCTCCATTGAAACATCTGTAAAAGTGCCATTTTCATTATTCATGTCCAAAGTCTAACAAAACATTTTTAAACGTCTGTATCAATGCACACCCGTGATGCACTATTAAAGTGATCATTAAACAAAATTGCCAATTATAAGATTTAACAGCTGTGATGGCCGAGTGGTTAAGGCGTTGGACTTGAAATCCAATGGGATCTTCCCGCGCAGGTTCGAACCCTGCTCGCAGCGATTATTATTTTATAAATTTAGTTCAAATAGATAAATATAAGATGGTCGTCAACAACATACATGTAAAAACATTTTGTTGACATTTATATGTAGATAATAGACTCACTCCGGAATAGCAAACATAGTGGGTTTTCCCAACACCGTATAGGTACAAACACAGTTTTGCCTTCAGAAATGAATAAAGGTCTACAAAATGTTATGATAGACTTACTGTTGTGCTGCATGTTTTCAGCAACATTTCATGAACATCTTGTTTGTACCTACATGGAAAAAAAAAACATTCATCTGAGTTCTGGATATCGAAAAATATTAAAATATGTTTGCTCTCAATATATGCAAGCGTTCATATGTACATGTATTTACTGTTTTATGTTCAAATTTCACAAAATGTTACACCATTCCATCACAAATATTTAAATCCAATGAAACATTTTGGGCTAATAACCATATTAGAAATATGAATCACTTTTCTTCAGATGTCAACGAATGTTCTGACAGCCCATGTCTCAATGGTGGAAGATGTGTCAACATGGACGGCTCATACAGCTGCCAGTGTCCTCAGGAATGGACAGGCAAACACTGTGAAGTTGGTCAGTTCAGCTCTTGTTTTATTCTATATGAATAGCTTATACAATATTATTCATATTCCACGCAACGGTGATTTATCCTACAACTACCAAATTAGTGTAAGAAGGATATATTAATGTTTTTTTTTTTTATTCATTTAATGTTGTAACAGAATTGCGGTCATGAAATGAAACTCTGATTGTATATTTGAAAAAGGTAGGAATTTGAACTCTGAAAAATATAATATGGCTTTCTTTTAAGAAGAGATCCCTGTGTTGAATATCAGATATTGGCATGCTGTTACGCTATATTACAGCGCATTGCAACTCATCTGAAGAAAACTGGCTTTTTATATACATGTATATGCAATACATATATTTTAATACAGAATATGCACATGTATACACGTGCACTTAATTACACGCACGTCATTAACAAGTCCGTTACATACTTTATGTGTCTGAACCAGATGTGGACGAATGTGTCCTGATTGCACCCTGTATGAATGGCGGAACGTGCACGAACATCGCTGGTGGCTACATCTGCAGGTGCTTGGAACAATGGAGGGGAGACAACTGTTTATTAGGTATTTCTCGTTAACCATCTATTAGTTATTTAATATACATGTGTATATTAACTGAAATACTTAATTCAGACTGATTTTGTAACATATAAGTTTTGAGGGCGTCGTGGTCCAGTGGTAACGTATCCGATTACGGATCCGAAGGTTGTGGGTTCGAACAGTAACTAAATTAAAGTAAATAAATAACTAAACTAAGTTTTCAATTACTAAATACTTGCAAGTATTTAAAAAAAAACGTCTTTAATAAAGAAAAGTTTCTTAATGTTTTGTTGTCAAATGTTTTCATGCTTTAAATAGAAAAATGAATAAGAAATATCTTTAAATATATATATAGCTAAATAATTGTCATTTATAAAATGGTAAACAGATTAAAACTATTATAAAGCTGGATACGTTAGCAAAAAAATGTTTATAAAATACCAAGAGTGTAGGGGGTGTTTGAAGACTATATATACTACAAAAACGGATTTAATTTACAAACTAAAAAAAAGTTAATCTACCAACTTCCATTTAATAGTATGCACTTACTGATTTTTTAAAGTAAAAACAATCCATAGGCAACCAAGCGAAACCGAAAGATCATAAATCGCGTATATCTGATGATTGTTTCCAGATCCGCACAATAAACTGCACAACTTCTCCGCAGTAGTTACCTCCCATGAAGGCTGAGTCAACTTTTACAATTTAGGGAAATTTTGGTCTAATAAAAAAGGCATACGCCTGCTTCTTATTTAGTTGTTTTAAATCATATTGCCAAAGCAACATTCCTAAATTGATATGAAAGTGTTAAATTTTCATTACAGTGTTACCTTTGATGTTTAAACTGAAAATCAAGTAGAAAGATATATACAACCTGAAACTTCTATTTCAAAGTGGAATATCCTAAATTTCATTAAAAATTACAAACCAGTTATAGCATTGTATTTACTCTGGCTTCATTTGCATACCAACATTTGATTGGTTCAAGAAGTAGGTCAAACTTAATTTTTTACAGCTACGTCGAAAAAAATGTCATGATATTTCAAGCCCTTTAACAGTTTGCATCTTTCTCTCTTCAGACGTGAATGAATGTTTGGACAGCCCGTGTATGAACGGCGCTACGTGCATCAACATCAGGGGAGACTTCCAATGTCTCTGCCCGCCTGAGTGGACTGGGGTGACATGTAGTATGGGTAGGTTTATTGAGTTATTGTTTCACATTCTAACTTATTTATTTGTCATTTTCCTTATCGATATTTTTGTTTATTTGTACGTTCAATTTATTTATTTATCAATTAGTCATTATATATTTCTATCTATTCATAAATTTGTTTATTTATTTATTTATTTATTTATTTATCCATTTTAATATACTATATTGGGATGATGACCCTCAGAAAAAGAAATACCAATACCCATTTACCCAGGCATAATGAGGACACTATCTAAACCATCCGTTTCTTAACTAAACTTAATCTACATTCATCTGATATGATTTTAAAACGAACATAAAACCTTTTTTATCAAAACCTTTTGTATTTCAGACTTCGACGAGTGTAACGTCACTAACCCGTGTCTTCATGGAGGCACGTGCACCAACACAATTGGCGGCTACCAGTGCTTCTGTCCCGGCGAGTGGACAGGAGAAATATGTGAGATAGGTACGTACTGCACCGGCAACAACGTCTTTATAGATGACGTATTCCGTATATAAATGTTAATACATTGTAAATATGTCATAGTTATCATTTATGACGTCATTTTCGTATGCTAATAATGGTGTTATAGTGAACATGGATTCAAAATACATACATGTATACATTATGAATTATAATATAAATCCATTTTAAGATTACTTATATCAAAACAAGTTCCATGTATGTACTTATAAAGTAAATCCTATTGTGACGAATTACAATGTGCGAGTAGATTCATGAAGTCACACAATTGTCGTTTACTTCCTGCAGACGTGAACGAATGTCAAAACGCCGTTGCGGTGTGCCAGAATGGAGGAACGTGTTACAACTCCTATGGCTCTTTCGTGTGCAGATGTCCTCCGGAATGGACGGGACCCACCTGTCAAGATGGTTTGTTTTCTTTATAAATGAAATATTTTTTTCTATATATTGTATGTATATCACATGCCACTCAGAGGATGAAATTGGTCATTTCCACTGAGGCGTTAGCATTGTGTAAGTTATACATACGATATTTTTTTACGTAGATGTACGTATACAGTTTTTTGTGTTTGCAGATCTTGATATTATAAAGCATTGTACATAGTACATATTTATGTATCAGTTGAGTAACCATGTACTTAATATTAATGGAAGAAAAAAAACAATACATTTTAATGGAAACGCGTGTCATATCGAAATGTAACACATACTAAGATCAGTGTATTTAGATGTTGCGCACTATATATTGTTCTGCAGACGCCAATGAGTGTTTGGACCTAAGACCTTGCCACAACGGCGGCACATGCATCAACCAGGCAGGTGGGTACGTGTGCCAGTGTGCCCCGGGATGGACTGGAAAGGATTGTAAATCAGGTATGTATAGGAACAAGACACTTTAAAGGTTGACTTATACGAGTATAAGTTATCTCTGCTAACAATGTATGTATATTTCTGTCGTTAATTTAATGCCTTTGTTAATAGCAATATATCTCTGTTGTTAATTATATGTCTTTGTTAATAGCTGCATGTCTCTGTCGTTTATTTATAAAATGTTTCTGCTATAGGCCATTTTACCAGGGTATCGGCAATTTCCGGTTTAATTTGTTGATTTAAACTGATCAATCAGTGACTGGGGGAAAATCTCAAGTATATGTTTATTTCCAATTGAACAATGTGTGGAATTTTACACCTGCATGTAGATTAAATGTTCGGGATTTACGGAGGTTTACGCCTTATTTCGGAGTGAAATTGTCTATAAGCTATATGTCTCTGTCGTTAATCTGTCGTTAACTGTATGTCTGCAATTAGCTCAGGGTCTTTTTTGTTTACTGTATGCCTCGTTTACAGACATAAATGAATGTGACTTCTCGCCGTGCGCTAATGGAGGATCGTGCATCAACAGTTTCGGGTCCTTCTCCTGTCAGTGTAACACAGGCTGGCGTGGAAACATTTGTGCAAACGGTAACAATAAATCAAATTTGTGATTATTTTTGTGATTATGATATGACATTTTATACCCATACTCCAATAGTTCACCAGTAATACTAAGCGCTAAGTAATACTTTAAAAAGGGGGAAAAGAACAGAGTTCATTCACCATCTTATTTTACGAAATATTTCAGTAAATGATTCAGATGATACAAATAGTAATTACATCACAAGCAAGCTAAATTTATTATTAAAATGGAATGAAGCATAAGTGAAATAGGTATGATAAAAACGATCCAATATGTTAAATTATTACCAGGCGCTAAGTAAAGTTGATGAAATCGGCGCAAGAAGAAGATAATGCCGCATACAATATTAATTATGAGAATATGCGTTGCTAATAAACACATTACAAGTAAATAAACAATTGTAAAATACTGATGCTTGCAGACACGGACGAGTGTATACAGAACCCATTCATCTGTCTTAATGGCGGCGTATGCGTCAACACGGAGGGAGACTATCAGTGCAACTGTACCCAGGGATGGGGCGGCAAAAACTGTGATGAAGGTGGGGCTTTCGTAACTGTATATCTCTCAGGGGCGATCCTATTTGCCTGTTTATGCTAACGACCGTTTTCTTCATCATTGCATGGGTGAAATTTTGTTTGAAAAATAATCTAAATAAAATGGAAAAATGAACTTATTTTATGCATTAACTTTTTTATTAATTTACTTTATTTTGTCATTTGCTATTTAATATCTTTTTCTATCTCTTGGTGATTTTTTTTTTAAA
>CM037793.1:21323916-21373916 GCA_021229015.1 Solen grandis
TAGACAATTGTGCTAAGTGTCCAAAGTTTTCTTACTCGGGATTTTCTGTGGGTGATTTTGGAATTTTACGAGGTTGTACCATCCCGCAGGGTCTCTATATATACAGTATAAAAGAGACCTTGTACCATCCAAACCGGTAAATGATTGATGAATAAATTACATTTTTTTTATTCAGTAATGCGTTTTATATTCACGAATCCTGTATAATGTTTAGCAACTCTCAAATGTAATTTAAGTGTCTGCTTCATAGACTATATAATTAAATGGACATCCATAATGTAAAAAATATTCATGAGCTGAGATTTGGAGGCACACGTTACCTAATAGTATTACGCAATTTTACGGTGGCAAAAAACACACGTTGCCCGTGTCACACATTAATCTTATCATTTAATTGTCGCTAAATTGCCTACTGTACATAGCTACGGTACATGTATGCTTAAAAAATGCCACCAATATAGAAACGGTTGGTATATATAGGTACCTCAGACCTTAAAAGTAATAGGTTTGGTGATCTTATATATATATATTGAATGATATATACCTTTTTACTTTATTATATAATATCATAATCATTATTATCATCCATAGTTTAGTTTAAACACATTTTATTGGCTGAATATTTACAAAATAAACAAAAACAATATCAATATTCTGCAAATATACAAATGATAAAAGGGTCTGACCAGAAGTTCTCACAACTTAACTATAGGAAATTCCCGTCCTATCATCCATGATATTCCAATCGATGTTTTTATTCAAAAGAAAAATATTCTTCTTTCAAAATGTTATAATCCATAATATTTCAAAATACAACATGTGTATCGTTTGACTCAACATTAACTTACGCTCAAGAAATCTACATCATTGAAAGGAACACTGGCTCGTAGTCCGGATTTTCTGCTGCAGAGCCCACAAGTTTCCAGTAGGAGTTTTCATATGACATGGACGGTGTACAATCGCCTGATAATTTTGAAGATGGCGACTTGTTATTGTTGTTTCACCAGGAAAAAAACAACATAACTATCCATACCAAGTATTCCACTCTGCTTACAACAAATCTCGTTAACTTTGCGGAGTAAAGGTCAAACTGTATATATAACTGTATATATAACCACGCCAAGAAAACATGTCATCGAGAAATATTTGGCGAAAATAAGCTACACATACCCCTATATGGAGCATCTTTACCGAAATTGTTTCACTTAAACCCTTAAATTAATGAAAATGTTTTATCAATTATAACATGACACTCATATGTCAGTTCCGTGTACTTTTTAAACGCGTAGAGATTTAAATGACTAAAAACATTTATAGTGATAATTAATGAAAAAAAAGTAGAAATGTAGTTTGGGAATAAACCGACAAAATCAAACTGGCTTAAATAAGATCATTATTTTTTTCTTATTTTTTTCCTATATGGAAGAATTTTGATTATAAATTGGGTGAAGTGGTGTATGCCATTTCACCACCCTGTTTATCCCTTTTATACATAATACCGCGAAAAACATAATACCGCGAATGCCCGCATAATAGCAATACATTTCGCATTCACAATGTCCCAACTTCGGTTTTTGTCTTTTTTTGTTTACATTTAGTTCCGGCAACTGTCAAACCAATTCCATAGTGAATTATGTCATATCTACGGGTAAGTTCTGTCTTTCGTATATATAAAATACACATAAAAATCACCTATAATCCACGAAAACATAATTTATTTGATGGAAACATTGGTTTTTAATGTTAAATTTTGTTGTTTGTGATAGTATTGCTTACATATGTTGGAAGTTTAGTCCATACAACTTCTTTTTCCAAATGAGGTTATTTATAACGATCTGACTGGCTGATTCGCGGTAGTATGTATATTGGGGTAAAATCAATATGGCTAACCCCGAAGCTTACTTAGGGTTGTTTTTTTTTTTGGTGATTTTATTGTTTTAAAGTTTATATCTACCTGGAATAACTTTTGAAAAGTTTAAATATGAAAAAAATATGGCTATTTCTTATAAATGCCATTACGTGGTAATACGTTTAACCAGGATAATAGGCCCAATAATGAACAGATTTAACTGATAGTTCATCAACGCAGGTTAAAAAAACACCCCAAACTCTCGTATGTACCCCTAAACGGTCAGGGGTCTCATCGGGTAAAGCCACATGATCTAAGGTTTAACAATGGCAATGTTGAAGAACTGGATTATATTGGTGATGTTGATATATAGGCTTCAAGGTAGTATCTTGTAAAGTTATTCCGCGAATCTAGTGTGTGTTGTGTTGCGCAGAAAGTGCGTGGAAAATTATCAAAAAAGGAAGAATTGAAGCGTTACGTTTATTTTTTTTGTACTTTGATTATATCGAAGAGAGCTACGCTAATTTTCTATATGGAGATGTACAACTCAAGCCGCTGTCATCATGGTAATAGATATCTTCCATTATCATGGAGGTAGCGGACGACTGAGATCCGGGACATTTTTCTTCACACAAATATAAAATATAAAATCAACATGTGTTTTGGCATGTATGGTATTTAGTTCATTTAAATAATATAAATAGGTTTGTGTCCTAGTTAATAATCCCATATATACGGAAATACTATGTCATTGATACTACTGCAAGGATCAATTTCAAAAGTATACATTTAAAATGCGCGCAATGATAACCAGAAGCAAGTAGAATAGTCTGCGTAACTTCGTCATTTTATGTTCCAAAAATAAAAAATCTTACTAATAAGTTTGTAATGATTCCCTGATTCATCCATTTTTCTCTCTATTTCAGGTAAGGCTGTTTGAAATTTATCTGCATAAACCGTCAACGTTTACATATTTCCTACTTCCTAGCAAGAAAAGAGAAACAATTTTTCTCAATGGATAAAATGAAATTAAGCATTATGAATAAATTCATACTATAGATTACTTTATTCTATCTCGAATAGAATAGAGTAAGTGTACTTGAATCCTAGTTACGTACGAGATGGATCCGTTTGAAGGTCGCTTTCAAGATAGGACACGTAGATTTCTTCCAATATTCCAGGATTCCCCTCAAAACAAAGACAACATACCCAACAATTTACGATATCAAGCATTCTTTAAATATCTTGTTTGAACAATCGATATATAATGAACACAATTTGAATGTTAAATAAATTATTTTTAAAACACCGTGTCTTGGCTTGGATTTTAAAGAGTTGAATGTATATATATTTATTTGAAGAAAGTAAAGCGTTTACAGGGACAACAATTTGTCACACGTTATTTGTAGGCTTTGAAAATTTAAACTTGATTTTACCCAAAGTTGTTTAGAAAAAAAAAGACAAAAAAAAAGACAAAAGGACAAATACACACATTGTATACCCACTACGTCTCGCGCTGCATGTATATATAGGACTGTTGTCGACTCAAACTAATGTCTCATTTTCCGATTGAACGTTGTGGTTATCTAAAAATTATTTAGCCAAAATAAGAGGAATAAATTAATTAAACTTTCTTTGGAATTGATCTTTCATGGATAATTTGATCACTGAACATTTATCTCCTGGAATTTTTTCATATAAAGTACACTTTACGGTTTCAGTTACAAAGGTCCGAAATATATGTTAAAACGAAGAAAGACTGAATAAATATTAAGTCAACGAAACTTTTAATTATTATTCAGTTTTAGAAGATCCTACAATTTCAGTGTACCAACTTGAAGAAAACATCTTTTTTTGGAAGCGAATAAATTTATTTTCTTGTACTGTTGATAATATCCGAAGGTGCTCTGATCTTATCGCAAGGGTCTGTAGTACCACACTTTGAAATGCCAACGAGTTGGAAGAATGGTACAAACATGAGTCTCCCTTTTTCATTTCGTACCAGCACGGAGTTTAATACTCTTTCAAGAAATTCAAGGTGTTCTAAATACATGTAAAACTTAAATTAAACTTAGTCCATTAAACAACAGCATCATCATCATCATCAATACTAATATAAATAATAATGAAATTAGTAATTGTGTTATTCCAACAAAAGCCAATGGATTTGGATAAGTTTCCTACATATAAATTTTGTTCAACTTGAAATACATATAGATTAAATAAAACTGTTTAAGTAGACTGTGATGGTTCTCTGTTGCTCTTTTTGGTATTACTGTTTTGCATGGTCTTCTTTTGCGAAAACCACGGTGTGTGTTTGAGTTTGTTTTCACATTTTTAACGGTGCTCTATTCTTATGCTATCATAGTTAAGTCCTGATTATGTGCCAGTTTGTCACCGTTCTATGTTTTTTATCGCCATCTCTCGTCATTGTATGACTAATAATAGCACTAAATGTTCATCTGTTACCAAGCTCCTCAAAATCAGACTTAATTTTGTAAATGTCAGCCAGAACAGCCTTCAAACCCTCAACTGTGGGTTGGCAGATGGCATTCTGTGGAAACGTGACCCAAAGGAATAGTTGGGAAAAAAAGCTGTATTGGTGGATTAACTGCAAAGTATGTGAATAAATTATTATTGGGTTTAGTAAATCTAGAATGTAGTAGTGGAGGATCTGGTTGTGATTGATTCTGTACAGCATGGTGACTAGGTAGTGCTACGTCTGTATTGAAGTATGTCCCATTTTAGCTGAAACTGAGATTTGTAGTTATTTATCACAAACCTAGCTGCTCTACGTTGGATCATTTACAACTGGCTAATGTGAGTAACGGAAAATGGGGATCACATGATAGAAGCGAATTCCACAATGGGAACTACATAAGTTTTATAGGATGCTGTTTTTGAACAAGGTAAATTAGGCTGATGTCTCTGCAAATAATGGCCATGATGGGGTCGTTTTTTGATATTGCTTATGTGAGTCTTCCAAGAGAGATCTGGCGTAATGGTGACTCCACGAAATTTGGCTCCGTTAGAACAGTTAAGTTTGGTTGGTAACATGGATGATGTAAGTGAAGCTGAAAAAGATTCCGTTTATAACTAATGCGGTCGATTTCACAATTATTATGGTAAAATGATATAAGCCA
Organism: Solen grandis; assembly: GCA_021229015.1. Classification (NCBI taxonomy): domain Eukaryota; kingdom Metazoa; phylum Mollusca; class Bivalvia; order Adapedonta; family Solenidae; genus Solen; species Solen grandis. Next base: position 21,328,909 of record CM037793.1, read on the forward strand.
CTCACGTTCCCAGTCCTGCAAGTAATCAGGACCGTGTTGGATCTGTCTGGTGATTCCTTGGTTTCTGATAAGTCTGTACATGAGACAGTCAGCTGAAAAATTACTGTTAGTATGAAGGGAAGTCCACTTTGTATGTCACAAAAAGAAGCTGGTCAAGGACACTACCCTGTTAGACATCAGACGTGGCTGAGAAGATCTCTGAATTTGCACCATCAAAGACCGCCTGCGGAGTTCGAAAATAAAGGAAATCAGCTATCCAGGGGTGGGTGGTGCCCCGAATTTCATAATAGTCAAACTTTTGTCTAAAAGTCTAAAAGGATAGAATCAATCTGTTGATATTTGATGTTGCCCTTGGCAAGATCATTGACAGTATAAAAAAGCTTAGAGTCGCAGGAACGCCTCTTACGAGAGCCATGCTATAAGTCAGTAAGAATGTGAAATACATCAAAGTGGGACTTGATGTGACTGGAGTTGATGTTTTATCCTAAGGTTTGCATGTTATAAAAGTTATAGAAATTGGACGGTAATTTGAAGGAATGGAGCAGTTTCCTTTCTTGAAGGCAGGGGAAACTATAGCAGTTTTCTAGTTAGAAGGTACTTTGCCTTGGTCAACAGAGAGCTGGAAGAACATGGTGAGTCCTAGAGTAAGTTCAGCAGCAGCAAGCTTTAGGAGTCTAGAGGATATTTTGTCAAGACCTGTAGCTTTATGTGGTTTTAGACCCTGTAGGTGTTTTAGTACCCAATGTTCTGTGACTAAGACGGGTCTAGCTGAGGAAGTTAAAACCATCTTAAATATGGCAGAGTTAATTGGACAGACTCATCATCTTTGATAGGGCGCGTACATTAACATTTTGAACAAATGGTAAAATGCAATGTTTGGTAATTAATACTTTTACTAGAGGATAGCGGAAGCTTAGTGGAGGTACCAAGAAGACAGACACAAAGTTGGAACAATCCAGAGAAATCGGCGTCTACTCTGTAATGCAAAGCAGTATGGGAAACAGCCCAAAAGCATGCAAAATATCACTGAAACAAGCTTTATCACTTGATTATATCAATGATAATGGTGTAAATGAGTATAACCTTTGCGTATTGCGTATGTGTTAGCATACATACAGTAGCAAAAAAACAAAACAAACAACAACAACAACAACAACACACACACACACACACTATGTTATGCTATGAAGTATGTTGATTAATAGCTCTGAGTTCTCTCAATATTTTAAATAATATCAACTTAAATAGATAAACATTTTGATGCTTGTTAGAAATGTCGTGAAGACCATGATGTACGGGTTTCACTTGTTTCCTTGATATGGTTTTATCCTGATATTAATAGGACATGTACCATCGTCAGTTCAACGTTGAATGTTTCTTGCACTGTTTTGTACTGTATAATCTTTGTTTATCCCCGATGTTTCTCTGAGCAGCGAAGCAAGCATATAAAACAGCGTTAAACAGTTACGAATGAGACGGTATCAGTACTTTAAGAGAAAACAGGGCAATGTTCAGTAGTTTCAGTGATGCTGTTAGATAGGACTTATAAAAGAAAATAACATGAACTGTCTTTCTGTGATGATTTGATTGATTTGTGATGGATAAAATATATGAATCAAACTATAAATATATTGCCACAATTACTCTTTTCGGCGAGTGTTACTTCTTCTTTCGATTTACACCTACCTACGTGTCATTATTAGTAATGTTTCCGTGCTTTGATTCCTATAATTTTTGGTAAGCATCTGTTCCATGTTCATATGTGTTCCACTTTGCTTTACGACACACCTAGGTTTTCCCGATATTATTTTCACAGCTCTTTTTGCGCTGATCATTTTTTCTGGTGTTATACCGGTTCTTCTTCTACGACAACTCATGTTTTGATTATTGCCGGCCCAGGGCGGCGATATTATACTATCGAACCAAACTCCACACAGTGATCTCCCTTGCACGCTCACTTAGAAAAAAGAAACACTGCCGTCACAAATGTCACGTGATGTTGGTAGGCTTACATAATGGCGAATGTTGATTATTAGATCTTCATGCAGTGTACTTATTTACAAAACCTCTAATTGACTATTGATTTGAAAATGAAAATGAAGTTTTATAAAATGATTTAATCATTTTTCATAGACACATGAATCAATTAGAGGGTCATACATACGTGAGTTTGAGAGTTTTACTTGTTTAATTACTGATTTACGCAACCATCATATTCGCATGCATAAAATAAAAACAGTCATCTACATGTTTAACATTGTTTGATTCACGTTTTCCTCCTATTTGTTTTCATCTTGATACTGACTTTTCTAAAACATGACGTAATAGACACACAATTTTTATGATCCACCACATGAATCAGTCAGGTAAAAGGTTTGGACACACCCAATTTCCTCTATAATGATTCTTTTTTCATAAATGTCATTCCCAATTTTAATCTATCTAACGTCATTTATGCATAAGCAATAACAAGGTCACCAGTATTGGAAAACAAACATGTTGCCTTTTGCGTCTCTTTCAATATATCTATACTAATTCAAAGAACTATTCTAGATCAATTCCTTACACGGTCCTACTTCCAGTTGCCTTAGTTCAACAACCAACGAAGAGGTGTGCTTATCTAAGTCATGGCTAAGTTGATAACAGAAAACTATGCACCAAAATGTTCATCAAACTTACTTGCTGCAAGACATTGACTGCCAAACAAGGACGAAAATTAGGAAAAAATGCACAAAGAGGTGTAATATTGTAAAATGAAGGCGATAAAACACAAAGAGAATGTGTATATTAATTTATACATGTGTTGTGTAATCATCATAACTATTCTATCTTTAAGTTTAAATGCACACTGAGTATTTCTCATCCTACAAATTATGTCAATATTGTATGTACTCATTAGATATATTTATCTACGGTGACCATGTGACAGTATTTGTTGTATTTTGTTGTATTTCATGTATAAGTGTCCAATAAAAAGGTATTCTTATCTGTTATAACATATAGCAATGGTGTTAAAGGCTATAAGCAAACTATATAACCATTAAATAAGCTACAGATTTTATACATGGTTAACACTTTCGGGTAAAAATTTTACCCCCGAACTCTGACCTTAATGTGATTTTGCTCCTTTTAAACTTAACATTTCTATTGAACAAACTTGGGACTCAGTCAATACCTGATATTCTGTGGTTTTTTTTCTGAGCTTAAAAAATAGGAGACAGGTAATACATACTGTTATAACTTGATATTTTCATGGTTAACCTATATAAAATTGTGCATTTTTATGTTTGATATAGTATATTATTATACTTTTCAACATAAAATATATATTCGAATGACTTAATATATAAACTATTAAAAGCAAAATACTTGACTACATTGGACAGAAAAGAACAACAAAACGAAATAAGTATAATAAAACTATATTTCAGACAAAATGGATGGAAAAACATTGTAATGAGTTAAGGGAATTATTCCCACATCATGATATACATGTATTTTATCGCATTTGTGAAACACGGACATTCACGTCCAAAGGAAAACGCTGACTTGACATGACATTCATGATTCAACGAATTTACATGAATTACATGAAAATGACTTAGAGGAATCCTCATATAAAAAAAAACTTCAGTCCATATATTATTGATAAATAATGTAATAACACACTTATTACGCCAAATTTCATATAAAAACGTATAAAATCACATGCAAACAAATAAACACAAAGCAAATACATAAACAAAAATAATATATAAATTTAATTTTATTTTTAAACAAATTAAATACCGTTTAAATGAATATTGAACAAAACTTACGATAGACGACTTGAATAATTTTATGTTACTGATTGTAGTAGTAAGTTCAGTTGCTAATGAATTGTAAGTTTTAATGATAAACTGGCTAGAAAACGTTTCTTTAACAGGGACTAATTGATTCTCTGTGAGCAATAATAATACATTTGTGTCATATTCAAAACTTATTTCACGTACGTGCCAAATATTATATTTAGCCGTACGTGCTAAATATCTACCGTTGAGCTTTAATATTATCTCGCACTAACATTAATGGTTTTAAACATGGAATGATACACAAAATAGCATGGCGATACTGACAAATTTGATATCTGGTACATATTGAAACTAGGTTAAAAAGTGAGATTTGCGTGATTCCCTTTCAATCTGAACTTGTGTTTTTCTATCATAAATGTTCGTCTATATGAATTACAAAGTTTGTATAAATCACAGCTAACACACAATGGTGCCATCGTTATTGTCACAGTAATTTTTACTAGGGAAAAACACAGTAGACCCCGGACATTTGAAAGTGTACGTGGTACCGAATGAACACTGGTGGAAACTTTGACAATCTCCTTTTACAGGTAGATATACATTATTTTTATCTGGCTTACACGGATCTGCGGATTCTGTTGTTGAATCAATGACTTTTCGTGTTGTTGTCGGAATTTTTATGGTTGTTGTACTGTATCTTGGCGTATTTTTTCTTGTTGTCGTCATCTTGGAGGTCGCAGCTGAAGACGTTGATGTGATGACAGATCCAGTAGATGTAGACGATGTGGATGACAATGAGTTTGGTGTTGTGATAACATCTGGCTTCATAAGGCTGTCGCCTGTAATTGGCGAAAAAAACAAACAACACATTTAATGTATTTTGCAATTAAACCAGGATTATCGTAGGCAAACACAATTATGTTAACAAAGTTAAATCTGTTGCTTTTCAAAACAGTATTTAAAAAACTGTTTTTCATTTAATGAGTTGTAATAATTTGCGCAAAATATAATGCTATTTATTTGCTTCTCTGGGTTAAAGGTTTCTACGACAGTCTTCTACGTGACATTGTCGATATGAGACCATATGTTCTGTCTCGCAGCGACATCACGTCGTGGTCATGTCACATAATTCTGACGTCGGACCAATCAATCATGGAACCACAGTTATTGTCAAACACCAGTCAGTGGTAGTCTTATAGTTGCAACAGAGTTTTTGCGCATTAAATGTTCATTCAAATAAATAAAAAATGAAAAAATTCAGTTGACAAGTTTTCATGGGTAAATTTTACATTTTTTACTTCTACTAATTTAATTTTTGGACAATATAAAACTATATTAACTATGTAAGACCAGAAGCCAAAAAAGAACATCATACAAAAAGAAAGAGGAGAACCTGCATGATAGAACTATATGTCTATATGTAAAGCTTTGAGGATAAATGAAGAAAGAAATGGTCTTTCAGTTAAAAAAGACATTTGATAAGTTGCTATAAATAGTATACGTAACAGTACTGAGTCGCAATGTGACAGTTACTTGTGGTTAAAAGTTCGGTAGCTCAATTAGAACTTTGAACACTATGTAAGCCTTGACTGTACTGTTACCGTGTACCTAAAATCGCTTATCAAATGTCCCTTTGAGTATAACTTTTTTTTAATGAATTCAGAAAAATGCAATAGAGTTATTATGCTTTTTATTTTTTAAATAGAAAGAAAACAGTACATGTAATTACAACATTTTTTCCGAATATTCAGAAAGTCTCCTACACGGCCATATAGATACACATTTACATATCACAACTGCATTCATCTATAGATGTTTAAATATGTACGTTCTCTAACCCGTATCTCCATCTACATAGTCTGGGCATTGGAAGTAGAGGAGAAAATGTAAGGAATATAAAGAACTTCAGTAATATTCAATTTCTAATTGATACGAGTAGTTTGTGTTTTTCATGCTACTTACCTTAGTTAACGAACCGTGGCGCTAGATTCATATTGAAATGTTTAGTTACAATGTTAAGCAATCAATGTAGTAATCTTAATTGATACTTCACCATAATTACACTATACGAAAATTTGCCTTAATTCAGAACAAAAGGCACGAGTATCAATCAGTTTGGAAGTTGTAAGAGAATATCTGACTGATCAATATTAAACGTGTTATCAGAAGCTAAAAAATGTATCATTTTCAAAATAAATGCAAAACATATTATTAAAAATAAAAAAATGTAATTTGATCGAAGCTTTAAGTTACTTATAACTGGAATATAGTATTTATTTGAATAACACCTTCACATAGAAAATATTGTCACATACGATTGCTCAAATTTACTTTAAGAAAAGTCTCTTTCTCTCAATTTCCCTTTCTCCCGTTTCCATTCTTAACTTGCTTTTTTGCTAAATTTGTTTATAAACAAAAACTGAATCCATATAGTATACATTTCATTTATTGATGTATAATCAATTCATATATAACATAATTTAAAACAAACAGTTTTGTTGTTTTTATTTTATATTTAGTAAAAAAGCATATACAACGTCTTTAAATCCACTTGTAACTATCAACTTCTTAAAAGTGATTCAAGTTATAACAGAAAATAATCACGAGTTTTGTCTTCTAGCTTTTAAAGTTGATCTATTCAACTATGTATTGATGTGTCTCTTGATATGTTTGGCAACAAGTCTATTGTTTCACTGAAAATCTGTTACGGGTTGACACATATGCTTCTCTCAGCATTAAACACTTTCGGTTTGTCGCATGTGCCCAGGTACCCTACTCCGTTGTAACAAATATGATATGCTGACTTGTCTCTTGGGTCGGGTAACATGACGTTGTTCTTGTCCGGTTTGCAAGGATCAACTGTAAACAGACGGTATGTACTCCATTCAGGGACCATGGATGTTGGTTTTCTTGTCAATCCAAATCGCATTCGTCATTCATGCGTGCGTTTATCAGTTTGTATATTCAACTTCCAGCCATGCTTACATCCACGTTTGTATTCATCATACGTACTCAACCATGCTGTTTTGTTCATACCATTTCGATGCATATTCTGTATTTCCATGCAAAGTTTGTCTAATATTCAAGCTACCACGCAGTAACTAGAAAAACTTGATTAAAGCCATCATGGTGCCAAAAATAGAAACTAAGAATTGGTAATTAGAAAGCATATTGTATCGAATATGTTACTTATGTTACCATACCGTTTCGTAATTGCTACATTTCGAAACCAAACATTTTTATAATAATCATTACTGACTTATATTCAGATATCATATTTGTTATACAGCCATTCTTATTATGAAGTGCCATGCAATATTCGTTTAAAATACAATAACGTAATAGCAGCTGATTTTATGTATGTTGTTCCATTTAGAAAGGCCTATTCACTATTTCATTGACAATAATTAACATATAATTGGCCAACCTTTCATAACATTTGGTTACTGATGCATATGAAACAAGTGCATTACTTGACACCATGATAACTTAATATAGTTTCTGTTTATGTTGGAACAACGTAAAAAATAATTAAATATAGCAAATCGGTGAGGAAACGATATAAAATGCATGCAATAGAAATATATAAGCAAGGTACGTCTGTCTGAAATAGCACGCTGGAAAGGAATAGCGCGGTAGTTTTATTTCTGAATGTACAGCATTTAATATTAATAAGAAATGTGCAATATCACTTTTGTTTTCATCAGGTTCTATTCCAAACCGTCAAAAGACGGGACATTGAACATGTTTATTTGAAGGTGTTTAGAGTGTTAAAGTAATCTACGGAAGTGATGCCCTATATATAATTAACTATAATCTCAAAAAATATGTTACACCGTGTATTCCATTATTATAGTTGAGTAGATCACGTAAGTTTCTTTCTTGAAACTCTATCTCGAACATTACCTCTCGAAAGTTGTTACGATTAGGTTAGTATTGTTAAAATGGATATATCTAAACAAAATTGATAATATCACTCATAACCTTATAGCACGTGATCTATTCAACAGGTTGTGGAAATCTAGTTCCTTGTTAGCCTCAACAGCTCAACCTAGCTTGAATCTCATTAACTTAGTTCAAAACGCATTGTCCACGGCTGGCGTCAAAAACACTTCCGGTGTTGCATCTGAACACATAGTATGATCCGAAGGAACAAACAATAAAGCTGGAAACATCTCCAGGGTAAGGAAAGTAAACATTGTTTTTGTCAGGTTTGCAGGGGTCTGCAAGAAAACAGACAAATTATTTTGAAACTTTCTCCAAACCTTTTTAATCGGTTGCGTTAATGCACTAGGTCTATTCTACGATAATTTCCGAATATATGTATGTATGGCAGTGCATAAATTAATCTATAATATTAAATACGTTGTTAGTTTATTGCTTTATTTTTTATTTCGTTACTTTAGGGTTAGTATGCATCTAAAGTGCATAATGCATTGCTGTTAAAATTAGTAATGGACATTTCACTTCTTTATACCTAAGGCATATGTGCAGATTCATGTTCATTTAAAGGGTGCTATAACTCAGAATGAAACTTTATGATAACTACAAATCGCTTTTACATTCAATTGCTATATTCATTAATACATTCATCTATGAAGGCGTATTAATCTAATCCGATGCATTACATTCAAACTCTGATTTCCTGTGCTGTTTAAATTATTCAATCAACATTTGAAGGCAGGGGTGTCTTCTCTTTATTTAGCTTCAAGCACATTCTCACATGCTGCCTCTGGTGCTCTGAGCGATACATTCATTCCGCTGAATTATTCATTCCAGTATTTGGTCATGCATCATGCATACTGGTTTTGTAATAGTATAGGTATAGTACTATTTCTCATGGCCTCTAGATCTTCGCAGGTGTTGTCAGTTCCATGTGTCCGTGTAATGCAACCTCGCTGTTTGCTCATAAGCCATACAAATCTCAAACCACATACGTATTCAACAATTGCTTTTGTATAGTAAGCATGTGTACATTACATAATAAATAATACATGCCAAAAGCGATTATAAAAAAAAGCAAAAATACAAAACATCAATTTGAATCGTAGCCATTGCATATATTTTTAACTGACCTTTTCCCATAAACAGGTTTGTAACAAAAAATAGATTAAGACGTAAACTAAAACGTAAAATGGTGGCTTATTTCATTTACATGTCGTATTTTATTATAAGGTAGTATGAAAAAAGTTAGCATCTGCTCGCTGAGTTTCCATTTTATAAAATATTTTTTTGGAATAAATATTATAACAGTCTGATAATTAAGATCGCGATTAAGCATAATATATGTGTGAGTGTAATAAATCCACTAGGAAACAATTTTGCACATGGCTACAAATCATCATATTTTTTATATAAAACAAATACTTCAAGTAAATGTAGTGTACAAATTCATAGACATAAAATACAACCTCAAATATTGTCTCATGATTTAGACGAATGTTTTTGCAATTAAAAAGATAGACCGAATTTATTGCAAAATAAACAACCGCTTTTCTTTAGATTTTAACAAAATAGTTGCGAAACTTGATCTTTCCACTAAAAGATATGTGTTCTGGTTATATTTTTCTGCTTAAATCCGTATTTAATCAATAACTAGGTTCAATACTAAATCGTAATACGTAATCTGATCAAGAAACTAATTTAAGAAATGCACTGCCTTAAATCATCAGCATTCAAGAACCAGAAAAATGAAATATAAAACCAGTATAAAAAGTAAGCAGCAGGGCAATTATATTCCATACTGATTGCTAATACTAGTAATCAGTACATTTGAAATTAGAGAATAAACTACATGTGTTCAGACAAAGCCTATTGTCGTCTGCTCTTGCTTTCATTAGTCTAGCGAGGTGTAAAATGAATAATTGGGTGTTAAAGTGGTATAAAGACCAGACAATCAAACTCAAGCCTTACCTGTTGGCGTAGACAGAGTTGTTCCCCCTCCAGTGACCACCACTGACTGGGTCTGGTCCTGTTGCAAAGAGTCTTCGAATACAAACAGTGGGCCCACTACCAAGGCGATGCGGTTGTTAATTTTCTCGCGATGGGCGTTCTCTATAATGATGGCGATCAGAAGTTTGGGTAATGCCGCGTCTTGGTCGCCTCGGAACGTCAGATGGAAGTTGACATGTTGAGTGCCTTCCGTGTCATTGGTGCTGTTGAAACAAATACATGTCGTGTATCTAGTCATTTTCTTGAAACCTTTCGATAATAGTTTGCAATTGAACTGACTCAAGATAATAGTTTGCAAATTTTAATTGCAGTCATACGATAAGCATAATTTTTCTATGATATGGCTATTGCTTAACATTGGATGAAAGATTTTCTCGGAATTAAATATTGATTACCATCACAAAGTATTCCTAACATTTACCAACTTATGATGTGAGCTGATTTTATATATACTTACAAGAAGGATTTCACGTCACATCCAAGGTATGTATCCCATCTAGCTTGATAGCTATTGTCCAACTATAAATAGTAATGTTTGTATGAATCATTTGAATGGCTATATTTTTTAAAACCATAACTGTATCGTGTTTTACTCAAATTCTATTACATTATTTCGTTATCACAACAAGGTGACAAATCGCGATTACATTTTTGTTTGATAGTGTTTCAAAGAGTGTGCTTAAAGTATTTAACAAATTGCTTCAACAAGATCATGAATCAAATTGAAATCCACTCATACGCACTTATTTTGCCAATTGAGCAGTCACCAGCAGTGTATAGTGGACATTTATCCAAATAAATGAATATCAAATGATATATTAACAAAGAAAGGGTGACAAAATGAATGTAACGATAAATGTAATATAATTTAAAATCACTAAATGTTATTATTTAACAGTGTTCTTTGTATAGTGTATAGTGTATTTATTTACATGAATAAGCATTATCCGCGGACTTACATATTGACAGAAGGGTTGTGCAAACGCTTTAAATTCTGCAGAGGACGTGTCCATAAGTTGCGGAGTCATCGTGAAGTTAAGAAGACGGAATGTCATGTTCACTATGGTGTTCACTGAAACAAAAACATATATGGTATCAAATATCAGTAAACACTAAAAGTGTCAAGATGATTTTGAAATATAGGACATATATGTAGCGCAACATCGAAAATGAAAATGTCATGGTGCAACAGAGATATATGAAAGTGTGTGTATAATGGTAAACACTAATATTGTGACGGTAATTTCAAAATTAATGTAACTGCATCATTTCACTACACATGAAAATATAGCTGGCACTCTTATATCAAGAGATGTGATTTTATCTGTATATCGGTAAACACTAAAATTGTAAAGTTCATCTTAAAATGTATGATGTTATATGTAGCATGCATCGAAACCGAATGTGATAATGCCATAGTAATATAACATACGTGCTGGTGTATGTAAATCGATAAACATTATTTGAACATACGATATCATAAGTATGCCGCTAGAAATTAAAAAAATGTAAATGAAATAAATGATATAAAGATTTATGCTGTTGTTTGCATATCAATAACACTACAACTGTCAGGGTGATATTAAAACACATGATATGTGGTATCATATGCATGGTGGTAATAAGGTAAAGTCCCTGTAATGGTTCCGCTACGCCTTGGACAACTTAACCTCTACAAGATAATCATGAAACATTAGGAAACCTTGGTTATCTCCGTGAAAGGTTATGAGGTCAAAAATGTAGCTGAACCATTACAGGGACTTTACATTAAGATGTATGAAAGTGTACATATATCGTCGACACTGATATGGAACATACATACCGGTACTGGGCGGCTCCGTTACAATAGGGTTGATCAAATAATCCGAGATGTTGATCTTCACTTCCTGGAAATCTAGTTCATTAATCAGCCACTGGTCACTAATAAGGATCCATTTATTGCCGCTAAACTCATAGACTTGGCTCACTTCCGGGTCAGTAAGTAGGGCGTCGATCTCGCTCTTGATGAGGGGTTCGGTGTTGTTAAAGACAACGGAGTATGTGAAGGAGATCGGGGCTTCTGGGTCTTGGTAGTTTTGTCTGATGGAAAAAACATATGGAAATAAATTCGTATTCTGGTACAAATTAAAACTAGAGCTATCACAGGAGTGTGATTATAATGCAAAGTATTATCTTAACAATATAAAATATGTTTAAACGTATGTATTGTAAATCGATACGATTCTAATGAATCTTATACACGCCCACTTTGATAAGGGCCAAAATGGTAAAATTAATTAACAGTGTGCATTGGTAGTATAAACAGTAGACGATATTTATACAATACCATTTAAAATGATTAAGTTAAATAATTGCAACTCTAACTTAAATTACCTTTTTCAATTGTAAATTGCATTTCCTCAATGAATGACTCTTTTTTAGATATGTGACTTTACTTTTTATGGCATTAAAACAAGCTACAAACCATTTGACGAAGCTATGTTATTGATAACATCAATGATCTTATTTAACTTAAACCAGTTTTATTTACAGTACATTACAATGAAGATGTGCGGTTTAGATTTTGTTAGCTTACCGGAAATTGTCGATGAAACACCTGTAATATCTCTTATTCAAAGGATTTTGGGCCACTGGTTCCCTCCTGTACAAACTGTCAATCTGAAATATTTTATTTTTATAGCAAATCAATAAAACTATGTCTATACAACACGTCACAGGTTACTTTCGGTGCTTTGATACGTTATGTTTTCTGAAAGAGTTTGTAATACACGTAGTGCATGTTAATGTACGTATATGTGATTTGTACTAGAGTTGCCTATAACAATGTATTTGTATTAGAGTTGCATATAACAATGTACATGAATGTGATTTGTATTAGAGTTGCACATAACAATGTACATGTATGTGATTTGTACTAGAGTTGCACATAACAATGTACATGTATGTGATTTGTATTAGAGTTGCATATAACAATAAACATGTATGTGATTTGTACTAGAGTTGCATATAACAAGGTACATGTATGTGATTTGTACTAGAGTTGCATATAACAATGTACATATATGTGATTTGTACTAGAGTTGCACATAACAATTACATGTATGTGATTTGTATTAGAGTTGCATATAACAATAAACATGTATGTGATTTGTACTAGAGTTGCATATAACAAGGTACATGTATGTGATTTGTACTAGAGTTGCATATAACAATGTACATATATGTGATTTGTATTAGAGTTACACATAACAATATACATGTATGTGATTTGTACTAGAGTTGCATATAACAATGTACATGTATGTGATTTGTACTAGAGTTGCACATAACAATGTACATGTATGTGATTTGTACTAGAGTTGCACATAACAATGTACATGTATGTGATTTGTACTAGAGTTGCATATAACAATGTACATGTATGTGATTTGTATTAGAGTTGCACATAACAATATACATGTATGTGATTTGTACTAGAGTTGCACATAACAAGGTACATGTATGGGATTTGTACTAGAGTTGCATATAACAATGACGTTGATAACCAGAAATTAATACACATAGTATGTGCTCTATGGCTTCAAGTCATGGGATTTTATTTACTTTTCATACAAACTTGGTGTACAAACTGATACATTTGAAAATATATCTCAATAGGATAAAAAGTACCGGGTAGCTAGACTTCCTTAATTCTTTTAAATAATAGTTTTAAAAGAAATGAGACAGATTTAAATTTACAGAGCAGCATAATACCTCTATCATCTTTTATGATCTGTAACAAAACTGCGCGAGTTTTATACGAATCAAACAAAAAGAGTAGTCAAGTACTTACTACAGTATTATATCTGTTTTAGAAAAACATGTACATGTATATCATATATGAATATATTGCTCACCTGTCTACAGAAAGTTTCCTGGTATTCCTGGAACTTGGGAGAGGTGCTGTCCCATAGCATGTCTGAATCTCTCCATGGCATTCCGTATATCTTGTAGGTAGCGTTGGCCAACCATGCATCTGGATATCAAATGCCATAAGAAATCAGATTTCACAGTTGACCTGGCCTACACCTCTCACGAATTATCTGGTTGATTATGTTTTTATCAAAATATCTCATACTCAGATAGGTACAAACTGATTGTTGAATATTACATGATATTATCATGTGTTGAATATGTTTAAACACATTTTAACAAGACTTAGACCTTACGTTATGTTCTGAAATGAGTTCTTTTTAATTGCATATCTTTAACTACATGCGTTTTATTGAACTGATATTTGTTAATGTTTGCAGATGCACTGACCATCATAAAATGTTTTCAAGAATATTTAATACAATCATTTCATGTAAAGAATGGAATGAAAGGTTTATTCTCATCAGCTTGCTTGAATGTTTGATGGTTTATTTTATTGGATAAAAACAGATATGCTCAATATTTCCTTACCGAAAAGAACGTCATCTTGATATAACAAGAGATCGGCGTAATAAACAAGAAGATCGCCGACAAGATGGCCGACGACGTCGTTATGGCGGTATCTAGGCGTGTCTTCAAATATTACAGTGGCAACCAACTGCTGCATTTCGGGAATAGAGAGTACCCCCATAAACTCAAGCAGGATTTCAATGCTGACAGGGTTGTTCCTGCAAAATAGAATCATACGTTTCTAACAGTCCAAACTAACACACAACATTTTGTAATTGTCACACATTACACCAGTCACATAGCGACGTCCAGCTATTATGAGAAGGAGGATTAGGAAGACCCTGGTTGCACAGAACCGTAAATCTACCGTAAGTCAGCTTGAATACTTCCTTACATGAAATATCTGAGTATCCGGACCGAAACTAGAACTTGAATCGATTTTTGTGATAGTTGAAAGAAATTTCAGGTTGGCATAGATCAACTTTCGAATAAAATCTTAAAACAGTTTCATGGGAATAGTGACTCAAATATGTGTAGTTTCAACCAAAGGAACAAATAAAAAAAACTGTAAATATAAGGTAAAGAATATATAAAAGTTACATTTATAGTTTTTAAAAATAGTGATTTAAGATCTACTCATTTATTTTATGTTGGTGTATTTCAACATAAACTTCTAATAAACTCTGTAGAATCACAAACAAGAAATAATAAGTCTTATCTTTACAGAGAAAAGACCTACCCATATCTTTGAACTTTGCACTTTTCGTATGTCGGGAAAATGTCTCTCCGAGCATTTAAAAGCCGGTCGATCTGAAAATAAAGCCAAAATCGTGAATGAATACAGTGTCATAACCATTGTATTAAATAAAATGTCTTGAACTGTTTTTTTTTATCTTTAAATTACTTAAGGATCTTATATTTATAAAATACGCATGCTTTGTATGTTAAAAACCCATTGACAACTGCAAGTGCATACATTATAAACCTACATCATTACAGAAGCGTTCCGCGTGAAGTCGGTATCTTCCTGAAAACTCATCGGCAAGGTCGGAGCTCCACGTGAGATTAAGCACTCGGAACTTGAGAGGGACTTCCGTGAATTGGGTGAAGTTCTCATAGAAGATAAGTAGGTCACCGAGTTCATAACCGAGCCATCGGTCAAAGCGGATCTTCGGAAGGTCTTTGTACAACACATTGTTGAAATCCGTCTCTAACACGCTCGGGTTGTGATCACCCTCGAATCTCAGGTCAAAGTTCACTCGGTTAGGGTTCTCTCTGAAACAAGTCGAGAAAATGATGCCATATATCCTTCCCTTTTTATCACCTACTTACTCAAACTGTTATGGGTTAACAATGAAGCTAGAACTAGGTATCTGATTCGATTCAATTTCAAATTTTGAAGTTTAAAAAAATGAAACTTAACATATGGATTACTCTTTCGTAAATAATGGAAGTATAATTGTAAACTATTTTTGAAATGTCTTTCTGGACAAGACAACATGAACCTGAATGTAGTATTGAAATTGATAATGGCAATGACAAAATGACATGTTTCGGAAAAAATAAAGCATTTAACAATAATAAAATCAGTGGGAACTTCCTACTTACGGGAATGATGACACCTTACAATCTATAAAGGTTGGGAATTTATCAGGGTTGTTCCTGATGACTTCTTCCACCTGTAATGTATTATATAAGTTAGTGCATATAAGTGTGTATCAGTTTATCATAAATAAAATAACGTACAGGTGTATATATAATCTTTTTATTATCACCAAGGAATACACTTTATCAAAATAACTTGTAGATCATTGATTATTAAATAACTTTTATATTTTACGTAGGTTAACATTGAACTTAAGTTACGTTGTGAGAATGGTTCCAGGATCAAGTACATGAGAAGAAATATGTTACACAACGTACATCAGCACATAGCAAGGCTTCGTTCTGTTTATACACGAGGCTGTCCGGATTGTTGAAATCCGGGGTCCTCGTGAAGTTCAAGAGTTCCTTGCTGAGTTGCAGGCCCGTGGTCGTGTAGTTGTCGAGGAAGAAAAGGATATCGCCGATCTCTATACCAAGAGCATTGCCGTACAAGACTCGAGGGAAAAACTCGTGAATCAACCCTATTGTGTTCTCTTTGGTTCCAGGTGGCACATTTCCCTTGAACTTCAGCTCCCACTCCATACGAGTGGGATTTTCCCTGATAAACAACAAGCAAGATGTCATTGATGCAAATAAATGAAAGTGACCATAATTGGACGAAATGTAAGATAATTGTGATATTTAATATATATTCTTTCATGAAGAGAAAAATGAAGCGAACTAAGTACTTTACATATGTTACATAATAGCTTTTGGGCATATGTGTAATGCATGCGATATGATCTCGTATTTAAATATAAACATATGGTTTACAAATTAGAGAGATTAAAAATATTTTGTAATTGTTTCTCAATTTGGTTGAATACTGGTGTATTTTCAATTATAAAAATACATTCAATAAAAAAAATACTTCTTTAATCGTATTTATATTATGGATTATTTACTGTCCTGGTGTATTTCTGCATGTTTACACTTCACATGTTTCATGATAATGTAATGTACACTCGTAAACCTAAAATGTTTCAAAGTTAGGAAGTCAAATTAGAATTTAAACTTGTTTTCAGACTGTTAAAACTGAACTTACATGAAAGCAGTGACGTCACAACCTGAATATTCTGGGAATCTTGAACGGTAGGTAGCCATCAAGCGATCGATCTGTTGATAAAACAGAAATTAGTTTCAAAGTAAAATCATTGAATTAATCATTCAATATATAAAAAATATTCAGTTGCATGAAATTCATGTTTACCAGAACATTTGATACTGCATGTCATATCGTCATCATGTTAATTGCATTTGTTAAATATTACAGCATCTCATTCAACACAATTAGCATTTTCCAGCTAAAAATAATTCATTAAACAAAAAATTGTGAGAAATACTTACGTCATTACAAAACAACTGCGCATGCCTCTGAAATTTGGATGACGTGTTGAAGGCCAGGTCAGGGGTATAGGTCAAGTTCAAGGTAGGGAATGAGACGAGGAAGCCGGTTTGAATACCTGAAATTAATAGAAGACTTTTAGCTGAGTAGTATAGTATATAATAAGCTTTGTTATTTAGACATTATTGGTGTTTTATTACTGCAAAAGCCATACTTAGCTTTCCAATACATCTGACAGCAAAGATGGACTTAAGGTCTTCCCATCCTAAATAACGATCTTTTCCATCAAAGCCATGCATATAACTTAACAATACACATATATATAAGCTTTTAAAGTGTCAAACAATGGTAATGTTAGGGGCAAATTGACATGTTATGACATGTGGCAGAAGTTCTTTTATTACCAACCCCCCATTATTTTAAAAAAAAAAACAAAAAAACCAGTGATTCTCTCCATTTTCCTATGGTAAAGTTTAGATTATTTTTACGAACGTTGATACAAAATCATAAAATGCATCCTTCTACCATGCGTTTTTTTCATAAATCAAATTCATTTTTTCATATTCACAGAAAAAATATATTTTCCATAGGCTTCAATCTTAACTTATATGCGGATTATCGCGCCCATATTAAATAAAAATTAAAAAAAAAACAAACAACAAACTCATGGTGAATTTTTTTTATTTTTGAATGTCTTCAAAGTGACAAAGTTTCATAGAAATATTACCATCCAGTGGCAAGATATGAAATATGGCTATTAGGATGGGAAGACCTTAATGATAGTATGCCTAGTTCATGTAACAGCAATACCGATTAAAAAATGTACAGTATATTTTATTTAGAGAAATTGAAAGGTAATATTATGTTCATGTATCAGATAACAACAAGAGTATTAATGTAATTTCATCAATAAGGAAACTTTCATGTACAGTGGGAAATTTCAACAAACCTGTATCACAGTTGACCCCTGTGTAATCAGGCAGACAGAGACACACGTATGAACCTAAGTTGTTAATACAAGATCCTCCATTCAGACAAGGGTTCTGGAAACATTCGTTGATGTCTGGAAAATATTCAATTGTTAAAAATATATATATATCAATCGAAAAAAAGCCATTTCGACAAATAACTATAAACTGACATATTAGTATACTTATTTTTATCATATGACATTTTGCTCAAACAGCTGATTCCGTTTCGTATTACCATCACATATTTTCTTATATTGAACATGTTACATATAACTTTGAAGCCAACTCATACGCTCCGAGTCACGCGCGTGTATTCTATGGATTAAATGTGTTTGATGCAACTAACTTTGATCAAACAGATGGATTATGAATATGATGTTGAAAATGTTAACAGAGAAATGAGAATGAGAAATACACACGTTAAATCGTTATTTTCAGTTATTATCTAAAATATTGTCTTGGTTAAGAAAAATAATTCTTTTTTTTTTAATTTGATATTCTATATAATATATAAGTACTTCAATAAGATTTGTAACTTCATTTAATGATACAATTATTGTATATAAATAATATACTTTGCGGATATACAAACTATATTGATATATTATTAAATAATATATCAACAAAAATATCATTTTTACTATTATATTCCGTTGACATAGTAACGAGGAAAATATTTGTACCTGCAGAACAGAGGGGTCCTGTAAATCCGGCTGGACACACGCACTCGTAACTCCCCAGTGTGTTGATGCAAGTGGCGCTATTCTCACAGCGTGCAAGGCCAACAGCACACTCATCTACGTCTGTATTTAGATCAGTGACATTCTTATTTATTTATCGGTAAATATTTCTCAAATTAAAATAGGGTTTCAATATAAAGTTACTGACGGCATCAACGACGGTGTCAAAGGTATAGACGAGCTATAAGTTAAGTACGTTTCAGTGGGTGACTTTCATTTTTTTTTTTTTGGTTTTTATTTTTTTTATCCTTTGAAATTCAAAATTATTTTTAATACAGTGTGAAAGGAAATCACAAATTTTAAAAATTGTGTATTAAAAACATGATGAAAGTATTTTTGCCAAACGCTGAGGGTCTAAATAGTGTAGGATAATTGATTTCTATACATCTTTATTTAAATCTACTTTTGGTTAAAGAGAAAGAATAGATAAATGTAGTTTAACCAGCATTGATTTATGTGAAACTAAGATTGGCATGTCCTACCGTTCTCGCAGTGATCTCCAGTCCAGCCTTGGGGACAGTTACACAGGTAGGAGCCCTGAGTGTTCATACACGTGCCACCGTTCTGGCAGATACTTAGATCTAAACACTCGTTCACATCTGAAGTAGCAAGTGAATGTTTCAGTTAAAAATTGCTGTTTATAACAATTTAAATAAACAGGAAAACGTACTCAGAACTAAAGAAAAGAACTAATAAGGTTACATGATAAGTTTCGATTGCGACTTTAGATTTAGTTGATAAACATTAAGATGTATTTCAGTGTACAACATTGTAGTAAGACGAAGAAGTTAAAATTGTTAAACTTAGTTGTAATCTTAAAGACATTGTTAAAACAGGAATCTTCAAGTACTTAGCGTCCATACGTTTCAATTGTAAAGGATGTTTCTATAATGATAGATTCCTACCTCTTTCACAGTTAACCCCAGTTCTACCGGCGATACACTGGCACACGTAGGATCCTGGCGTGTTGAAACAGGTCCCGTCAAATAAACATGGGAATTGTAGGCACTCGTTTATATCTAGAAAATACCAGAATGTGGCTGTATGTTTGTATGTATGTATGTACGCACGCATGAGTGTATGTAAAATGTATGTATACTTTACCCTTCAGTGAAAATTAACATCTGTAAATATAATAAATAACACTTTAATTGTTAAATAATAAAGGAATTCGTGTCTTACCACTTTCACAGTCTTTCCCTGTGTATCCGTTCGGACATCTGCACGTGTAGGAGCCCGCGTTGTTGATGCACGTGCCACCGTTCTGACACGGGTTCGTTAGACATTCATCCACATCTGTTGTAAATAAAATAAACATTAAAACAAAAATAATTTGAAGTATTAAAACCGAAATCGGGATATGTATATACACATACTCAGGTACATGTAATACAATATTGCATTCTGAAGGTGGGAGGGGGGATTGCTGACATAGAATTAAATAGACATATATCTAGTGATGGAAGAGAGCAGATACACGTAATGATTGCCGTTCAATGCCGTTAAAAGCCCATTTTCTCAAATAAATAAGAAAATAATGTAGAAAGCAATATACAACATGTATATACATGTATGTTTATTTCGATATAAGGATGTCTCTCATAATAGACAGTTACTTACAGATTTAAGTCGCAGTACGTTTTGGCTTAAAAATTCACAAAATAAAATATATTTTCGCATATTTCATGAGGTGAAAGCCTCAAATGAAGTTTAATCAACCATCGAAATCCACGGTGAATGCCTCAAATGAGGTTTAATCAACCATCGAACTCCACGTAATGAAATATCAATGAAAGAATACGGGAAATACCCCAGATTCCTTAGTTATTCATGCTAATGGGCGGATAGTTTTCTGAATCATACTATGCAGTCTCGGAGAAAGAGGGGGATTTGCAAGGGTGGTTCAGACAAAAAGATAAATATTCACAAGTCGAGAAACAACACTACTAACCAATCTCACAGTTTGTTCCGGTCCAGCCTTCTGGGCAAGAGCATGTGTAGGATCCGACGCTGTTGAAGCATGTGCCGCCGTTGATACACGGGTTGTCAGAGCATTCATCAAAATCTGTATATACAAATAAAAAAAAACGATAAAAAAGAATAAATAGCAACTAAACTCTCTTGCACTGTAAACGAAACTAGTATCTTGCTTTTGTATTATAAAAGTTAATCGCTGCGAGCAGGGTTCGATCCCATTGGATTTCAAGTCCAACGCCTTAACCACTCGACCATCACAGTTGTTGCATATCTAACCTGATTGTGTGACTTATGCTACAGGAATAGTGCCATCAAACTTGATTTTATCTTTTTTTGTGCCATCAAAGGTATATGAAAAAATCCCATGAATACAAATTAATTTATTTAGGTGATTTATATTCGACATATCCCTATGAGTATGATTTATATTCGACAACTCCCTATGGGTATGATTTATATTCGTCATATCCCTATGGGTATGATTTATATTCGTCATATCCCTATGGGTATGATTTATATTCGTCATATCCCTATGAGTATGATTTATATTCGTCATATCCCTATGGGTATGATTTATATTCGTCATATCCCTATGAGTATGATTTATATTCGACAACTCCCTATGGGTATGATTTATATTCGTCATATCCCTATGAGTATGATTTATATTCGACATATCCCTACGAGTACACATACACGTATAATTATGTCGTTCTTTATGTGCATTTGTGTCGTCTGTTTTACAATCAAGTTAGAACAATTATATTGTCAAATTAACTGTATTGTTGCTGTAAATGTTTGTCCTCCATAACTGTAAATCCTTCTTTCTCCTCCATGTGCATTACTAGTATTGTACCAATTTTGCTTTGTATATTATTGTTTGCTTACCATGTATTTCTCATTGATATATTTTCATGTAAATTCACATATATGTATAAATTTCTGTTCTGTTTCTGTTCTGTTAAAGTTCATCGCTTATTTTCATTTTATCTATCCTCTTCTGGAGTAACCTCAATAAATGAGCGCACCCGAAGGTACTTGGAGCTTGTACCATTACAATATTCGCAGCGTTTTGACAAATACATGTTTTTAATGATGAAATTTAAGAGAAATGTCTAAATAAACAATTATTAACATAACGATTTCACAAAAGATTATTACATAAATAATTAAATAAATCATATCATTGTCACGTGCTGTGATGGCCGAATGGTTTAAGCGTAGAAAAAGAAGTCAATAGTCATGTATGTATTGCCATGTAGGTTTGTTTGTTTTGAAATGTATGGGGATAAAAATGTCATTCCATTCTATTTCAACGTTTTAATGGAATGCTATAGCGATTGGATAAGGAAATAACGAACTCTGGCCTGTTAGCCCGTGTGCATATATTGCCATGATCGAACTGAAGAGAGGATCAGAGAGTACATTAAACGTTAAGATGCGATCATACACTTCGTGAAAAAAAATCTCCAAATGTAATTCCTGGATTAAATAGAATGTAATGGGTTCGAACCTGCGCGGGAAGATCCCATTGGATTTCAAGTCCAATGCCTTAACCACTCGGCCATCACAGCAGCAGTCACAATTTACAAAATGCTGATTGATAGAATAATCAGTATTTTTTCCACGAAAGATCAATTTTCATACAAGAGCAACTTCTACAAAACTATGCCCTTGGACAACAAACTAGGTCAATTAAGCCATTTTCTTTGCTCCATCGAACAATCACATAAAAATGCCTTTTTTAAAAATTTATTTCCAAATTAACTCATTCTGTTAAACCCTCTGTAGTTGGCACAAATTATTTGGAAAAAATGAAGTCCTCATAACAGTTCGAAGTTTGTTGGATATTGACATATAAATTATCCTCTTACACGGTAACAGCTGGGAATCATTAAAAGATAGTTTATAAACATATGCACGAATAGTATGGAATAAAATGACCCCAGTTTGCGTGCTGTGATGGCCGAGTGGTTAAGGCGTTTGACTCGAAATCAAATGGGCTATGCCCGCGCAGGTTCGAATCCTGCTCGCAGCGATTACTCTTTTGCAAAATGATAATTCATAAATCGCTTTTTGTTTGTTATGGAAAAATAGCAACAGACGTCTGAACATTAACGAATTCTAACCAGTAAATAGTGTGCAAGGAAAAGAAGAAAGTCAAATAATTTTGGAGTGGATCAAAGATAATATAAATATCAAATTTCGATACAGTTAGTGAAAATAATTTTTTCTTCAAAAATGATCGCTGCGAGCAGGGTTCGAACCTGCGCGGGAAGATCCCATTGGATTTCAAGTCCAACGCCTTAACCACTCGGCCATCACAGCAATTGCTATATGCAGATTTGCAGAATGTATGAGTTATGATAAATTAGAATAACCAACAATTTTTTTTATGTTATCTGATGTATTTCTTCATTAACGCAACTTATTCGACTATAACATTTTGAGGTGTTCAACGTATCGAAACATAAATGAATCCTTTTACACGGTGGCAGCTGGGACAATGCCTCGAGTGTCATTGAAATATTGCATACATCGTGATTTTACAATAATATGCACGAAAAATGTGGAATTAAATGCCCATTTTCCCGTGCTGTGATGCCCGAGTGATTAAGGCGTTTGACTCGAAATCAAATGGGGTACGCACGCGCAGGTTCGAATCCTGCTCTAAACAACTACTCTTTTATAAAATAATAAAATAAAGAAGTACATATATTGACAAGTGATTTGGGGGTTGTTTTAATAAAAAATGCGACAGTCACCTGAACATTAACGCAGAAATTAAACTACTCTAACCTTTGAACCCTTGTGCACAGTAAAGAGCGTCTGGTCAGATTTCTTTTGAGACGGTAAATTTTTAGAGTGAATCAGAGATAATAGTTAGTTGAAATTAAAATTTCTCTAAAAATAATCGCTGCGAGCAGGGTTCGAACCTGCGCGGGAAGATCCCATTGGATTTCAAGTCCAACGCCTTAACCACTCGGCCATCACAGCTGTTGCACGCTTAAACTGATCATATGAATTATGATACAGGAAAAATGCCATCAAAATTGGTTTTACATTTTTGTTATAAATAATAGGTATATGAAACAAGAAATATCTTTAAAAAAGATATTCGGCGTAGCTAAATAATTGTCAATTGTAACATGTAAAACTGATTAAAACTATTATAATGTTGGAAACGTTAGCAAAAATGTTTATAAATACCAAGATTATGGGGGTATTGTAAAGAATATATAACAAAACGGATTTAATTTACAAACTATAGAAATCTTATCTACCAACTTCCATTAAATATTATGCACTTGCTGATTTTTGTAAAGTAAAAACATTCATATGTAACCAAGTAAAACCGAAAGATCATAATTTGCGTATATCCGATTATTGTTTTCAGATTATCACAATAAACTGCACAACAAATGCCGAGTCCACTTTTTATTAAAATAAGGAGAAATTGAGGTCTAAAAATAGACATACGCCTGTTTTTTATTTAGTTGTTTTAAAACGCATTGCCAAAGCAGCATTGCTATCTTGATACGGAAGTGTTAAATTTTCATTACTGTGTTACTTTTCACGTTTCAACTGTAAAGAAAACCTGTTATATCAAGTAGAAAATATATATTTTAAATTGGAAGATCCTAAAATAAGTTATACAAGCCAATGATAGCATTGCAATTATTCTGGCTTCATTTGCATACCAACAATTGATTGGTTGAGGAAGTAGGTCAAAATCAATATTACGCCGAAAAAAATCATGTGGATACAAATAATTTTATTTGGATTATTTATATTCGACATATCCCCATGAGTACACATACACGTATGTATATATGTCTTTCTTAATGTACATTTGTGTCGTCTGTTTAACAATCAAACTAAAGTTCATCGCTTATTTTTATCTTTTTATTCATCCATTTCTGGTGTAACCTCAGTAAATAAGCGCATCCGAAAGGACTTGGAGCTTGTACATAACAATATTCGCAGCGTTTTGACAAATACATGTTTTTAATGATGAAAGTTAAATGAAATGTCTAAATAAACAATTATAAACATAACGATTTCACAAAAGATTACATAAATAATTAAATAAATCATATCATTGTCACGTGCTGTGATGGCCGAATGGTTTAGGCGTAGAAAAAGAAATCAATAGTCATGTATGTATTGCCATGTATGTATTGCCATGTATGTATTGCCATGTAGGTCTGTTTGTTTTGAGATCTCAAATGTCATCGCTGCGAGCAGGGTTCGAACCTGAGCGAAAAGAACCCATTGGATTTCAAGACCAACACCTTAACCACTCGGCCATCACAGCAGTCGAAATTAACAAAATGTTTCCCTTCCAGTCCACTTAATTGTTAGAACAAATATAGATCATTATTTTTCCACGAGGATTAATGCTCATACAAAAGCAACTTCTACTAAACTATTCCCTTGGACAACAAATGTAGCCAAGTAAGCCATATTCCTTCAGTTTGCATTTTTGTTCCACCTTACAATTGTATAACAATACATTTGCTTTTTTTAAATTTATTTCCTAAATGACTCATTCTTGTATGAAAACTCTCTTCGAACTCTGCAGTGTATTGACATATAAATAGTCTTCTTACACGGGCACAGCTGGGAATCATTAAAGATAGTTTATAAAATATGCATGAATAGAATGGAATAAAATGATTCTAGTTTCCCGTGCTGTGATGGCCGAGTGGTTAAGGCGTTTGACTCGAAATCAAATGGGCTATGCCCGCGCAGGTTCGAATCCTGCTCGCAGCGATTACACTTTTGCAAAGTTCAAAAACGTTTTTTGTTTGTTATGGAAAAATAGCAACAGACGTCTGAACATTAACGAATTCTAATCAGTGAACAGAAAAGTGAGTGAATCATAGATATTTTATATATCAAAATCCGATCACTTCGTGAAAATCATTTTTTCTCAAAAATTAATCGCTGCGAGTTTGGCTCGAATCCATTGGATTTCAACTCCAACGCCTTAACAACTCGGCCACCACAGCAGTTGGTATGTTATAGAGTTCATGTCATGTGATAAATTAGTACTATAAACAAACTGTTTTTATTAGTACTATTAACAAACTGTTTTTATTAGTACTATAAACAAACTGTTTTATTAGTACTATTAACAAACTGTTTTTATTAGTACTATAAACAAACTGTTTTTATTAGTACTATTAAACAAACTGTTTTTATTAGTACTATAAACAAACTGTTTTTATTAGTACTATAAACAAACTGTTTTTATTAGTACTATTAATAAACTGTTTTATTAGTACTATAAACAAACTGTTTTATTAGTACTATTAACAAACTGTTTTTATTAGTACTATAAACAAACTGTTTTTATTAGTACTATAAACAAACTGTTTTTATGAGTACTATAATAAACTGTTTTTATTAGTACTATTAACAAATTGTTTTTCGGCGTTAACTGTATAAAATTGATTTTGACCTACTCCTTCAATCATTCAAATGTTGGTAGAGTAAATGCAATGCTATCAATGGATTGTATAATTTATTTCTAGGATATTTAGGATATTCCTATTTAAAATGGGAGTTTCAGGTTGTATATATCGTTCTACTAGATATAACATGAAATGTAACACAGTAATGAAAATCTTACACTTCCATATCAATTTAGGAATGCTGCTTTGGCAATATGATTAAAAAAAAATAAATAAAAAGCAGGCGTATGTCTACTGTTAGAACACAATTTCACTTTGTAAAAGTGGACTCGGCCCTCAGGGGAGGTAACTATTGCGGAGAAGTTTTGCAGTTTATTGTGCAGATCTTGAACATTAATCGGACATACGCGATTTATGATCTTTCGGTTTCGCTTGGTTACACATGAATTGTGTTTACTTTAAAAAAAATAACAGCAAGTGCATGATATTTAATGGATGTTGGTAGGTTATTTCTTTATTTAGTTTGTAAATTAAATCCGTTTTGTTATATATTCTTTACAATAATCTCATAATCTTGGTATTTATAAACGTTTTTGCTAACGTTTCCAACATTCTAATAGTTTTAATCTGTTTTATATGTTACAATAGACATTTATTTAGCTACGCCGAATATCTTTTTTAACAGACATTTCTTGTTATAATTGTACCTTAAATATCCCTTCTTCGATAGAATGGGTAACATCTACCTGGTCATTCACTTTGACAACAAATACAGTCAAGAACGGTAAGTCATCCTTCTTTAGGCATTATTCCCCATTTTACATCTTATACCAAATACATTGCATTGTTTAATGATTTATTTCTTATTTAACTAATTCAGGCACTAACACCTCTAAACTTGCGCAAAATATTCGGGAAGAAGAAATTACATGTAACATTTCAAGCTTTGCAACGTATCAATCCTCCAAAACGGAAACAGCCTTAACAATATCGAAAGTGGTTGGCAGTGTACAGAAATAGGCTGCTGGTAACAATGCCTCGAATATCGGTCAATGGCGATACATTGCTATGTTAATTGTTATGTATATACCGACTTGAGTTTTTTATACATGTATTTGCATTTGAATGAGCTGTGAAAAGCTTTTGAAAGATAATAAACTGCATAAGACCAAAAGGTCACAATTTCGTACTAACATTTTAAATTTGAAATGCAACTCTATTATATGTTACAAGACACTAATGAAAATAAATCAGTCAATGAATGTATATACATGTATGAGTAATGTTATTTTCTAAATTTCTTAGAATAGGAATGTGTATTAAGTTACATATCATAAAAAAATACTAAATTCAAATGCTTTTGTGACCGAGTGGTTTTTGATGTTGAGTATCTAAACATAGATGGGAACTGTGGTACTGTTGTACGTAATTGCTTTGTTAGAAGCTAAATAAGTATCAGAAGAAACACGCTGTATTCTTACCTCCTGCGCAGTTGAAACCCGATCGACTGGGCGGGCAGTTACAGAAGTAGGACCCCACCGTGTTGACACAAGTACCTCCAAACTGACACGGGTTTGATAGACACTCGTTGATATCTGGATACACAACATATAATTTCAATTGCAAAATTATCAATCTTATTATTAGATATGATGTAATGTATATAATGCACTTCTTTTATCTTCTTCCAGTTTCATTTAAGTTAATAATTTATTGCATGGAATATTTACTTTTATTCGGTGGAAGTAACATTCATTAAAAAATATGCAAATAAAAAAAGTAATTAATTACGAAAATACCAATTTAAATGCGCACTATGTTAGAAATAAAATGTCTAATTTTGTTTCAAAATTAATTAAGACAATTGTGGTGTAAAAGATTCTGTCAGAAGTCTTTGCATTTCTTGTGTAGCTGGATAGAACCTTCCATATAGTGCATGCTATAGTTAGTTGATTTTCTTGACGGCTTCATCTGCGAATTTTACTAGTGCATAAATCCAAGAATGTATGTACCCACGATTGTGCATTTAAACGTTCTCAATGAAATTTTAAAGTCAACGAAAAAAAAAAGTTAATATAATTAATTCTATATGATAGTTAATGATAGATAATTAATATGATAGTTAATTATATATGATAGAAAAGGTCGAGAATGGACGAACAGACGGACACTTACCCGATTCACAGTTCATTCCGGTGAAGCCTGGATGACAAACACACTGGTAGGAACCGGGGAGATTTCTGCACGTACCGTTGTTTAGACATGGATTGTCAAGGAAACACTCGTTAACATCTATAAATGACATAAAACACGTGTATTTAAAAAAAAAGACCGAACTACACAATTATGTTACAAAACATAAATAAATGACAAATGACACAATGAATAGCCTACTACCATTAAAGGAGATAAAATGTTTGATGAAAGAAACGTCGTACTGATTACGCCAAGTAAACACTAAACTCATTAAAAAGAACAAAACTGTTGTCGAAAAATAGAGCTACCGAGGCGCAAATGTCGATCTAGTAGCGGAAATAGATTTGTATAAGTTTAAAGATTGTGTTTCATAGTGGACGTAATATTAACTTGAATGTATAAGTATATTAAACGTTTGTCAGTATTACAGATTTCTTTTCCTCTTGATATATTTATTTCCAGTAAAAGTAATCGCTGCGAGCAGGGTTCGAACCTGCGCGGGAAGAACCCATTGGATTTCAAGTCCAACGCCTTAACCACTCGGCCATCACAGCTGACATATCTACATTGTTATGATATCGAAAAAGAGCTTGACACAGTATAATCGTTGCTGATACGTTTCTTGTACTGTAATGGAATGTTGACAACTATTGAGTTCTATTCATAGAGATGGCGACAGCTGAGAGATAAAATACCCATTTAAAGAAAACAATGTAACATTACAGGTATGAACTGTGTGTATAAAGTGCTGTGATGGCCGAGTGGTTAAGGCGTTTGACTCGAAATCAAATGGGCTATGCCCGCGCAGGTTCGAATCCTGCTCGCAGCGTTGAACTTTTTACAGTTGAATGACTTTTTGAGAAACGCAACATCATTACCACTACAAGACTTGAGTTGATGAATGATCATGCTACTTTAGCATAGTGTATCAACTACTTTTTTTTTGCAGTGCGTTTTAGATAAAGATTATATATTCTAAAGGGCACCGTGGTCCAAAAGTAGTGTACAGGACTGTGAATCCGAGGATGTTTGGGTTTGAGTTTTCTAGACGGCAATAATCTTTCATGGCTTTCAAGTCACAAAGAACTGATCCAACCAATTAATTAATAAATGTAACACGTAAAAAGAAATGAATTTAAACTAATCTTACGTAAACTATGCTACTTCTATACGCCTATTATATCGTAAAAAATGGTACTGGTATAGACCCCTTGCTTGGCGCTTAGCAATATAAGGGTAGTTCCAGGACTGGTTGGTCCGGAGTCAGGATAATGTGACCGGATGTGATACTGCAGTTTGGCAGCACTATATCTGTCACAAGTATACAAGTAGTCTGTCGGTAGGACGTTAAACCCAATAAACAGACCTACCCCACAAAAAAATTAATATTCCAGTCGTCTTTTATAGTCTTACCTATAGTGCACAGGGGCCCGGTCCAGCCATCCGGGCACTGGCAGGTGAACCCGCCCTCTGTGTTAATACAGCGGCCTCCATTCGCACAGACGGACATATTCTGACACTCGTTGTAGTCTGGTGAGAATAATTATATTCACAATTATATTTCTTTTTTTTATTCTCCTTTCCACCATAATTATATATGTTAACCCTTTCCCTCATATAGACTCATTTTGACACACATAAAGCCTGATCTGCAGAAAACCACAGTTAAACCTTACCAAATTTAATTACAAAATCCTCATTTCCAGACCACTGAGGAGCAGCGAACAGCATAAAACCTGATCAGCCTGCGAGTTACTCGCAGACTGATCTGGTTTTATGCTGTTCGCATAGGTCTTTTTATGGTGTCCTCTATGAGGGAAAGGGTTAAACTAACTAATAATACATAATCAGGTTTAATCAATGGTCATATTATTTAAGTACTTTTTTCGGAAATTTGAAAAGGACAGATTAATAGGCAATACGAAATGGGGAAAAAGGAAAAGAAAAAGGGATACATGCCTTGTTTGCTTACATAACATCATGGGTAATGAACTGTATTGTGACTTGAAATGAGTTGTATTTTTTAATGTTATGTTACTTACTTATTGATTAGAAAGCTTGCCAAAGGCATACGAAAGAACATTTTTAAGGTACCACATATCTTATCAAATTGCAATTACTAAATTTTGATTATATTTACACACTTTAAACTTTTGCTGATACACTAGATTAGCAAACTGATACGATCTGAGTAATGTTTATGTACCTATTTCACATCGAGGTCCTATCCACTGCAGTGTACACTCGCAAGAGTAGGTGCCCTGGAGGTTGGTGCACGTGCCACCGTTCAAGCACGGGTTCTGGAGGCACTCGTTCACGTCTGGGAACAGATTTGTAGATAAGTCACACTTCTTTTATCATAAAAATGAAATCAACCATAAATGTATGTTTAGAATTGGAGCTAGTATTTCCCTGATTCAATCATTAGATTTATGAACTTGATTGATGTGAAACAATGCGTTAACTGCTACACTACTAGGACGTCCTAAGGATCTAAAGAAGCACTTACCGACGGAGCAGTTTTGCCCACTCCAGCCCTGAGCGCACTGGCACGTGTAGCCCCCGATAGAGTTGAAACATACACCTCCGTTCTGGCAGATGCCGAAATATTCGGCACACTCGTTAATATCTGTGAACAGATTCACGAAATAATGATTGGGAAAAAATCAGAAACATTTTTATTTAAAAATGAAACAGTAACCATGTAAAGCTAACAGAGAGCGAGAGAGAGAGAGGAGCAGGATGTGCAAATATTCTTACATGAATGACATTATCAGTTGCAAAGTACGGGTCAACCATAAAGACTTCCATTACATATTATGCACTTGCTGATTTTGTTTAAAGTAAAGACAATTCATGTGTAACCAAGCGAAACTGTAAGATCATAAATCGCATATTTCCTATTATTGTTCAAGATTCGCAAAATAAACTGCACAACTTCTCCGCAAAACAGCATTCCTAAATTGATATGGAATTGTAAATTTTCATTACTGTGTTACTTTTCATGTTTGAATTGAAAAAGAAACCTGTTAAATCAAGTAGAAATTATATAACTGAAAGTCCATTTAATGGATTACCCTAATATCCTAAAAAATTACAAGCCATTGAAAGAACTGTTAAATCATTGAGATCTTTCCACCAACACTGATTGTTAAAATAGGTCAAAATCAATTTTATACAACTACGCTGAAAAAACAACAACAAACAACAACAATAAAAAAACCCAACAACATACATAGTTATGTTGAGCAAAGCGGAAATGCAAATAACAGTGTTTACCTATTCCGCACGTGTCTCCACGGAAACCCGATGGACATTCACACCGGAAACTGCCAATCTCGTTGATACAGGTTCCACCATTTAGACAATTAACTGTCAAACACTCGTCAATATCTGGATAAAATAATAATTAAAGTTTGCAACTGCGACGATACTTTTTAAAACACTTGGAGTGCATATCCAATATTAAGAATGCATAGAAAAAATCGGTTACCATTTGATAATTCTTCATGTCAACTCAATGTGATGACTAAAATTGATATTAACTGGAGGCGTGTTGTTGATGTTTTTTTTTCTTTGAGAAGTACGCAAGCCTGCACCTTCAAAAGTTTAACAATCAACCTTACGACAAACTATCTTTGATGTCTATCTTTAGGTGATTAACAATCATTTTGTTTTGTATGATAAAAACAATGTCCGATTTCATCAGATGAAATTACATGGGATGACAAATTCGAGATAACATTCCATGCTTTTCACACCACTGAAAGCTGGTATAATAATATATAATACACCTTTTTATACAATGTTTTTTTTTTTTTAAAGGTAGAATATTTTGAAACTGGTATTGATTCTAAAAGCTAATTCCGCCATTTAGACTACTTAATTGAATATACCGGCTTCGTAATTCATGAAAGGTATTCCGATTAATTGTCAAGAAGAATACAGTATTGGAGTTTGATGAATGATCAATTATTTAAAACTTTCCCCATTTTTATTTGTTTGTGATTATACACATATATATGGTTTCTGTGTATTTGTTTTTAATGAAAAGCATATATAAAATAACCACATGTACCTAAATCGCAGAGTTGACCTTTCCAGCCAAGGTCACAAATACACGTGAAAGAGCCAGGGGTATTGATGCACGTGCCTCCGTTCATACATTGCAGTTCGAAACATTCGTTGATATCACTGGCGCAGTTCGGCCCAGTCCATCCGCCAGTGCACGTGCAAGTATAGGAGCCCTCCGTATTGACGCACGTGCCGCCATTTTGACATGGCTGCTGCAGACATTCGTTTACGTCTGTGGAAAAAAAAGGAATCAAGTTTATCCTTTGTATTGTCTCATTTAATTGCTTCTTTATAACAAACAACCGATGTAATGTTAATTAGACCTTAGACTTCTGACTGCAGAACAATTGTCAGAAAATTCGACGAATGTTGGTTGAACCTTTAAATTATTTTCTGAGCACACATGTATATAAAAATATCCCCCAAGTATATAGTTTTATTCCAAAAGACTCATTAGGGCTTGCATTTAAAGGGATGAGCTTATCTAACCTGTTTCACAGTTTCTTCCGGTCCAACCAGGGAGACACTGACAGGAATATGTCCCCGCGCCATTGTAGCACGTGCCGTTGTTCTTACAAGGTGAGAATAGATCGCATTCGTTGATATCTGAAAGTATACAATCGGTGCTGTTTATAACATTTCTCCTTTTGAACCTGTATATGTAATTCTATTGATAATCAAATTATTGAATAGTGTGTCCCTTTGAAATTAAAATATTACATCACATGTATTTGAAAATACCAGAGTAAAATTCCCCCCTTGAAACTGGAAAGGTAATAGTAATCCACTAAGTAACGATGCTCTACTATGTGGACACCTATACTGTACGGACATACCTATCTGACAGTTCTGTCCGCTCCATCCCTCTGCGCATGAACATTCATAACTTCCGGGCAAGTCGTTGCAGGTGGCGCCGTTCTGACACGGATACATCAAGCACTCGTTCTCGTCTAGACGGGTAATACAAATATATTGCTTAACATATAGTGTAAAAATATCAGAGAATTTCTGATCGGCATATGAAATTATTGAGAAAAAACTACAGCTAATACTGAAAGTGATGAATACCCTTGCTAAAAGCTGGGCCAGAAATGAATGGTTAGGCGACACGACATGATTGATGCCAGTATGGTGTCCACCTCACAATGTGACGCGAGGTATAATGAACTTGTTCATATCATTGCATTCCAAAAATGTTCAATTTGCTATGTAAATGTTAAATATAAATCCTTAAGTCAATTATAAGATTTAATTTGATGAGTGTAAAATAAATTTATAAGTGCTCCGGTAGACATGTACCTATTTCACAGACGGCGCCCTTCCATCCTTGTACACACTGACAGATGAACGACCCCTTAGTGTTGATACACTTCCCGTCATGTAGACAGATCGAACTGTTCTCACACTCATTTATATCTGACAGGAAAATAACACAAATTGACACAAATAATACAATAGTACAGACCCTATCATGGAAGTATGGATGTAAATGAGTTTTTTTTAGATATAATAGACCATTTCAACAGATGATCGGCAATACCCGGTATAATTCGCTGTTATTAAGTGACCAATCAATAACTGGGGAAAAATCTCAAGTGTATGTTTATTTTCCATTGAACAATGTGTGAATGTGTACACCAAACGTGTAGATTAGGTGTTCGGGTGTTAATTTACATAGGTTTATGTCTCATTTCGGATTGAAATGGTCTATATCATTCATTATTTTGATTATTAGAAGCAACATCGCAAACATCATAACATTTATGCAGATTATATTTCAATGCATTATTTTCGTTACATTTATTATTATAATGATTACTATATATACTATGGCATGAAAGAGGATAAATGTAAAACAGTTACACAATGAGAATGACGGGAATGGAGAAAAAAAAAAGATAAAGGAACTCACCAATTTCACAAAGCTGGCCGGTCCAGCCCTGGTAACAATCAATACACTCGTACCCGCCCATCAGGTTGTTGCATCTCCCACCGTTCATACATTGTAGTTCGAAACATTCATTTACATCTGTAGACAGACAATAATTATGAAGCTTAAGGAACCACCAATAGGCACCAATATATATACTTTTTTGCTTAAGTCCCCCCCTTTTTTTCTAAGAACGGCACTGCAGCCATTGTTTGATATTGTTATGTTGGGGGAGGACAAATTTTCAACTGGTAGAACTTAAACAAGAGATCTGTATGCAGAAGAAGGACAATGCTTTATAGTCAAAATATTATGCCATCGTTCATATTTGAGATTCAGGGTTTCTAAAGGCACGTGACTTGTATACACGCATTCAGGCCAAGTCTAAATGTTGCACATTACTGTCGCATTCAGATCACCTAGTGTAGTAATCCAGGTTTGATAAAATCCACAACAACAGTAAAGAAAATCTGGTCTAATCAATTTCCCTCTATTAAACTTTAACAACTTCACTCACTTCTAGTTGCCTTTTCAAAATAATAAACAAATCAATAATAGATTAATAAATAATGCCGATCATTAAATACATTTTTTTCGAGAGGCAATTTTTAAATCAATGTTAATGATGAGGTATAGTCTCAGCCTTATAGCGGAAAACAGTATAAAATATCCCGAAAATATCACGTTAAATTTAATGCCCTACCTTTTTGACAGTTTTGTCCCTCCCAGAATTCTGTGCATTGGCATCTGTAGGAGCCATCCGTGTTGAAACAAGCACCGCCATGTAAACAGGGTTCTTCAAGGCATTCATTTGTATCTATTATAAACAAGGAAGGAAATATTAACCATATTCTCAAATGTCCTCAAGTATACTCAAGTATTGTCATTATATTCTAAAGGGGTTGCATCCTACGAGGTATGCAACAGTCAAGATTAAATACATGTATGATAAAATGTTGTTTTTGTTGTTGTTGTTTAGGTCTGTTTGTTGTTGTTGTTGTTGTAATCTGAAATTTTGTTTTAACACATAATGGTTGCTATAAACAAGTGAGATTCAACAACAGTGTTATTATACAGAGGTACTTGCCGTTTCTGCAGTCGATGCCAGTGCGACCCGCGGGACACTCGCAGTAGAAGGACCCCACGGTATTGACGCACATGCCCCCGTACAGACACGGATACTGGTCACACTCGTTCACATCTGGAAAACACATAGTTACAGGTATGTACTGAATACTGTATTTGATTTTATAAGAACGATATATATATGCAATACTTTACCAGCTTTATTAGCTATGATGTCATATACATGTAAAAGGATGTCATTTTTATGTCAACGTACCTCTTTCACAGTTAGTGCCGGTGTACCCCCTGGGACATCTACATATGTACGAACCCTGTGTGTTATCACATGTACCACCATTCAGACAGGGGCTTTGGAGACACTCGTTCACATCTGTTTGGAAAATGAAGATATATATTTAAGTAAATAAATCCTTGTATTATATATGTAATTAACTAGACTTAGACTTAAGTTTGACAGAGGAATTATTCTTAAAATGCTTTAATTAACTTATTTAAAGTTATCCTTTATATAAACAACAAAGAGTTATCAAATTGTCTACACAGATAAACAAGTTCAACCGAATAAAGGACTAAATATTTATGTTTATGAAAAAGTAAACAGTCGTGTTCCGTTAAGTGATATTTAATAAATTATTGAATTTGATTTTAAAACTTTTCGGAAGAAGATTTTAAAAAAATGCTATTGTAACTTTGCAAGGGCGCGTGACGTCATTACCTAGGAGACAGGATGGACCAGTCCAGCCGGTTCCACAGCGACACATGTACGTGCCCGGTGTGTTTGTACAGGTTCCCCCGTTGTAGCATGGGTTATTCTGACACTCGTCGATATCTGAAAATATTCATTGCAATCATCAGAAACCAAAAGTTTTTCTCATCCTTGTGGCCAGACAAGTCATGTAATAGCATATTAATGAAACTTAAATTGTGAAAGCAACTTCATTGGGCTTTCTTTAATTCTAGGCGAAATTTGAGTTATAATGGTCACATTTTGTGTGAAGAATGTAAAATAAAAGTGGCATTTTCTTTTATTTGGTTATATTAAAATATATGATGAATCGATTTTAATTGGCTGAATATTAAAAATTGTCTTCAGTTAGATTAAAAATAAGATTCATTAATCAATAGGTAAAAATAAAATAATTAGTGTATAGGTAAAAAAAAGGAGATGTATTCTTGTTTTTTCTTTGTTACATTCCACTTAATTACTCCAATATGTCTCTAAGACTATCCTTAAAAATCCATAATTCAAGGTAACTGAACTTAACAAACCTAGTTCGCAGTTAGTTCCAAACCATCCTTGCGGGCACTCACAACGGAAACTACCGACAATATTTCGGCAAATTCCGCCGTTCTTACAAATGTCCGGATTCAAACACTCATTTACATCTGCAGAAAAAAGATACAAATGCACGAAATAATAATCATAATAGTATTATCATAAAAGTACTATTGTTAATGATAATTATGGAAGTAAACGTGAAAAAAATGATAGGCTAGGATAAAGTGAGTAATATCAGTATTTATGTAAAAGACAAAAAATTAGAGTGGTTCGTGCGGATCTTATAGATAAACAAGAGCTGTCAGAGGACAGCACGCTAGACTATTCAAAATGCTTGTTGGTAAATCAAATGAAATCTATTTCAATTCTTGCCCTTCACATACCCTGTACATAATAA
Organism: Solen grandis; assembly: GCA_021229015.1. Classification (NCBI taxonomy): domain Eukaryota; kingdom Metazoa; phylum Mollusca; class Bivalvia; order Adapedonta; family Solenidae; genus Solen; species Solen grandis. Next base: position 21,366,133 of record CM037793.1, read on the forward strand.
TAGTCAAAAATGATATACCTTGATAGTCTGATACCCCTTAATATTTTTATGATGTCTAAAATCAATCCCATGCCTAGTTACTGAGACATAAGCACAATAAGCAAAACTTTAACCAAAATTTCTAAGTTAAAAAAGGGGCCATAACTTGTAATATATTCCATCAAAAGTTATCTACCTTAGTTTAAACATATTTATTGCAAAAATGCATCATAGCAAAGCAACTGGATTTTGACGAAAGTATAAAATACTTATAGAGTCAATCTCCATCACAAATAAGTTACATGTAAATGGCTGATCCAATTATGCAATATAGTAAATATACATACATGAAAAACTTAGTTAAATAGTGATGCTTGTGGAAAGTAGCAAAAAGAGTAAATATTTCATACTTAAAGCCAAAACTTTCAAAACAAGGCTGGTAGAAAACAAAAGAAGAAGAGAAGAAAAACAGTGAATATGTATATACTTAAGAGTTCCAAATATAAACCGCTTTCAACCCGGTAGACAAGTAAGGAGAAACAAATCTGAGATTTGGGGAAGTATCTACTGCACACACAGACGATGAGATGTGAAGTTGATATTTATATGTTGGTAATAAAGATAGTCACTCTTATACAAAAAAATTAAAGAAGGAATCAGTTTAAGTAAATCTACGGCTACTAGTAATGAATTGATGAAGTGCTTTGAAAATTAGTCTGTTTGTCTCAGCAGGTAGCATGGAGTCGCCGAATAGTAAAGTGTCCACACTTGGGTGTACATGTAGTTGGTTTAGGCTGTCAATTAAAATGTTTCTTTGGTTTCGGTACATTTCACATTTTAACAAGTAATGAGCGTTAGTTTCAGGAGTCCCACATTGACAAAGAGGAGAGTCAATTATGTTTCGAGAAAATACGTAGAATTTAAGTTCACTGCATTTCATTCTGAGTCGAGCGTGTAAAACTTGAACTTTCCTATTACCAAGGTAATAGCAAGAATGTGTATGTGTACGATTCATATTGAGATAACCTTTAAAAGTATTTACAGAGGGTGAATTTCTTACATTTTCGGGGAGTTCGTTCCACTCGCGCACTACCGACGGTAAAAAGGAATTTGAATATCTACCTTGATAGTATATATACTCCTAACATATTTAAGATATTTCAAATCAATCCCATGCCTGGATACTGAGATATAAGCATGAAAGTACCTTGCATGCAAAACTTAAACCAAAATTTCTAAGCTAAAAAGGGCCATAACTTGTAATATATTCCATCAAAAGTTATCTTCTATGAAAGTATGATACCCCTAAACATATTAAAGATGTTTCAAATCAATCGCATGCCTGGATACTGAGATATTAGCATGAAAGTACCTTGCATGCAAAACTTTAACCAAATTTCTAAGTTAAAAAGGGGCCATAACTTGTAATATATTCCATCAAGAGTTATCTACCTTGGTTGTCTGAAACCCCTTAACATATTCATAAACTTTCAAGTCAATACTATGAATGGTTATTGAGATATAAGGTTGATAGTAACTTGCACGCAAAACTTTAACCAAAAGCTGCAACGCCAACGCCGACGCCAGGGCGAATACAATAGCTCTCATATTCTTCAAATAGTCGAGCTAAAAATCACTTTTTGTTTAAAAAATAAAGAAGTTGCAAAAAAAAAATCAAAAAAAATCTAGATACAATATGACGCAACGTTTGCAACGCCATAACATATACACGTATGTTTATGAAAAACATATTCGATGGTCATAAATGTACCTTTTAAGGCGTACCTTTAAGTTTCTAAAGGCCAAAAGGTTGAGTAAAGGGACATAGATATTTTTAGAGCGGTTCCTAGAAATTAATATTATTGTATTCGATGTACGAAAAAGGTGCAATAACGGGGATTTGGTTTATTACGATTTAGCAAACTTTTTAGACCATTTAGAGTAATTTGTCAATGTGGTCATGTTTATAATGTTAACCATTTTCTATTTGGAATGTTTTTATTCTACATTCAGTCTAAGTGTTTGTTTGTTTAAGATAATAAAAATGAACAGCTCATAAGTTAAAGAAGGGGTCAATAGTACATTATATATGTCATTTCAGTCCATTCAAAAGGTCAAAGGTCATGTAAAGTCGGCTGCGAAGTGTGTGGTACGTACCAGTCTGACAAATATCGCCGGTCCACTGTGTTGGACAGTCACACTTGTAGGAACCGTCTAGGTTCATGCACACGCCGCCATTCAGGCACGTGATACGGGAGCATTCGTCCACATCTGGAGACACAACAGGCACGTGATTTGATGTCATTACATGTAATCGCCACATTTAATGAAACATGTTAAAATATTGTATTTACTTTCTTTATTTAAAGTTCCAAGACTACATTGATGGTTAGAAATGACGGAAACATTACCTGCTGTACAATCCTTGCCCGTCCATGCCGGTGGACAAAGACACCTGTACCCGCCAAATGTATTTTGGCAAGTTCCCCCATTTTTACACAGATCGGGTGACTGGGCGCATTCATCGATATCTGGAGATCAATAAGTGAAAGGACCATATGTATATTAACTTACATATCATGACAATGATAAGAGTGAAATATCTTGTCAATTTATTAAGAGGTGTAAATACCTAGTATAATGTAGATTCGTGATTTATTTAACATATGTTGACTATCAGTTGGTTAAAAAACATATTATTTAAGACAATCCATGCATATCCTTTGCAAAAAGTAATATCATGTCAATATCAATAAGTTCGTACCTTGTTAGCTTAATGCTTACAATCAGGAAATATTCTATCATTTCTAATATAAACTAAAGGTCCTGTTACAATGCATATTCTAAAACGATAGAAAACACACTTCTAAAACATATTTGCATCTGTCTCTCTTGCCATAATCTGAAGACAAGGTGAAAGTCTATGAAGTTTATAAATCATTTAAATGTGATGCTCACCCTGATCACAAAGTGGACCTGTCCATCCGTCGGCACAAATACACTGGAATGACCCCAGGGTGTTCTCGCACCTTGCGTTGTTAAGGCATGGTCCCCGACTGCATTCATTGTCATCTGTCTTACACAGGGGACCAGTCCATCCCTCCGTGCACTCACACAGGAAACCCCCATGTATGTTCCGGCACGTGGCTCCATGGCTACAGGGATTGCTGTAACACTCGTCTGTATCTGTACAGTTGAAAAGAAAATCTATAGCATTTTGCGGGGGCTGTGATTCGCCTTATTTGATTTATTGATACATTCGCAAAATTAATCAATATTACCTTCATATTCATGTATTACTTAAAAATGGATTGTTTTATATGGAATTATCTAAATGTGCAGTAAAATACCAAAATATCAGTTGGATATGGCTTGAATCACATGAACAGCACCATGCATGTATTCGAATTCGAGTGGGAAAGAGAAAGTATTGATCTTTACAAATAGCATTTCATGATTTCCGTTGCTTTTGTTTATTTGACAATAGCAATTAAAATGTTTTTCCAGGATATAAAAAACTAATCAAAATATACTTATTGAAACTGCAAAGCTTAAAATTCATTTTAGACTTCATACACATACATTTTCTGTTAAGGAAGGAAAAGCCCAAACACAAAGGGAAATTAATTTGCGTATGTGTGAATAGGGTTTGAAAAAATATATATGTGGTTACCGGTACGTATCATCTTGTAAATAGTATGAATGCATTTTGCATACATGTATTTTAATAAACACGATTAAAAGATAATGAAGGTAGAAATAAACCAGTTGTTTATGTGCGGGTTCGAGAAATACTGGTACACACCATTGTCGCAGTTAGGTCCAGACCATTGCTCAAGACATATACACTCATACCAGCCGATAGTGTCGACGCATGTGCCGGCATTCTTGCATGGATTTCCGAGGGTTACACATTCATTAATATCTGAAATAATGTTAAAATGTGCATATAGAAAAAATCGTATAAGAGATAGATAAATATGGGTAAATCTTAATCTACTTCATAAACAAATTTTAAATCAAATGACAGTAAATCATGTCTTTCCGTGGCCATTGTTTTATCGATAACATGACCTTATCATTATGTATATGAAAAAAATATATATCATGACTTATATAGAGAATACCGTATAAATTTCATGTGTGAAATAAATTACGATCTTACCCTACTCAGTTCATATTTTTGAAATAATATCGCAATTCTTCATGTTATTATCTTTCATTTTTAATCATTTATTATTTCATTTTAAACGTGTATCGTCATGAAAATGAAAAAATAAATGGTGAATGAAATGAATATATTTTTTTTTTTATCAAATTCATGAAAGAAAAATCAGTATATACTCACTAGTCTGGCAGTACTGTCCCTCGTATCCTTGTGGACACAGACACATAAAGGAGCCCTGGGTGTTGACACACGTGCCGTTATTCAGACAGGGGTCACTTAGGCATTCATCGACATCTGAAGGTTGCGGAGATGAAAAATATCCAATAAGAAATTTATGAATGTATATTTTGTCCAGTAGAATGAAACACTATAGATAACGTAATAAGACAATTCTGCAACTAAACTGTGAAGTTTTTTTGATAGTACAATTAAATTTTACCATTTGTTTATATAAGCAAAAAGGGCATTTCGTGAAACCTGTGCATGCAGTACCATTTTCGATAGGAGGCGCATGAAATATGCAATATAAAGATATTAAATATCAGCATGCAATTTTAATTAAATCTATGTTTAGACATTAAACAGCGATTTACAAAAAAGTGCCACTTAAAACGATAATGACATCATACTTCTGTCCAAAAATTGTATGAATTTTGCCATGTATGCTTTTGTATGAAATATTCACTGATGAATTATCATCCTAAGTCTTAATTATATGGTCAAATAACTCTTATTAAAACGCCACTTACCGTGCTGGCAGAACTCGCCATCGAATCCCGGGAGACACTCGCACTGGTATGTGCCCGCTCTGTTGACGCACGTGGCGTTGTTTAGGCACTCAATGGCTAGGCATTCGTTCACATCTTCATGTCCAAATAAAAAAAAATGTTGTTTCATTTTGTATAACATTTATTCTCTTTTAGGAAAAAACAAAAAACAAAACAACAACATCAACAAAACAATCCTGTCTCTAACAATTTTTATGTTAAAACAAACTATTGATATTGAATAAGAAACGTATAATAATTTTCTTATATACATGTATGTAGGCATGCTCAGATACTTGAGTATTTTAAATAACACGTTTAAAATATTCATGAAGTATAGCAGAAATGATACCCAAATGTAATCAATACTTTGATACCAGTAATATATTTTCGACAAGATAAAGACATGATTTATATATTTACGTACATGTACTTAGTTTACATAGACTTACATATGATCATTTTTGTTGTTGAAAGTGAAACACTAGTGCTACACTAGTGCTACACTTTGAACCTCATGGCCTTTCACGGAGATAACCAAGGTTTCCTAATGTTTCATTTAGGTAACTTGGTTATCTTGGTAGAGGTTAAGTGGTCCAAGTCGTAGCGGAACCATGAGAGAAACTTTACCTTAAATCTAATTACACAAAGACTTACCGTGTTGACTATTTATATCATATTCGGGTTTGTAATCTGTATTTTGTCAGAAAATGAAGACCTATCAATGACGAAAAACCCTGCTAGAGGTGTTGAACACGCTATATACAGGTAGAATCTATTTTAATATTAAATATTACAAACTTTAAGCATATCTGAAATAAGTCACTGCTCGATACATGTTCGGTAAAAAGTGGCACATGACATTGATAGCACTCACCGTTTTCGCAGTATTTCCCCGTCCACTCTGGCGGACATTCACAAAGGAAATCACCAGGGAGATTTCTGCAAACGCCTCTGTGCAGGCAGTTGACGGTGAGGCACTCGTCCGTATCTGTAATGATTAAAAAATGAAAATATTTGTTGCACTATATACCAAAAAAACAAACAAAAAACGACCTTTATCAGTGGAACAAATGAGTGATGACTTGAAATCAGAATCCGGTGTTTTATCCAAATTAAAAACTTGACAGTTGCGTGAAATATTCTGACATGTATCTGCGTTGCCGTCAACCAGGGTCTCTATATATACAGTATTAATATTAAGAGACCCTGCGTCAAAATATAGAGACCTAGAGATAACAGGATAGGTCAACATTGCATGCTGTTCATGAAAGCTTGTTAGTGGCAAAGATGGAGGGGGCACATGATTTTTTTACTGTTACTAGTTTCAATATACCACATGCTAAAAGATATAGATATTTTCAGTAAAACATTGCTGTTATAGACTAAATATGTTAGATATTCCCTGCTAATAATTTAGAAAAGGTGTTCAGTGAAAGTCAAACTTGTGTCTTAAGTTTCGTTTAAGAATATCATCTTTCAATTTAAACAGTTTTTGACCGTGCCGGTAGATACTTACCATTTTGGCAGAATTGTCCGTACCATCCTTGATTACAGTCACATCTGTAGGAACCAGCCAGCTCTATACACACACCATTTTCGTTACATGGGCTGGACAACAGCGTGCACTCCTTCCGGTCTGCAGAGCCACACATTTTTATACATGTAAATTCTTTTTATCATATCTAAATATTATAACAAGACGAATATAATTGTTTTCGTGTCCCGGAAAGAGGAGAACTAGAACTATCAATGTTGACTATTAATTAATGCACATGCAATACGTTCAGAATGTGTCCTCACAATGACGTCCAATATAGCAGTAACAGTGACCTTGACCTAATTTTCTGATCAGTTTCATCTAGAATACTTATATAAATTGATTGTTTCATGTTTAAATGGAGTCCTTTGAACTCAGTTTGAAATATTTGGGTCAAGGGTACGTGATACCATGGTAAAACCCACTTCAATGAAAATAAAAGCATAATGAATTCCTTTTATATTTTTCAAACATTTTTAAATAGGTAAATAAAGCTGTATCATCATATGAAAAAGAAAACGCAGTTACAATGCATATATTTAAAGCATCATTTTAACTTACCCTCTGCACAATGGACACCTTCCCAGCCGTCTAAACACGTGCAGTAGTAAGACCCAATAGTATTCACGCACGTGCCACTATTCTGACATGGACTGTTCAAGCACTCATTCCGGTCTAAAAACATGATTCTATATTTGATATTCATACATAAAGTACTGGGATTTTAAATTAATTCATTTTGCATTTTATTGGGTACATCATCAAATCATCAATATATATCTTATTGTATTGTTTTTCTATGACTGAAGATAATACTGATGGTAATATTGCATACCTTGTTCGCACGTTGTCCCGGTAAATCCAGCAGCACACTGACAGTAGAAAGATCCAACCAGGTTTGTACACGTCCCGCCATTCTTGCAGGGGTTTGCTTCCAGACTTTTAAAATTTCATTTTTTTAAAAATTTCTCAATTTCAGATTAAGAAATGAATTTCAGTTTTTGATTAATGAAAATCGATGTCTTTACATTTGTGTAAGACACATACCATATTGACATCTGTCGCCTGTCCAACCGTCCGGACACACGCAAGTATAGGTACCGACACCCTCCGGAGACGCCGCACAATAACCGCCATTTAGACACTGGATCCGAAGACAAGGTTCCGTATCTTAAACATTCAGGATACATTTTAAAATCAGTCAATACGTTGATATGGATACATTTTCATAAAATGTATTCACACAATGCACAAACACACACATTTAATTGTGTTTTTCCTTTTTTTTTTGTATTTTACGCAGTAAGATTATAGACAACCATGTCTTTAA
>CM037793.1:21374016-21424016 GCA_021229015.1 Solen grandis
TCCGTTATTTATTTAATGTGTATGTTAAAGTCCTAACTTTAGTCGAGTGTATTTTTTGACTATGCGTAGATCGTTGAAAGTATTCCGGTATTTAAGTGAAAAGTGTAAGCTGTTCGGTATTTTAATAATATCAGTCGGTGATATATCGGTGTAAGCTGTCCGGTATATTTATTATATCAATTTCAATATCTGTGAAGCTGTCCGGTATATGGTGTAAGCTGTTCGGTATATACATTGTTGAAATATAGGTATAAACTGTTCGGAAATATCGATGTAAGCTGTTCGAAAATATCGACGAAATATCGGTGTAAGCTATCCGATATTTATATATCGAGGAAATATCGGCGTTAGCTGTCTCATCGATAAATAGATATTTAAAGCACTCGCCCGTTAAGTTAGTGGTTTTCAGTTCGAGCCACAACTGTTTTCCTTGATATAGTAGATTAATTTCATAATAGGTGCCTGCATGACTGCATATATTTCTCACCCGGTAACATTTGACAATGATAAACATGGCTTTGTAATCTACTGCTTTCAGCTCTCTTTTTTTAACCGCCAGTTTTCGTATTTAAGAAAAAGTTTTATATCCACATTTGTTTTAATAGTTTGGACGTGATTGCTACATGAATTTGTTTCAGTTTAACGTCCCTTCGTCAGTATTTCAGTCATTTTGAGGACTGCAGATATATAGGCTGTCTCAAGGCGATATCACATGACGGACAAGTGGCATGATACCACACACACTTTTACCCTGACACCGGGACAAACACATTCTGGAGTACTTTCTACTACATTAGTTGTTAAGTACGACGGTAATCAGTCCAAACTAAGGAGATATACCAGTACCATTTGAATGACCTTTGGGGCTCGACCTAACGGCGTAAACCCCACGTATTATTCGTACTATTACCCGGCCACAGAGACCGGTGAGTGCAATAGGTATTCGAAATAACAAAAGTTTCAAACACTGTAAAACTTGCGCAATCACGGGAAATGAGAAAACAGTTTTTGTGTTCAGTTGACGGTTCGTGTTATGGTTCCTTGTATATAGTACACGTACAAGTACAGGCAATGCGACCCTGACACAGTACAAGAATGTCATAATACACAGAAATGATCCAAGAAGATAGTACGCTTTCTTATCAAGTCTCAAAGATAAAAAGTTCAGCTGTTGTCAAAGATTGTCACGCTGGACTCGAATGCATGATATAAGAATACAGGTAATAAAACCAATATCATATTCCGATAGTATGATATATAGTAGAACCAATGATGAAATTTTAAAGAGTTTTACCAGCCGTAACGTAAGTTAATTTTTTTCTTACTGACCCGATATGTCCAGCATGTCGCCGATAAATAAAAGGGACTAAAAGTACAAAATACGCTTTTTATCATAAAATGTGTAAATTATTTACCAAAATTTAGATAAACAATTCCATATATTATACAGAAACAGGACTGATAAGGAGAAACATATTTGTAACATCTTTAATATTGTTTTTTTTTTTTTCCTACTGTTTTTATTACACAAAATCTACTACAAGATTGATTTCTACACGGTTAATATGAGGTTAACGAAAATACGCCCCCCCCCCCTCATCCCGTCCCGAAAAAGAAATATGATTGTAAAATATTTAAGACCATAGTTAAGCCAGGTCGGATTAGAAGAAATTGTCATTTTGAAATATTCTTAACTTCTTATTTTATCATCTTTCATGTATTTTGATTAGGGAGCAGAAATGAAACCTGAATACTGATGACATCACAGATTGAACGGTCACCCCTGAGGAACACAAATTGTTCATTTTATATTGTTTGTGTGTACACAGAACATTTCATAGAAAGGGAAGTAGGCTAAATATATAAATAAAATTGGAACAACTGTTTCAAAATGATTTGCATTCAAAGTAATACTAAATTGACAATAATGGCGACTAACTCTAGCTTATGACAGCCAGAGTACATGTTTGTTGTCCCTGGGAAGGCAATCATTATACTCAGACACACCATCTAGAGAGAGAGGGGGGGGGGGAGAGAACAACAGTGTGTTGAGAGAAGTTTGGTAAGGAAGATGTAAACTGTGTTTTCCATGGAAGACCCTTACTTCTAGCGGGTTTGTCGTATTATTATAAAGACATTGGCACGATGTAGATGAAGACATACAGTCAGATTGCGATATCTCGAGGACAGCGTGGGGAAAGGAAATATTAGGAAAATCGTGAGGCTCGATGTTCGGGTGTATTATTTTGTCCTATCATTTCTCTCACAATGTAGTTTTTCTCTCACAATGCAGTCTATCATTTCTCTCACAATGTAGTCCCATCATTGCTCTCACAATGTAGTCCTATCACCTCTCTTACAATAAAGTCCTATCATTTTTCTCACAATAAGGCCCAAACTGGGTCTTGGAATGGAATTTGAATTAGGCACTGTGCTCGAGAATTCGCTCTTCGCACCGGTATGTTGCTGTAATCAGGCTTTAATTATAGTTATGCCGACATGCGTCTCCACACTCGTACACACTTCCAAAGTACGACATGTTCGTTCATTTAGAAGAGATGCATATTTAACGCTCAAATAAAAGAACTGTGAAGCAAGGGCGTATTTATAAAATCTAATAGGACTCTCTTGTGGAGATTCACCTTCCATAACTGAAACCATAAACCTATTGATCTGTGCTGAAAGTGCTGCCGATCCTGGTTATATAAAAGCATATAAAAGCAAGACCTTTTAACTGAAGCTGGGATTGCTTTATCTTACGTTATCGCATTTCCATATCTCAACAAACCGATGCATGTACTAACTTCATATTAGCCTAAAATTAAAACGACCGTGAAGTAGGGCGCGCATGTAAATTATAATTTTATTAAACTATAATATTATTAGAGACATTGATAAAATATTTGTGTCGCTACTTATCTCGCTGTGATCTGTTTCTTATATTAAGTTTGGGATATTTTTATAAGTGATTAAACAGCATATTTCTTTGTGTTTGAAGTAAAAGGTAAGACGCGAGTTAAAACATCTGATATTTCCTAAGTAGCCGTAGTATAAACGGCTTCAGAACCAGTTTCTCGGATTTCTTCATAGTGCTATAAATGACCGAGAAATTGTGAAAGGACAGTCAGAAATTGGGTCAGAAGTGTTATCAACAGTAACGGAGGAATTAAAAAGAAAGGAAGATATTTACTTTCAAAAGGTATCTCGATTTCATTGTTTCTTTTTTTCTTTTTCAGGCTGAACTTGAGGACAAAATATTGCTGGATTTTTGTCAATTTGAAATCGCTATGAATATGTGAATTGCGAAATTAACGACTGATTAGTCAATTCTTGAAATGTCTTTGTATTTTAGAACTAAGATTTGCTTCAGTATTGAATTTCAAATCTGCATCATAAAAAAAAGTATGTCATTTGAAATTTGTTGTGATTTGTTGTCCGAAGTTATTTCAGACGTGTTGTCATGATCATGAAACATTACAATTTACAATATACTCGCTGAAAAGCAGAAAACAAGTACAACTTTTAAAACAAAATTCGTTTCACAATGAATATCCTCGAGTGCCCAAACTGCGCCTCTCTAAGATTTAATTAGGAAATGCAACATAAATAAAACACATAGAATAGAAACTGTTCACGTACCAATTAATTCTATCAAATTCACACGATACCCCCCCCCCCCAAAAAAAAAATCTTTTATAAATAATTATTCACTCAAAAATAACATTTAATACATTACAAGTCAAATATTATGCCATCATTTTGTGTGGTCTTAACTCCGCCCCCTAGGTGATGTCATAGCAGTTGTGAATTGTACACATATGACTTCCATTTATAAATATGTAAACAGCAGATGGAATTTCCGAGATACTTTTATTTTAAAAATTTGAGTGTAAAAGGGCCATTCTGCGTGGAAATAATTTTGTATGAAGAAAAAACACATAAAAAGATTGGTGCAAGATAAAATTTGCAATATTTATCAGTTTGAATAAAAAATTCTTACAAAAATCATCTGAGTTTATTTACAGAAACATAGAAAAAATTCTAACAGTCGCTTACGCGTGTGATAAAATCTAGCGAGACTATGGTAAAAAAAGGAAGGAGGCGGAGTTAGGACAGGGACGCAGTTAAGACCTCCAAAGATACATTCCCTCCTTTGCAGGAAAAGACATATTATGTTTAATAGGTCTTTCTGTGTAAGGCACTGGTTGTTTCTCTGATTATTTCTAACTGGTGATTCGTTTATCATTTAGTTAGCTTATACCAAGGTATCTTTACTACTTTTTATAGAGATACCTTTTTATAACAGCCAGAATTAAATTCCCTGAATATTAATTTTCTTGTCCTACGTACACTCACATTACATGGAGACAAAGTGGGATGCGAGGCTAGTGATTTTCATTAGTGATAGTTCTAAGAGGTTGTGTAGTTATGGATTTACAATGTATATCATCATATAAAATCATATTATTTGAATTTATTTCAGGTATGTGTTTATGTGTTTAAATGTCAGCCATGGGTCAGTTGCTATCACGGTCCAAACCAGAGCTCAAGGAACCGTATCTGCACGTTTTTGATGCACTTCAAGATGGCCGTCTGTGTAAGCTCAAGGAATATCAAAGTGAAATACCAGATTTTGCCAGCATTACCAAAAACAGGAAGTCCCTCCTGCATTGGGCAGTAATACATGGAAACAAGAGTTGCATTAAATTCCTTCTTGATTCTTGCCTTGATGTGAATATGCGGGATGAGTTTAATAACACACCTTTACTAGAAGTTGTGCAGTGTAAGTCCAAGAGTACATCTGAACTGTCAGACATTATCCACACTTTGTTGAGAGCCAAAGCAGATATCAATGCCACTAACTCTTTAAAAAGGACAACCTTGTTAAAATCCATTATACTTTTTCGGCACAATATATCAGAGATTTTGTTGGAGTTGGGTGCCGACACTAACATAGCAGATGTGGATGGGTTACTTCCGATCCATGTGTGTGCTACATACTCATCCTTGCCGTTATTGCGGCAAGTGTTGAGGTGCAATGCCAACATAGATTCTCAGGACAAGAAAGGAAGGACAGCTCTGTACTTTGCTATTCTGTCAGGACATCAGTGTATAGTTGATGAACTATTGCATCATGGCTGTGACCTTAATCTTGGCTCTTGTCTTGGATACCCCTTGCAAACAGCCATTGTCAAATGTAAACTAGATGCAGTCAATTCCCTACTACAGCATGGTGTTAACGTTGGGGTCACCATACATGAACACCGACAGACGTTGTCTAAAGCCAAAGATTGTCTGAATCTTGCCTTGCTATTGCTTCACAATGAACTGTCATCAGTGCAAAGGAATGTCGATGAAAATTGCCCTCAGGAATTGAATCAGACTGAACGTTTGAGAAAGTCTTTACTTATTGTTGACCTAGTCACACAGGCTTATGGTGGGGATGTCAGCATTGCCAAAAATATTTTCATAAAGTCACGTAAAAGTAATCCACTCGAAAAAATACCAGATTGTCCATTTCGGCGCAAGCTTACTCAGGTGTTGAGGAAACTGGTGTTTCTCCAAACAATGACAGACAAAGCTGCAGTTACCCTAGATGGAATGCCTAAACTTACAAACGTAGGAGGGAGGCACTCACTTGAGAACCTGTGTCGAATGAGAGTACGGAAACTTATGATGCTCAGTGGGACCAATGTCATGTACGCTGTGGAGAAGCTGGACTGCTCACAGGTTGTCAAGGATATATTGCTGCTAAGAGACCAATGACATTATGTTTTGTTTTTTTAGTGGTCAGGCATGTGTGATGCTGACCAGTTTCCTGTATCAAAGGTTATCAATGCAAATCTTCCTCATTGTAATAATATTCTGATGTTGACAGTATCATGTTAAACATGTAGTACATGTAATAGGTTCATCAGAAGTTTCTCAATATTAGATTTAAAAAAAAAATTCTGGTAAATGTTTGACAAACTTTTTAAACTCTAATATTCTTTTGAATAGGGCATACTTAAAACATATAGAAGATATACCTGTAAACTTTGCCAATCATTTCCTTAATTTCCTCTATAATCTTAAATGTAATTTTTATGAATGATTTTTGTGTAGCATAAATTAAAAAACAAAACAAAAAAAAATCATTATATAGATCAGATGCAAGGGTATTTTGGAATAAGAGTCAGGTATAACTTTTACTTTGCAGAAAACTCCTTATTTTTACACACAATATGCATCCATTTGTAGACAGACAATAAATATTCATGAACAGTTATTCATTTATTTTTAAACAGCTGGTAAGTGCTTAAGAGACATACCATTTTCATGTCAAAATTGTAACTTGTGATTTTTTTGGTATTACAAAATATAGCAATTACACTTTGTGATATATTTTTATTTTTGAGTAACATTTTTACCTTTTTACTAAGTGTTTCAAGGGATCGACTCTTACATGTTGTTGTTGTATATTAGTAAGTGCTTGTAAGCATGCCATCTTTCATGTAAAGTAACTTGCTATTTTTGTATACTAGAATATATAGCAATTACAGCTTCTTGTACAGAGTTAGTTTTATTTTTGTCACAACTGCTTTACTGTGTAAGGTAAATGTTATTATTTGATTAAACAGCTATCTTTACATGGTTACAGTTATTTGTATTAAACAGTATACTTTTACAGGTTACAGTTATTTGTGTATTCACAACAGCTATACTTGTTCAGGTTAATTGTTACAGTTATTTTGTGTATTCACAACAGCTATACTTGTACAGGTTACAGTTATTTGTGTATTCACAACAGCTATACTTGTACAGGTTACAGTTATTTGTGTATTCACAACAGCTATACTTGTACAGGTTACAGTTATTTGTGTATTCACAACAGCTATACTTGTACAGGTTACAGTTATTTGTGTATTCACAACAGCTATACTTGTACAGGTTACAGTTATTTGTGTATTCACAACAGCTATACTTGTACAGGTTACAGTTATTTTGTGTATTCACAACAGCTATACTTGTACAGGTTACAGTTATTTGTGTATTCACAACAGCTATACTTGTACAGGTTACAGTTATTTGTGTATTCACAACAGCTATACTTGTACAGGTTACAGTTATTTGTGTATTCACAACAGCTATACTTGTACAGGTTACAGTTATTTGTGTATTCACAACAGCTATACTTGTACAGGTTACAGTTATTTGTGTATACACAACAGCTATACTTGTACAGGTTACAGTTATTTGTGTACACACAACAGCTATACTTGTACAGGTTACAGTTATTTGTGTATACACAACAGCTATTCTTGTACAGGTTACAGTTATTTGTGTATTCACAACAGCTATACTTGTACAGGTTACAGTTATTTTGTGTATTCACAACAGCTATACTTGTATAGGTTACAGTTATTTGTGTATTCACAACAGCTATACTTGTACAGGTTACAGTTATTTGTGTATTCACAACAGCTATACTTGTACAGGTTACAGTTATTTGTGTATTCACAACAGCTATACTTGTACAGGTTACAGTTATTTGTGTATTCACAACAGCTATACTTGTACAGGTTACAGTTATTTGTGTATTCACAACAGCTATACTTGTACAGGTTACAGTTATTTTGTGTATTCACAACAGCTATACTTGTACAGGTTACAGTTATTTTAAGTAACAGTTATTAAATTCCTTAACAGTTAACAATTATTCTTGTACAGGTAACAGCTACTTGTGTACAAGTAACAGCTATTCTTTAATAGTTAACTATTCTTGTACAGGTACCAGATATTCATGTACAAGTTACAGCTATTCTTTAATGTACGTACATGTCTGTTCATGTACATGTAACTGTTCTTGTACATGTAGTAGCTTTCTTGTACATGTAGTAGCTGTTCTTGTACATGTAGTTACTGTTCTTGTACATGTAGTAGCTGTTCTTGTACATGTAGTAGCTGTTCTTGTACATGTTCTTGTACATGTAGTAGCTATTATTGTACATGTAGTAGCTGTTCTTGTACATGTTCTTGTAATGTATTATTTTGTACATGTAGTAGCTGTTCTTGTACATGTAGTAGCTGTTCTTTTACATGTAATAGCTACGATTGTTAAGGTTACTTGTGTAAGTACATTTAATTTTTTTTAATCCAATTAAGTTGTTGTGAGGTTACTTAAAATGAATATATAGAAACACTTAGCCTTATCACCTTAGAAAAGTAACATCTTATCTTTAATGGTGTATGATACAGTCTTTCATTAGTATATATTTCTTTTCACAAACAAAAAAAGTAAGTATACTATCTTTATTGGAGTGGTTTAGGTGTCTTAAGTGCCTCTAGGGATTGTTCAAATACAACAAGCTCAGTATAAATGGACACATATTTTCTTATGTAGGCATAAATAATCCTTGTGCTAATGGTTCACATATTGATTCTGATCTTGTTTCCATGGCTACATTTATTTGCTACACCTGTGTATAGATTTCCTAAAATTGTAAGATGTTAATGAGGCAGTATTGCAGAATATTGATTTTGTGGAAGGACTCACCTTTCCTAACATGGCATAATGTATATCCGACCAACTGATAATTAATGATAATTGAAATGATGATAAGTGATAATTATAAGAGTGTTTCGTGTTGCATAGCAATGTGATATTTATAATATATATCCATTCCTTCAGTAAAATAGTTACCATAAATACAGTGTATATACATACGGGGTGAGGGATGAATAGTCAATCCTAAATGTAATGTCCTAATCCTAATGGTATCCTCTATGAGGGAAAGGGTTAATGATTACATTATTCAGAAATGTAAAAATAAAAAAAAATTGCACAAACATGTTCATTTGTTTGTATGGGTGTAATGTCCATCAGTATTTCACCTGCTCTTTATTTGAAACTTATTTGTTTTAGGTTTTTATATTGATTGGGCATCTAATCTGCCTTGACGGTTGTACCAGTACTTAGTGCCTGTGAAGGGCTTTAAATAAATCTTTGACCTTTACAGTGTTTGAACCCACAACCTTCAGATCCTTAGTGGGGTTTGCTACCACAGTGCCCTATTTAGGGTACTAAGAAGGAGCAGTATAAACCCTGATCAGAGTGAGAGTAGTTTGCAGGATGATCAGGTTTGAATTGGTCACTTGGATTGGTCACTTGGATAATTTTCTTTAGAGCTCCCATGTAGTACCAGTAGTGCACTCACAGTGATTATCATCCAAACTTCAGAAATTAATTTCATCTTCAACATTTGGATACTCCAGAATATCATTTGACACTAGTCAGTAAATTTGTCATATTCATTAGGGTAGCAGTGGTTATCAAGTAGACCTTTTTCAAGATTATCACTGTATGTAAATTATTAGACTGCTTTTCTCATTAGCAAGGATCTTAAGACACATGTGGTCAATTTCTTGATTTAATAAGATTCCTTGTTACCTGTTTGTGGAGCTTGGCCAAAACTCAGCATCTGCTAGAGTGAACTCACTATGTCAGATTAGATTCTGGTCACACTACTTAGTTATTATTAACAAAACCTAAAGGAACAGAAAAATGTTGAATAGATTTGTGTAAGCCATTTATCCATTAAAACTTCACCTCATACAGACATGCTTTGATTTCTTGGCAAACAGAGCAAACCCAGATCAGGTAGCTCCTCCAAAACCAGGTTCTTCAGTTTGCTCATAAATTTGCACATACTTATTTATGAGATAAAGGGTTAAATAAACGTTGATTTGGGGAATTTTTCTTGAAAGAATTTGATTTGTGAGTTTTTCTAGTGGACATTTGCTTTCTTGCCTTCTTGTTATTCTTCTGTTCTGATATTGTCAGGTTTAGCCTTGGCCTTGATTAGAAAATCATATTAACATATGTTGAATATACTTGACTAGGATATAATTATACATATACATGCTGTGTATTATATCTGTTTATCATATATACCAAAGTGCTCTAATTCCCCTTACCTCAAGTAGTTACCTCCCTTTACAGTTGTAGATAACCACTAACACCACAAGTAAAAATTAACAGAATTTAGCTTTTTTTTTTTTTTCCAAAAACTTTTTATTTTACTGCAAGCGTCATTTACCTAAGTATGTTTTCTTTAATAAACATCAAATATCGCAACGTGGTAAAAAAAAAAAAAACATTTAAAAAAATATTTTTGTTGTTGTGACAGCAGACGGAGACACCATTTTGTTAGTTTTTTGCTTGCAAGGGAGATCACTGTGTGAAGTTTGAAAGTAGACATGCAAAAAGAGGAGATGCAGATAGGACATCTCCCTCCAGAAGCTGTATGCAATATTGTAGCTCAGTTTTACACTGTCCGTGCAGCACAGAAAATAAAACATATACCATTTACAGTAAATAAGTATTCATCATGTTACAAATGTGTATATGAATATTCATGAGGTAAAGGGTTTATTTAACATGAATTATTGGGATTTTTTTTCTCTCAAGAAGTTGATTTGTGAATTTTGCTAGTGGACACTTGTGCTAGTTTTCTCTTTTGATATTGTTAATCTTAGTTATGTTCTTGGTTAGAAAGGCATGTTCATATATTTTCAAATACTTTACTAGATTATAAATGTACTAGTGTTACATTGTAATCATATACACCTGATTGGTATAATTGTGACTGTTTATCATATATACCACAGTGCTGTATAGAACTAAAATATTGAAATATTGAAGCTTTCTTTTAGTATTGCATGAAAAAAAAAAAATTGAATTCATGGTAGTCCTGATTTTTTTTTTATGAATGTGAAGTTTTCAACCAAGAACAGCTTGCAAGTTACACCAGGAGACGAGGAGGCAACACTGGAAAATCTATACAGACTGAGAATGGCTTTCAGTCAAACCAAAAGTTACATTGGTTAAAATGGTAAAGGCTTTATTTGATTAAAGAGCTAAAACATCAATACCAGAATCACTCAACTGTCTGCCTACTAATGGCTCTTTTCATTATTTACAGAGGCGGTATTGACATTGATTTACAGACTATCCAGTTGGTACAATGGGAAAATAAGTCAATGTTTGACCTGGTTTATACAAAAGGAGACAATGTTTTATTTGTGATACTCTTAGTGAACAGTAGATCTAGACATGAATGGACTTATATTTTCACTGCCAAAACCTGTAAATGTGAATTGCTGGTAAAGGGAATTGTATTTAGCATGGTTGTTGTGCTTGCCAGATGATTTGGGTTTACACTTGTTATCAAGTTGTTTTTCTTTCAAGAAATCTTCAAAATATAATGTCTCTCATGTGAAATGTACAGTCCAAATCAATCCATGTTGCAGTTTGGGACCACATCTAGATACTGCATTAAGGTGGGACTGCCCTGTAGCTATATGACAACACTGAATGAAATATATATATATAGATCTTGGGTCCTTGGTGCCAGCTGTGTTATAATGGAGCTTGTTATAATGGATCTGCTCTGTATACCAGACTGTGGTCAACTTGTGTGAAGCAAATTGACCAGTAGACATGATCAGTATAGAAAAAAATCAGTCTGCAAGTTAACACTACCAACAGTCTGTTTGGGATCAATCCTTGTAACTTCTCATGTTAAGGTTTTTCTGTGCTCAAAAATTTCAAATACTGTACCACCCCTCACCATGTGAAATTTTTAAGAAATCAAAGACTATTTTCCTGCAAGGAAATGCTAATTATAGTATTTGGGCTAACTGCTATGATTATAGTGAATAAGGGAGTTCTAGGTTATTAAAATTTTGAATTTCAGAAAATCTCAATTTGAGATGTCTAATTCAATGTAGGCCTGGTTCGGATTTCCACCAAGAATACTTAGCGCTAAGTAATACTTCAATTCTTAAACTAAGTAGATTCACATTCAACCTTTGCTATTTTATGAAATATTCAAGTACATGACTAAGCAGAAATGAATCATTACCTTTATAACTAACAATAATTGTTAAGAAATTAAATATTTGGGTATTTTTATTAGAGAAACAAGACTATAAAGAATTTCACCCTTAAGTATTTAAGTTTTAAGAATTGTTGGTGGAATTCGACTCTGTTCACATAGGTCATTTTCCTAATATCATTTTGTAAAAGGTTATGCAGTTAAATGTATTATTATTTAGTATTGTATTCTATTGTAGATGTCTATCAATGTGATTGCTCAATATTTGCTTACAAAGTACCTGTCTTTCCAGCATTTTTATATCTATTTCATCCGTTCACATTATTAGAAAGATCGTCTTTTTAGCTGACCTGAGCACAAGGTGCTAATGGTGAGCTGTTGTGATCGCCTTTTGTCCAGCGTCCGGCGTCAACAATTTTCTTTAAACAACATCTCCTCCTTAACCACTGGGCCAATTTTTAGAAAACTTACAGAAATGTTCCTTGGGTGAAGCTCTACCAAACTTGTTCAAATGGTTCCGGTCCATTGCATTTCTGGGTGACAGGAGCTAAAAATAGATTTTTGAAGTGAAATCTTTAAAAATCTTCTCTGAAACCTCAGGGCCTAGAGCTTAGATATCTGGTGTGTGGCATTGTCTGAAGGGCCTCTACCAAGGTTGTACAAATCATGGCCCTGGGGTCAAAATTGGCCCCGCCCCAGGGGTCACTTGATTTTACATAGACTTATATAGGAAAAACTAGATAAATCTTCTTGTCAAAAACCACAAGGCCTGGAGTTTAGGTATTTGGTGTTTAACATGGCCTAGTAGACATCTACCAAGTTTGTTCAATCATGGGCCTGTATCAAAATTGGCCCCTCCTCAGGGGTCACTTGATTTTACATAGACTTATATAAGAAAAACTAGAAAAAATCTTCTTGTCAGAAACCAAGGCCTTGAGTTCAGATATTTGGTTTGTAACATGGCCTAGTAGACATCTACCAGATATGTTCAAATCATGGCCCTGGGGTCAAAATTAGTCCCGCCTTAGGGGTCACTTGATTTTACACAGAGTGCGTCAAAATGAGTCTATATGAGGGAATGGGTTAATGTAATTATCACTGTTTATTGCATCATGATTCACCTACCATCCATCTCACTCAGGTGAGCAACACAGGGCTTTCTTGGCCCTCTTGTCTGTGTTATACTGTGTTGTATAACAATGGTTTTGAGTGGCAAGGGTTATGCCAGGGTTTTGCTTGCTAAAATTTTATGTGCACGTGAACAGTGCAGCAAAAGCATGTACTGAAGAAATGTTATATTATGGGTGTCTAAACCGGTCTTTTAGACGCTCATAATTTTTGCTGAGTAAGAATAAATTACAATTACATTTTACTAAGGTGTACACGTATGCCTTAACTTCTAGTCTTAAGATCGTTGTATGTTGAATGTAATATTTTTGTATGAAGTACAATGCAGGTCCATTGTATTGTATGTGTGGTCCAAGCCAGAATCTTTGGTTTGTATTGGACTGTGGTCTGACCACTGGTACATAGAAGAATTTCATACAAGTATTTGTTCAAAACAGGGACTATATATCTTCAATTTGAACACTTATATATTGGACTCGTCCGTCCATGTAATAATGGATCTGCATAGTATTGATAATGAATATCTTGTATAAAATTAATGTGCAAAGTAAGAAATGTGAAGCTTGCGATATATTGTTGCAAATGTTGGAAAATATTAGTGCTGTTGTGAATAAAAGTCATTACATGTTGTATGTGTGTTTGTTGTTATAAAAACAAATCTATTTTAATATACATGTGTATTTACGCATATTCTTAAATCAGTGATTTAATAAATGAAGATAAATGTCTTTCTTGGTCTTCATTTTTCTTATCTTATGAGTTGTCTGCCCAATTAAGTTTTGTAAAGTTGATCTGATATGACAAAATAAACAAGCTGTCTGCAAGACAGCACTATCGACTATTCAAAGTGCTTTTTGGTAAATCAAATGAAATGTATTTCTTGTTCTTCACATACACTGTTCATAATAATAGTAAAAAAATGATACAAATTGATAGTCTGATACCCCTAAATATGTTTATGAAGTCTAAAATCAATCTCATGTCTAAACTGAGACATAAGCATAATAACATTGTGGATGCAAAACTTAAACCAAGTATCCAAGTTTAACTTTAACCAAAAAGTCTTAAGTCAAAAAGTGGTCATAATCTGCATTATATTTTGTCAAAAACTATATGATACTACTGAACATATTAAACATGTTTCAAATTAATCCCATGCCTGGTTACTGAGAGATAAGCATGAAAGTTATACCTTGCATGCAAAACTTAAACCAAAACTTCAGTTATAAAGGGACCATAATTGTAATATATTCCATCTGGAGTTATCTACCTTTAATACACTTCAACATGTTTAAGATGAATCAATTCCATGTCTTAATACTGAGATTTTAGCATGAAAGTATATTGAATGCAAAATATCAAAATTTCTAAATTAACAAGTGTTCTTTGGAAGACATGTGCCACCTGCTGAAGCCTGATGGAAAAAGTGTGGCGGACAAGCGTGACAGAAAAAAGTGCGAGAGACAGATACACAATGGAAAAGTGATCCTTATGTGTCACCTCTACTTAGAGCAGGTGATACAAAAAGGGGCCATAATTTGTATCAAATTCAGTCAATAGTTATTTACTTTGGTTGTCTGATGTCATAAACTTTCAAGTCAATACCATGAATGGTTATTGAGATACAAGAGTGTTCTTTGGAATGTGTCATCTGCTGAAGCATGACGGAAAAGGTGTGACAGACAGACAGTGGAAAAGTGATCCCTATTTGTCACCTCCTCTGCTTTCAGCAGGTGACACAATAAACTGGATAGTAGCTTGCACGTAAAACTTTAACCAAATTTTCTATTGCATGCAAAACTTTTACCAATTTTTTTTAAGTTAAAAAGGGCTATAATTTGTATTAAATTCAGTCAAGAGTTATCTGCCACTGAACTTATTCATAAACTTTCAAGTCAACACTGAGAATGGTCATTGAGATATAAGCTGGATAGTTTGAAAACTTTTACCAAAAAGCTGCAATGCTGACGCCAACGCAAGGGTGACTGCAATAGCTCTCATATTCTTTGAATAGTCAAGCTAAAAAAGTGTTAAAGCTAAAACAAAGACATGTGTATGATACCACACCCAGTTACATTATTCTGACACTGTGCCAACAAGTCCTGGAACTGCTCTTTATATATGCCGAGTGTCAAGCAGGAAACTACCAGTACCATATTTAATGACTTTGGTATGTCACTGTCTGAGATCGAACCCTTGACCTCCTCATCCAGAAGCGAACACTCTAAATGTCTTGAAATGAGCCAGTCACAAATCTTAACAGGGATGATCTTGGGAAGCAAAGCCAGACACGTAAGGTTTTTTGCTGTTTCACCCATTATGTACAGACTTATGGTCTTTGAATTATAGATTAACAAGGGTGTTCTCTGGAACACATGTGTCACCTGCTCAAGCATGACAGAAGTGTGATGGACAGACAGATGGACGAACGGACTGACAACAGAATAGTGATCCCTATTTGCACCTCTGCTTGTAGCAGGTGACACAACAAGGGTGTTCTCTGGAACACATGTGTCACCTGCTAAAGCGTGACAGACAGATGGACGGACAGACATGATTACTACAGAAAAGTGATACCTTTGTGTCACCTCTGCAGCAGGTGACACAAAAATAGCTGTGTCACACATATCTCCAAAACTGAATGACCCAGAGTAATTTAACTTTTCAAGCATGTTCACCAGTATGTTAAGTTTTGCACCTTTGGAATTTGTTGTTTCACCCAATACTGCAGAGGTATAGATATGGTAATTCAACAATGTTCTCTGGAACATGTGTGTCACCTGCTGAAGCGTGATGGAAAAAGTGTGACAGACAGATGACGGAAAAGTGATCCCTATGTGTCACCTCTGCTTACAGCAGGTGATACAAAAGGTAGCTGTCATACTAGTAAATGTCTGGAAAGTTATGAGAAACATGGCCCATTTTTTATAAATACAATGTAGGTGAAAAGTGGGGACATCTGTGTAATGGACACATTTCTAGAATTGAAAATTGTATCATGAATGTAAATATGGACTGATGTATGTCCAAAAACATTACAACAGTCACAGTATTCCATCTTTCTTGACACATACCGGTATTGCAGGTTTGGATAGGCATATTTTATTACCAGTACTACATGTAACCTGCCTAATTCTGCAAGACTATCAATTTAACAAATTTATTTGTTTCTCCTGGAACAGTCCTGAGATAATATGATCACTTAACTTGATTACTATCCAACTAGGATATACCTAAACTGATTAGGGTTAAAATAAACAAACAATTATGTATCACAAATTGTGGGTTTATTCAATATCAACGTTTTGTTTAAAGACAATAACAAGTGAAGTTTCACTGATGCACTCTGGGTGAAAGTATCACAGATTATCAGATATGAATAAACACATTGGATAAATACATCTAAGGTTTTGTTTACATCCTCTATCACACCAGATCTCCACTGTTACTACACTTGTACCATGTTCAGTTTGTATACCGCGATCGAAGGTTATCCTTGACCGCAAGGTCTAAAATATGGCCAAAATAATCATAAAATGATTGTCAGCCGTTACAACAGAAGAAGAAAAAGGAGTGCTGTGCAATCATCATGAACGTGGAGTGTGGCCAAATATCAAACATGCACAAAATAACATTTCTTGAGTGGAGTATGAGTGTGTTAAGGGTGATATGAAGCATGTTGAGAACTTGATGGACACAGAAGGAACACAGAAGGAACATGGTAACCACACATTTTATTGTAGTTTTGATGATACCTAAAATCAGCCGCACTCTCACCTTGTTCTGTCTTTATCTTTTTTTCTTTTTTTTTTGATGAAGAGCGAAGTCAAGTGTGACTAGGCAATTAAAATTATAACTTAACAAATGTTCATTCTTTCAGAATAAAAATGCATTGGTATGGAAAGTACATAACAAAAGACATCCTTAAATAGTCAAGTTATTTTACCTTTCAAATGCTGTGGGATATGTTAAAAAAAATGCAAATTTTAGCATTATCAATTAAACTGGTATATTTTTAATTAATTTCTCAAAATTCATAAAAACAAAGTGAATGCATACAAAACACTCTATTTACATGTACATACATGTATCAGCAAAAGAGACCACATAGTGACCAACATCTTTTCACAAATACTATAAACTTACAGACTAGACTTTACAAGCACTATTTTATAAAAGATGATCAGTGTAAATCTGTGAAGCTGTTTTAACCCTTTCCCTCATATAGACTCATTTTGACGCACTCAATAGGTACCACATAAAGCCTGATCTGCAGAATACCACAGTTAAACCTTACCAAATTTAATTATAAAGTCCTCATTTCCAGACCACTGAGGAGCAGTGAACAGCATAAAACCTGATCAGCCTCTATGAGGGAAAGGGTGAAGTACAAATAGAAATAAAAGAGTTTCCCAGTCAATCCTCTCTGTGTCTCTCCATTGTAATTTCCTTTTGTAAGAAGATTTGCACTGGTAATATTCCTACCTTGTTTTAAGATTGTAAGTGTAAATGAGAGGTAGGAAATGGTGAGGGGATTTTAGCCTAGTGTACAATCATGTAATTTGCAAAAGTTGAATATTGATTAACACAATTGGTTACAAATCCTATCATACAAGCAAACTGTCTAAATAAAGCAGTACCCTTTAGCCTTTATCATTCAATATATCTATTAATAAATTGCTATCACTTTACGTCAATGTAAAAAGAAATCAATAATGTGAGCTTTCTCTAATTTCACACACACACAAAAACTTAAATAGTGCTAAAGTAATACTTGAAATCCAAAATAAAGGTAAAAACTCATTTCATACAAAATATCTATGGTAGGTAAATGACTTCTGGTTACTTAACAAATATATACCTATTTGGCTAACATTTCATTTTAGAAACTATGTAAATAAGGAAACAATTTGATGAAATATGTTCAGAGTAATTAAGTATTACTTAGCACTAATTTAAGTTGGTGGCTCTAGATCCAGACTCGAATTCAACCAACAATACTTAGCACAAAGTAATACTTAAATACTTAGTGGAGACTTTCATTGCTCTTGCTTCTCTTTTAAAAGTAACTATATATTTCATTTCTTATCAAACATTGTTAGTTTTAAAGGTAATCATTGATTTCTTTTTAGTCATATACTTGAATATTTTATAAAACAGGAATGATTGAATGTGTATCTACCTAGTTTATGAATTAAAGTATTACTTAGCGCTAAACATTGTTGGTGGAATTCGAGTCAGGTGAAAAAATATTCTGGAAAGAGGTTTCCTAATTATGAATGATGATGATTACTAGTCATACCTAGACTCACTAGTTCAAACATAAGCACTGGTAGCGAGGGCAAAGGATTGCAAACAAATCTTTAATTGGAAATTAACATTAATTGGAAATTAACATTAATTGGAAATTAACATTAATTGGAAATTAACAGCAGTTGAATCCATATTATCTGGATACCATGCTACAGGCAGATCCAAACAAACCCAATCATGTTTAAACATGAGATTCATTATGACAGTTAATGTCTTATCATTCAAATAAAGTATATCTGGTTTTAAGCTTTAATGCATGTAAAGCAATAATATCTGAAAACGGACATTTTTATATATCAAAATATGTTTAGACCTGAGAAAAGATTTTCATAAGTGGATCTTAACATTCATATACAATTCTATCTGTTAATAGCACATCGAAGGCTGAAATTAAAATTTTACCATCTGCTCCTAATTTTATATTGACTATGAGCACTTGATATTGATACCATTATCGAAACATTGAATGCCCAAAACAGTGTTATAAATAAATAGCCTTGGATTATAAATTTCAAATGATAAGAATAGAGCTGAAAGTATTTTTTTTTTACAGAATGGACATAAAATGTTCAAAATAAAAATGTACAACTCAAAGACCAAAACACAATTTGAATAGGGGCCATTCTGGTGGGTCGGTCGGAGCACTATAAACCTACATATTTCTAATTTTTGCTTGGGTGAATTGTATCAGACTCATTTAAAACATGAGAACACTTTTGTCTTTGATTGCAATTAAGCTTTTCACTATAAGAGTACACTATTACTCTTTTTTTTGTGCTATCCTTAACATATAATGTTAATTGGTATGGCTAAATAATTCATGCATATGTTGACTGTTTTACATGTATTGGTTTTGTTTGCCATTTTGTACATTTTATGTTGAAATAAATCTTGTCTATCTATCTAAGATTCATGTCATGAAAGGCAAATGAGGATCCCAGGGTGATCTATGTACAATATTAACAACCAATTTGGTTGGAAGGTGGGAAGATTTGAAGAAGCTTATGAAAGACATCCTCACGCCCAAGATTGGGGTTTGACTCCAAAAGCAGTGAGGGACTGCATAACTGTAAGTCAATAACTAGAAACGCTTGTCAATGAATCCCTGCAATCTTTTATTTCAAGTCCTCTACCAAGTCTGCGATTCAGTGGCTTTCAAACCTGACACACTGAAAGAACACCTAATAGTCAATTATTTGCTGTCAATTATGTAAATATCAGTCAAATTTAAATCTAACTAGTATTTATGCTTGGCCAACAGTCAAGGATAGAGGTGTGCGGTTTTACTGGTATACTGCGGTCCGAAGTAGCTTGTGATACAAACCGGTACAAGGACAAATAACACCAGTACTTCGGTGGTTCCCATATTACTGAACTGAACAAATACAAATTTTCAACAATTTTATCATAACTGAGTTTTATTGTTTAACAACATAAAAAACCTACGTAAATATGATATAAATGTATCAAATTCCATTTAAATATTAGAAGATATATTTTTAATTGAAAATATTTACTCTTAACCAATAATTGCCTTGATTTGTTTTCCTTTGCAAAATTTTAATATATGAACAGTCTTCAACACAAGTCCCAGAATATTTTGTGCGGTATATTGTGGTATGTACTGCGGTATTTACCTAAAAACCATGGTTTACTGTGGTACAGTTCCAACTTGTGGTTCCCAGTTCTAGTCAAGGAAAGTGAGAATCTGACAGTATTGAGGTTTGATAATTATAATTCACTTGTAAATTAATCTTGACCATTTTAATTAAATATTCAAACCCAAGATGCTAAATCAAGTTCTTTGGTAGACATCATCCCTTCAAGGTTAACAATAACATTTTATGTAAAAACAACAGCGAACATAAAATTAATCTACAATCACAAACATATATGGCACATTTTCTTGTTTATAAATCTGTATATATCTCCATCACATATTGCTAATCTATAGGCTGCCCTTGGTTAAAAGGAAGTAGTTATATACTATGGATCTCAAGGTTCTGAGTTCAATCCCACTAAGAGGTGAGAATACCATGTAGCAAGTTATTTCTGCGGTTAATTTATTTCTGCTATTCTGCAGATGAACACAAATCCATAGAAATAAAATCCATGGAAATTTATTAAAGTAGAAAAATGTTCGCAGGATAAAACTCTTTACATCCCTTTAAATCATTAGATACTGACTTACATGAAATATGCTGTGACGGTATTTCTATTATCAACAAGAGTCTGTTACTGATAGCTTTAAAACAAAACAACCAGATATTGTATTTTTCACTAAATTGTTGAATGGTTTGTAATTATAGGAAATGGATGAAAAGGACAAAACGTAAAAATATGACAGTTACGCAGTTAACTTTTCCTTGTTATCTTCCCATATCAGTGGCACACAATGTGTCACCTTCCAGGTTCAACTTGGGACGGGGAGATTTCTTACACCAAACAGCAAGGTAAGCAGGCGCAGAAATAAATTCTTCCTGGGTTAGAAATTGCAGAAAAAATAATCTGTAGAAAAATAATTAACCCATTTTTATGGCAAAAACACAGAATATTACACCTGCAGAAATTATCCACTATATGGTATTTCAAGACCTTCAAAAGAACCATCAAGAGGGATTAGAATAAGTTGTAGAAACTTGTTTCCGAGTCAAAGTTAAAGAAATAAGTTTCTGGTTAATATCAACAAATAGCAACAACAAAACAGTTCTCCTTATCACAAAGTTCTAAATAAATATTACAATATTTAAATCTGTTATTCAAGAGTATAAACATTAAGGAAAAAAAAAGAAGAGAAAAATATTAAATTTCTTGACAATATTGTCTTCAAATTTGAAAAGTTTATTCAAAAGTTCATTTG
This sequence comes from Solen grandis, assembly GCA_021229015.1. Taxonomy (NCBI): domain Eukaryota; kingdom Metazoa; phylum Mollusca; class Bivalvia; order Adapedonta; family Solenidae; genus Solen; species Solen grandis. The sequence goes on from CM037793.1 coordinate 21,395,197, forward strand.
TATGGGAAATACATGTTTGAGTCAATCAATAAGCATTCTCTTATTATAATTAACATTGAAAATGCATCAGATTAAAACCTGAATAACTGTTGAATACTCAAATAATAAATCTCTGTATATACAGAAAAATCCCCTATGCATCATTTACAATTCATTCATTTTATAAGAACATACTATTATTTTCTCTTTTTTTAAGTAAATAATTGATTACTTTTAAATATTTCGAATAAATGATCTATTATTTAAATAGAATCATTCTCATTCAATTTTGTCAGAAATACAAATACAAATAAAGAAGTGACCCTTTTATAAATAAAAATTTGGATGCTAATCAGTAACTCTGAGATGAAGAGGTAATTCATCAAAACATCTTTCAGTATTCACATGGAGGTGTACCAATCGAATGCCTCTTCCAGCAATATATATTGTAGGTGAAATTTTCAAGTCCAGGGACCATAATTATGTCTAAAATATGTGTAGGGAAGCAAAAGGCTAACCCCATTGGTTCCTTATTATAGCACATCATCGGGTCAATATTTTATAGCATGCAGAAAAATGATTTGAAATTATTAGGGCTGTAATTATAAGCAGAGAGAAGACAAATGTCAGCCAAATATGTAAATAAATATATAAATAGTTCACCTACATACCAAAAATCAGCTCAGTACCTCCAAGCTTGTAGAAGTCTGGAAAACTGTGATTATATTTTGGAAGATGGAATGATGGACAAAGGTAAAAAATCCTTGATGCCCAGCCTCACATGGTTTTGTGTGGTAAATTTATTCTGATGTTCAAAATAATAGTTTTCCTTTTTGTCAATTAACTATGGCAAGACACTGAACTCTACCATCAGCAATATAACAAGGGGTGATGATGATGATTAGAAAGTCAACAGCAGTTCTGTAACTGAGTCAATGAAAGACCTTAAAATGTCCACATACAGGCATCTTTATATCAACTCTTATAAGGAAAAGAAACTAAAAAAAACTTTCTAGAATGAATAATTTGATTTTTCTTCTTCCTGAGTTTTTTTTTTCATTTCAATATAAAACTTAAGAGATGTACGTGTTATTTTTTTATTCTTTTCAACTAGTGAAACTTTACTTGTTGAAGCAATTAAATTACAGACTTTATTTCTACTAGCTACTTAATCATAGAATTAGTGTGCAAGATACTGAAAAAATATTGGTGTAAATTTCATTGTCAACTAACACTACAGATTTACATATCACTCACAATGAAATCAATTTAAATCAGAGTTTTCTGAGAAATACAAATGCATGTGGTTATGTGATGCAGATCTATTGTAAATCAAATGCTTATATAACACAGTTCAAGAAAAGAATCCATCTTATTCCTTTGTAACTTAAGCAACCAAGTTATGGTGGATGGACAGTTTCCTGTACTCTTACATGGTTTCTGGACATCTGTAAGCCAAGCATGCTAAAATACATTAAATGAGTGTTCTTTAGAACACGTGTGTCAAACATGATGGCCAGACAGATGGATGGACAGACAATGGAAAAGTAATCCCTAAAAATGGAGCTGCCATGTAAAGGCAAATCTTAGGCCAAAAAATAAAAGTTTAATTTCTGGTCATCTGACCGACCCTCTTTTTTCAAGGCCGACCCTTAAGTTGTTTTTTTTTGCATTTCTGCCTTTAGAAAATCTTTCCTTTACTTTACATCAAAATTCAACATTTCATTATGAAAGCAATATGGAATTTGAGATTTTCAATTTGAAGAAAATCTCAGCTTGTAGTGTTTTATCAAATGCATGACAAGTATAAGAAGCCGCAGCAGTCCACCACATCCAATTAATAACTATATCTGTATAACAAAGTTTCCATTGAAAAAAAACAATCAAGGAATGGATAATGTGTTGCTACTATGACAATTTTTTATCAGCTGTTACATCCCTGCTGGATTGGAGCACTTGATCCTCGTTCAAACCGGAACACTACGCTAAACATGTCCCCGCCCAGTCTCTGAGCCAACCAGCGGTTCTTCAGTACAGCCACTTTTAAGGAGTCGCACTTAAATTTGGCCTCAAAGTTTGTGTGAATGGCTCGGCCCATTCCCTCTATCACTATCAGATCTGCTGACTCAGTGAGGATTTTCTGTACTAAATCATCTTCTATTAACCTGAGAAAAAAGATTAACTTATTCTATAACTACTGGACAGGTATATAAATCCCTTTAAATGATTTTTTTTAGCGGGGGTTGGGGGGCAAAGGTTATAATGCTTTAAGTATTTCAATGGTACCTGAAGTAAAAAGGAAGTGTGCAGGCTAGCGGTCAGTAACCTTGTAAATATTAATGCTGAAACTGACCTTGAACCAGATCAAAATGCACAACTGAAAAGCTACAACCCTGTCTGAACATCTGAACAAATTTTTAAAAAAAGTTAATCCAGCCATTATAGGTTGAGAAACTTGGACCCCAAATATAGAATATAGTTTTACATATATATATATATAGACACACTGCCTTTGTGGATAAATGAGTTAAAATGTGTTATGTCTATTGATTTTATTTTATTGGAAAAACACTACAATTATAACCTCTAACATACCTGAGATCTAGGCATGGTGACCCTTGACCCGATGCCATGACAGTCAGGCGACCATCCATTACGGCCTGGCTAATTACTGGACATATAGCTGCCACACGCCTGACCAAGATAGTCAATTCTTGGAACGTTACATCATTCAAGGTAGGCTTGGTGTTAGCACAGATTACCACCTGAGTAATGATGTTGTGAGTGAATACAGATAATCTGGATACCTCAAGCGCATAAAAAATGCATGTGATTATACTTGTATTAACTAATGAATAACAATAGCTTGTTTCTTCAGTGGGTTTTCAAACTATGAACCAAAAACAATTTTATTTCTCACAATCTTAAGTATTATTACTAAATAACCTAAATTAAGGCAGAAAAAAATAAGTGATTTCAAAGCATACAAAAAACGTATGTGAATTAAACAAGAGCTACAACTAGGGATGAGTCATACCCCAATCACAGTGTCTCAACTCAAGACAACATGCAATGCAGGGCTCCCTCTGATTATATATTTTTCTGAGTCATGGCATGAGCTGTGTGAGGAAAAGTCCGACAAACTTTTCATTTTTATGTGCCTAATGCCAAGGAACTAAAGATATTTTTTTCACATGCCAATGAATTATTATTATAATTATATTTGTTTTTAATCCAAATATCATTACTAGCATAATTATCTCTAATAATAACTATGACTTAAATCATAAATTCCTCAATAACACATAATTTTATTATCAAATTATTAAACTTCCCATCACTCTGATTTCATTGTCCTGTTTTCATGAGACAGATGGATCAACTGGCTGACAGAAATATTCCTATAAGCCTTTCCATACCACTTTAGTTATTGTGATAACAAATGTACCTTTGAGCCAGACATGAGAAGGTCCCTGGCGAAGGGGAAGACACCCAGAATGATGTCAGCCCCACTGTTATCACAGAAAATGACGGCACATTTGTACGAGCATGTGTCCATCCTCCTCTTCACCCATTGGTCGAAATCATCCATAAGCCAGGGCCGTTCTGAAAGTATCGCTGACTGTATACTGCATGTCTGACTTGTCTACTAATTGTCCAATAAACAAGATTTCAGTAATTAGGGGTTTGAACTTTACAAGGTCACAGTATCATACCTGCAAGATACTACAGCCAAACAAATCACTCTTGATCTTGAGACCAGGGGCATGTTGCTCAGACAAAGTTTCAGTGAGTTTCCATACAGTTTTCCCTTGATTTCTATGCAACCGGATGTTGCAAAAATAAGTTTGTAAGCAGAAGAAAGTAATCTTCAAAGATGCCTTGAGCAGCAATATGTTCAACATATGAAGTGGAAAAGATTTTGAATTTCAAATTTTGACTAATATTTTGGCATTGCTCATTAAATGTGGAAAAACAAAATGTTTTGTTTGTCAGTTTGTCAAGAGATAAAAAAGAGGAATAAACAATGTTGCAACTCATCCCTGTTCAACTAGTCTTGAAAATACCCATGCAAGAGAGCTGTATCAGTAGCATTTTCAAAAACTTTAGTAATTTAATTATAGACATGGGTCGGACCCACAACCTCTTAATCATGCGCTTTATGCACCATGCATGAAATGACATTTATGTTTAAGTATTTGACAATTTTAAACATGAATATGACTGATAAGAGATATCTAAAATTACACTTAAAGCATCTTGGAACTAATAAATTCCAAAGAAAAATATGATAAGAAGTGGTAAATAGTGCTAAGTATCTAATGGTCTCACTCTGTAGTTGATTTTGAGCATCATTGAAGTTGAACTCTTCTCCCTCCAAGAGCTTGACGACCTCCTTGGCGCCCCAGTCAAACACATTTCCCGCCAGTAACCCACGTGCCAGTTCCAACACTCGACTCTCTCGATCCCCTATGGCATCAAGTTCAGCCAGCCTCACACCCAGGTACTTAAGGGCTGTCTCATTCTCAAACTGTTTTTGCTTAAAGTATAGAAATCTAAACAAATCAGACTAACATTTCAACCTCAGTCAAACTATCTTAATATGGATTACCTGGGGGCATCATTTTGAGATTTCTTTTTTACTCAATTTCTCATTGAAAACTGCAAAATGGGAGAAAAATCTCATGCCTAAATGCAGACCAATCATACAAAATGCAGACCAATCATACAAAATGCAGACCAATCATACAAAATGCAGACCAATCATACAAAATGCAGACCAATCATACAAAGGATTTAAATATCTCATTGGACAATGACACGTATCAACTATTTTGGCAAAATTGCTAAGATTTTTTTTTTCTAAAAGACTTATCCTAGTCATAATAAAGAGGTGATCTGTTAATTAAGGAAAATTACAGAATAAAATTTAACAGAAAATGATATATAAAACAGTCCCTTTAACGTCATGAAAACTTGATTGCACAGAAAATATTTGTTTATAAATTCACAACTATGCATATTCAGAAATTATAAAGTGGTGTGAGGCTACAATTTTGCTTGCAGCATCTGGAAAGGTTCATAACAATACTTACCTGTGAGTATGGGTCGGTGAAGTTGAATTCCTGCAGACAATGGTTCCTGGTATCCAGCAACCCCCGGACAGTCAGGGATCCATAGGCACTAGGAAAGGATTAACCATCATACAGCAAATTTTTACTATTGCTTTTTTAAGGATATTTTTGACTACTTCATCGAAAAAGGTAATTTTCTCTACACACTAACATTTATATCTCCTGTATTATATGTTTGTTTATTTTGGATTTATCGTCCCACTAATAGTAGTCTCCACTTGTAGATTTATGTCTACATTAGACATTTACAGAGCTGCTTCACTGCAATATCATACCATAGCATACTATGCTAGTCACATAGAATATTAATCCAAGAAAAAGTTACCACCATAAAGTCGACAGCCCAGCTGCATCTGATATTCATTTCATTATACTGATCAAAATGATTATATTTCACAAACTGGTGGCATCTTTGAACACTATCTGTTCTAAAAGCATGAAATATGATACATTTTTAAGGAATAAAAGTGCAAAACAGACAGCAGAAAAGCAGTCATCATTTTCCATACAGTCAGTGAGACGAATATCACAACTTGCAGTACTCCTATACTACAGATAGTCTTATCATGTGTTCATGTATTTTAGCATGGAATATTTAAATGATGTTATTAATATGCAATATTGATGTCAGGTATTTAATTATTTCAAAAAGACTATAACATGATGGATTTTATTTAGACATCATTTATACCAGTACATGTATATATTCATACCCCTGCAGAAGGAAAAGACACATACTGGATCATAACATGGTGACCAATCTAGTATTGCCACACTTCAACATGAAGCTGGTGTTGCATGCAAGATTCGAGTCCCATACCGGTGAGATGCATAATATTTCTATTACCATAGCAACCAGAATTTTGGTCAAAGAAAAAAAACAAATTACATGCAGAATCTCCATACCGCCACCTATTCATATACCAATTTTCAAAATATTATCTTGAACAGTTTTTAAGTTATCACGGGATCCCTATTTCTGGACATCCAGACAGACAGACGTACAGATGGAGGGCAAAGCTATAGTCCCCTCCAGTGTAAACATCGATAGGGGACTAACAAGGGTATATAACTGTTTCTGTACTGAGGCAGTAACAGGTCGGACTTACCAGGGATTTCTCTTCAGGTTCTCCAATCTTTGGAGGTATTTCTGCTTGAATTTGGCTGCCCGAGCTTTGGCATCTTCCAGGTTGATAGATGCTTGACTCTTGATGGCTCGCTCCTCTTGCTAGTGTAATACAGTATTTGTACCTTTTTTTGCAATTGACACTACATCAATAACTCTTCAGTACTCAGATATGTCATATTTCTTATTCTTTTCTTGTATTCACTCAGATATAAGCCAATTTATATAGGCTGCTGAAAAAAAAACTGACTAAAAAGTTTTCCCTCTGAACAGACCAGGTAAAATGTATTGATTATTATAAGTCCAAAGTATAAAACTTGATCCACATTTGTTAACCACTTGATTATGCTATGATACAATGATACACTGAATCCGTCATCTAATTAGATAATATCATGAAAAAAAATGTTTTTAGTGAACAAAATACCTGACAAACGGCAAAGGTTGATTTCAGATATCACTGTGAATAAAATCAAGAGGGCCATGAAGGACCTGGGATTGCTTACCTGAGAACCAGGTATTAGTGGGAGGAAAAGAAACAGCAAATGATATTATGGAAAATGGGCTCTGCCCCCTGTCACCCATAGACAGAGCCAAATAATTTTAACAACCCCTGACGGCCATGTTTATTGACCAATCCAAATGATTTTTACAATCATGATAGAGAGTGACCCAAGGAACATCTGTGCCAAAATTCTTTTCAATCTAGCCAGTACTTTTGGAAAAGTATTGCTCAAAACATGACCTTTTTTATATTAATTACTTCTCACACTAATTCTGTCACTCTACCACTTTAAAAAAACAATATACCTTACATATATATCTAGCCTTTTTTTTCTCTCAACATGGACCATAAACTTATCATAAAATGCTCCTTCTTCCTCTCTCTCAGTCCTAGAAACACCCTTCTCTCCTCTATCCCCCACCCCACCCTCCCCTGACCACGCCCACCTTGTCCACACTTTCCACCAGACACTGCAGCCAGTACTCGCGTGCCTCCTGGTCCTGGGTCAGATCCACGGTGTCCGGCAGGTAACTGTCAGGGTCCAGCAGCAGGGGACACGGCAACACTGCCTTCTCCAGCCTGTCCAGCTCCAACATGTCAAACTATTAACAAGGGAACGACCAATCAGTGATAAGTGAGGTTAGACTGGCTTTTTCATGATGTAACTTGAGTATTTAGCTATTCAAAAGAGAATCTAGCCAAAAATATATATAGAAAAGATTTGGCCTCATGTTTCACAGTATTATTCCCTCTGACTATTCAGTATAGCTCCATTATAACGCTGCTGTGAAATCATTTGTAGGAGGTGGGACACTCTTTTTGCTGATTTTGTGGATGATTAACACACAAATTCTATTTCCCATGAAAACCATCTTTTTATATACATGTTTGAATCCACAAATAAAGGTAACCACAAAATTCCCTTAAGTGCATAATCAATTAATACCAACAAAAATTAATGAACTGACCTAAGTCTAGATATTATATCATATAGGATAGTACTCTAAAGAAAAGCACTTTATACTAAGTCAACTAATAAATCCACAAATTGTAGATTTGGGGTCCAATCAACAGATATAAAATGGTCCAAAATAACGTTTTTTTCTTGTAATGAAAAAAAACAGGATTCGGACAAGATCTTGCAGATGCTAAATAGACACATGCTTTCAATGTCACTCATAAAATAGATCTGTGATCTAATGAGACACATACATATTGGTTTAAATGACAATAAATTGAAGAGAAAACTCAATATATTCATAACTGATATGAGCCATTCAATTCATCTCATGTTATCTCAGATGATTATACACTTCACATGACTTGCTCTTTACCTATATCAGAGTTGCAGATCTCTGCTAGATTATTAGGTCCAATGTAGGACAGTGATACACAGGATTTTGTTATATAATGGAGCACAATATAAAGGTCCTACACTATACCAGCTACCCAAGGTACCAGAGTGGGCATACCTTAGAGTTCTGCTGCTCCACCTGATAACTGGATGCCTTGGGACTGGCCAAACCTGAGCTGCCTGCAAAGTTTTCCTCCCATGAGTACTTCTCTGCATCTAAAAGAACATAATTCACATTTACCTAGATAAATATAAATTTTACCCACGGCACAAGTGGTTGATAAATGGATCAATTCAAACTAGTTGACCATGGACAGGTTTTGAAAAAGTGAGAGTAATTTCCAACAGGGTGAAGAAATACCTTCCTCCTCTGCTCCCTTCAGAAAGGCCCCTATTGCCCCCAGGTACCCCTCATGCCTCAGGAACATTGGCTGGATCTCACCCTGTCAAAAGAGTGTCCATATCATTGAATTTAAATTGATACTACTCTATGCCCCATATATACTTGAACTTTTGAATACATTAATATCAGGTAGAATAAATAAGTCTACTGCTATAATTATTTGGATAACTGATTAATGTTTTTGAAAGAAACAATAACAAAACATCACAATGTTCATTGGTTATTTGTTTAGAAAAGCAAAGAACTACTTTTTCATCTGGTAAAATAACATGTATTCCTACACATAGTCTCTCACCTTAGACCAGTAGTTGATGGCGTATGTAATGGTGTGCATTGTGAGAGGATGACCACGGATGAAGTATCCACCGAAGTAGATCTTGGTCAGCGAATGAAGCTTGGCGTGGAGGTAGGCTATCTGACCGATGTCGTTACTGGTTGATAACAATAGGCTGCGCGCAATGTCAGCATCTCGAAATGAATTGTCATCTGTAATCACAGCAAGGATACCTATCTAAATATTATTCTTTGCATTTATAGTGAGGCAATATTTCTTTTTCAACTTGACAGTCTGATTCTGAAACTGATTTCAATTTCTTCTGATAAAATCTGCTGAACAGTTTCAACAAATCTTCAGACATCTACAAAAAAACTTGGTGATATATTTTTTGCATCAATACTGCTACTGATATTGGCCATTAAGATCAGGCTAAAGCGTTTAAATATACTACTAGTATATTACTTACAACTAAAATTGCTTTCCACCCAAACATTTATCATCGAAGTTCTGACAACAACTTTTCCTTTGAAACATACATGCTCTATATAATGCTTCATATGACAAGAAGATCATTATGTATGTGAAGTCTACAAATATTCCAAACATAAATTAATATTACTGTAACATTATAATAATTCTTCTCTGTCGTTAAATGTTCATTTGTACATACAGTCTCAACTTCAGTACTCATTATCACTAATTTGCATATATTGAAATTTCTGCTGTGTCAAACTAATTGTGATTCCTTCAGATTTTTCCCCTTTCTTTTATTTATATACTTTACATACAAAATGCATCATTTCAAAAAGGAACTTTGGACATCTCAACAATTTTTTTAAGTACCATGGAATTTGAGATATCAAATGCAAACTGTAAATTCATGCAGTTGTGTTCTAAAAAAAATGTGTGTTTTACTATATAAATAATCTTTATGGGGTTGGTATTCACTGAGAAAATATCAATGAAATCTAAATCAGTCTGTGAGAATAAAATCACACTAAGATACCCCCACTGTACCATGACTACCTTGGCCAGCCCTGGGTGAGCGTGCTGCCTTCCCGAAACTGCTGGCAATGATGTCCCCGGGCAGGCCGATGAGAGAGTATGAACCCCCGTATATGTCCTTCACCAACATGTCCACATTTCGATGGTCCCCATCCTCCGCTAGATTCAGCAGCTCATCAAATGTCTGCAGGACACAGCAGCAGAAACTGTTGTTTTTTAACATCCAACTAACAGTATTTTGAGGACTACTTCAATGTGTGACAGACTCTGTGCTGCTTCTATGCAGGACAAGTACCATGATACTTTCTCAGTAACAGTATCCTGACACTAGACAAGCCAATTCTGGAACTTTTTTTAATACACTGAGTGCCATGTTGTGAGCTAGATTAGATCCGTTGTTTTTACAACATTTGTGTGTTGCCATCTTAACACAGGGACTGGTCAGATAGAGTGTATGTCTTTTCAATACAGTGCAGATCAATTGAAAAATTCTGTTTGAGATCTTAACCATTTTTCTATTAGTAATAAAAACATGCTGTAATACAGTATAAATACAACAACTCTACCCAGGATCCAAGGACAGATATTGGCATTTGCGTTATGATTGAGCATGTTCAAGATTTGGTGTTGATTGTTTAAACTGTGTTGTTATACTGGCATTTTCATTAAAATGCAGCCTACTGTTTTAGATCAACCGTGTACACCATGTCTCCTATTTAGAAAATGAATTTTATAAATACTTCTCCATTATATATCAAATAACTCAGAATGTATGAGGTAGGACTTCTGATAATTACATATTAATTTTGACAAGACAATTTTCCAACAGAGAAATAAGGAAGCTAGAATGAATGAAGTCACAGATTTTTTATGATGAATTCAAATGTGAGAGCAACATAGAAAAAAAAAAGTCAGTAATATACAATACCTTGGCCTTGGTCATGAGTGATCCAAGTCCCCAGAAAGTCCCGCCCCCTGTGGCTGTTCCACCAATCCGCTCAAACTTGTCCTCTGACTCCACCTACATGTACAGTGACAAAATGTAAGTTTTTTCCCTATCTGAGTTTCTTTTTAAGAATTTTTACACACATCTACTTACAATACATTAAGACAAAGCTGTTAGCACATTTATAATACTTTTAGAAAAAGCTGAAAACTTGGGACAGAGATATCAATATAAAACCTATACTGACCTTGTTGAGGCTGACTCAAAAACATTTATCTATTTTTACATTGATTACAAAAAATACTCACACCCAAAAGGGTACAGAGAGAGAGAGAGAGAGAGAGAGAGAGAGGGGGAGAGATATAAGTGGCCATTATTAAAAGGGAAACCCAAAGTACCTACAGAAAAGCTATGTGTCTGAAAAGGCAACCAATATACCTGTACCCTTTATGTACATGACCATGTATTGAACCTAGGATACAATGGTGAGCAACATAATTTGTTACATGTACCACCTCAACACTAATCTGTACTAAAACTGGTCCCTTTAAACTTAATTGAGATGCAAGACTTTATAGTATATAAAAATCCCTCTACCAGAGCTTTGCAACTTGGAAGGTCCTCCAGAGTTCCTCCGCTCACCATAGCCAGAAAGCCAAACACTTCATATCTAGCTAAATTACTCTACTACAGTCCTTAATGATCTAGATGAGACTGACCCCTTCTGACCTTAGTATAAATGACCCCTACTGACCTGGGTGAGATTTGTGAGATAGAATCTTATTGAGATTGACAACTACTGACCTTATTAATGCTGACTTCTACTGACCTTTATTAGACTTACTCCTGACCCGATGTTGACCAGGAGGTAGGGGAAGATGTTGTGCTCCACGCCCTGAAACTTGTACTCAGGCATGCCGTGCCGCTGGTAGATGAACACCTCATCAGGGATGTTCTTCAGCAGGAAGTTACATCCCTTGATCAGACAAGACATCTCATCCTCACGGTCCACCCTGTATCATCAAGTACTGCTATGTTAAGTCATCAACATTATTACCATGTAAGTGAATAAATAACATCACTATGTGCAATTAATTTTGTACAACTGAGATTTGCCTTTCCTATGTGATGTATGCAAAATCACATTGGCCTGTGAGAAACTCACAGGCCGATCTGGTTTTACACTGTTCACTACTTTGAAGAGAAAGAAGAAATGTTATGTAACCCTTTCAGATTGACAGTAGTTTTCAGTTTGATATGGTGTTCCAAATTTTTACCGGTCTTCACAAATAACCTTTCTGCGTACTAAACCTTTCCTTATTTCAACCTGCAAACTTTAATGGATCAAATTATATTCTACAGCATCAATGAAATAGTTATTCAAAATTTTACAGGTATGACAGAAATTTCACTAGACAATCTATCTTCGTAAGCGTAAATTCACAGATGTAAAATAATATTTTTCCTGTGAATTTTTCTTAAACAAGAGGGCCAAGATGGCCCTAAAGACGCTCACCTGAGGACATTTGTGCTGACCAAGTTTGAGGAAGATTGAATCAAAATTGTGGCCTCCAGTGTGTAAACAAGGTTTTTCTAAGATTTGACCTACTGACCTACTTTTCAATCGCTTTTTAGGTCTGTTAGATTAATGATCTTCGATAATTCGTTGAAATTTCTGAAGAGAATCGTATACCTACCAAACTGAAACCGGAACTGGAGGGCTGAATAGTTTCCTAATTTTTCATTGGTTAATAATATTATAACCTAAAACGACCGAATGTGTTTTTATTACCAACAATACGATTATCTGTACTTTCATATCTTTCTTAAAGAAAACCTTTATTTAATATACAATTGACACAATATATTCTCTTAGTCTTTTTATCATTTTATTTAATCGTAGATACTGATTTTAATATAAAACATATATCAAGTATGTAATTTAAAGTAAAAAGTGATTCAATCAAGGCCAAATTTTAACCATTATCTAGTCATAATCTCTCAAACTAGTAATATTGCAAAATATTTTTTTTATGATTGGTCTATATGAATTATGTGGGTACGGACCACTAGACAATATTTCACATCAAATCTATAGATGAATCTCTAGGTCTTTTCCTATGTAACTTTATGTGAAACAAGTGACCACTGGTGCGGGGTCATTTATCACCGTAAGGCTATGATTTGAACAATCTTGGTAATGAACCATTAGATGATGCTACATACCAAATATCTAAGCTCTGGGCCTTATGGATTTACAGAAGAAGATTTTTTAAGATTTTCCTATATAACTCTATGTAAAACAAGTGACCCCTGGTGCGGGGGCATTTATCACCATAGGGCTATGATTTGAACAATCTTGGTAATGAACCATTAGATGATGCTACATACCAAATATCTAAGCTCTGGGCCTTATGGATTTACAGAAGAAGATTTTTTAAGATTTTCCTATATAACTCTATGTAAAACAAGTGACCCCTGGTGCGGGGGCATTTATCACCATAGGGCTATGATTTGAACAATCTTGGTAATGAACCATTAGATGATGCTACATACCAAATATCTAAGCTCTGGGCCTTATGGATTTACAGAAGAAGATTTTTTAAGATTTTCCTATATAACTCTATGTAAAACAAGTGACCCCTGGTGCGGGGGCATTTATCACCATAGGGCTATGATTTGAACAATCTTGGTAATGAACCATTAGATGATGCTACATCCAAATATCTAAGCTCTGGGCCTTATGGATTACAGAAGAAGATTTTTTAAGATTTTCCTATATAACTCTATGTAAAACAAGTGACCCCTGGTGCGGGGGCATTTATCACCATAGGGCTATGATTTGAACAATCTTGGTAATGAACCATTAGATGATGCTACATACCAAATATCTAAGCTCTGGGCCTTATGGATTTACAGAAGAAGATTTTTTAAGATTTTCCTATATAACTCTATGTAAAACAAGTGACCCCTGGTGCGGGGGCATTTATCACCATAGGGCTATGATTTGTACAATCTTGGTAATGGCCCATAAGATGTTGCTACATACCAAATATCTAAGCTCTAGGCCTTGCAGTTTTGCAGAAGAAGATTTTCAAAGTTTGAGTTTTTAAAATCTATTTTTAGCTCTTGTGACCTACTTTTTCAACCAATCTGAATAATTTGTACAACTTTGATAGAGGGCATCATAAGGATGAATTCTGTGAAGTTTGGTCAAAATCCCTTCAGCAGTTCAGGAGGAGATGTTCTTTAAAGTAAATTGTTGACGACAGACGGACGCACGCACGGACGACGGACAAAAGGTGATCGCAATAGCTCACCTTGAGCACTTTGTGCTCAGGTGAGCTAAAAAGGTGTTGCTTGTGTATAATACAATTAACTGGGTCACCTTCTTCATGTTTAATTGTGAAAATCAATAGGCATTATGTAGAACAAGAGACAACTACGATCAAATTTGTTTATATGAAGTTTAGTGAAATGGGCCCCTGGTAGACCATGAACTAAACTGGTGTATCTGAGAGATATAGGTTATATTGACTGACTCTAACAAAGATAGAATCTACATACCGCACGCCCAGTTTCTCCGAGATCAGGTCTGTGTACTTGTACCCCCCTCCCCCGGTGACTTTGATGCTCTTCTCCAGGAAGGAAGCATTGGCCCCCTTCAGATGGTCCTTGATGAAGTCCAGGCAGCTCTCAATCAGTTTAGTCTCAAACTTGACAAAATGAAGCCGAACGATGGTCTCGTCCCTGTCGCTGACCTGGTATATACTGCCTTCCTCCTGCATACATACAGTCATGCTGGTCACTGCAGTGTTATCTCTTGTATTTATCACAGAAGATAGAAATTTCATGAAAGAGTAAATGTAACTGACCCCAAAAGCCATCACAACTTTTTTTTCCATACAAAATACCAGTGTTCCACACTCTTGATAGATGACCAACTTCAAACATAATGGTATTTTGTTGAACAGAAACACATACCATAACTTGATACAAAACCCCACCTTACTGTCCAATTATATAATATCATGTTTAATTAATAACACTACCTTTCATGACTTTCATGAAATGCAAATTTAAGTACTGGCTCTACCCAAACACTGTTGGGAAGGAAGAGAACAAGTTGTGAGAACTTATTTCCCAATCAGTCTAATATAAAATATGTTTAAACTTGAAAACATTTTTCAACTTTTTTAATAATGAGAGTACCATAAGAATTTTATTTGTTACATCTACTACTCCGACTCAACAAGACATGTGACTGCTACCTCTGAGTCATCCAATACTAGTGACGTCTTCCTCTGTACCGTGGCAGTGTACGCCAGCTTGGCTAATGACCCACCTGAAATAACAATCACCATCTGCCTTTTCAGACAATAAATAGAACAAGAGGTTTCATAAGACAGCTCTCAACTATGCTGAGAAACATTCTGAGAAACATTTAACCCTTTCCCTCATATAGACTCATTTTGACGCACTCAATAGGTATCACATAAAGCCTGATCTGCAGAAAACCACAGTTAAACCTTACCAAATTTAATTACAAGATCCTCATTTCCAGACCACTGAGGAGCAGCGAACAGCATAAAACCTGATCAGCCTGCGAGTTACTCGCAGGCTGATCTGGTTTTATGCTGTTCGCATAGGTCTTTTCATGGTGTCCTCTATGAGGGAAAGGGTTAAACAAAAGTATTCTTTGTCAAGATTCTTAATTTCAGGTTCTATATAAAATAACAATATATTCTAAAATCAATGCAATGCAAAAACTAGAGATTTGTATTTGTAGAAAACTGATGTCTCCCCCAAACCCCATCTCCTCACACACACACATACAATGAGGCACACAGTGACATATGCATTATTTGCTTTTAAAAAGTAGATCTACCATTATTTTAGTCACCAAAACATTAGCTCACTTTTGCAAACAGTGCACACGTAAAAAGAACAAGCAATCTGAAAGTATTGCTTAGGCAGTACTAAGTCCCCTACCGGCAAATAGAAAACTAAGAACACCCACCCCTCTTTACCCTGCAAATAAGTCAATTATTTGATCAATACTTTTGATGAAAGTCAAAATGACAAAAAATATCAACAAGAGGGCCATGATGGCCCTGAATCGCTCACCTGAGTACCATTGCTTCAACTGATGTCAAGGTATTTAAACAGACAAGGATTCTGATATAACTTCATCTAAAACATTTTACCCCTGACAATACTACACACCAAATATCTAAGCAATGGGCCATATGGTTTCAGAGAAGACTTGGGTGCAGGGTCATTTATCACCGTAGGGCCAAGACTTTGAAAATCTTTGTAATGAACCATTAGATGCTACTACAAACCAAAAATCTTAGCTCTATGCCTTATTGATTCATAGAAGAAGATTTTTTAAGATTTTCCTATTTAACTCTATGTAAAACAAGTGACCCCTGGTGTGGGGTCATTTATCACCATTGGGCTATGATTTGTACAATCTTGGTAGTGGCCTATAAGATGATGCTACATACCAAATATCTAACCTCTAAGCCTTATGGATTCATAGAAAAAGATTTTTTAAGATTTTCCTATATAACTCTATGTAAAACAAGTGACCCCTGGTGCGGGGTCATTTATCACCATAGGGCTATGATTTGTACAATCTTGGTAGTGGCCCATAATATGATGCTACATACCAAATATCTAAGCTTTAGGCCTTATGGATTCATAGATTTTCCTTTATAACTCTATGTAAAACAAGTGACCCCTGGTGCGGGGTCATTTATCACCATTGGGCTATGATTTGTACAATCTTGGTAGGCATCCACTAGACAATGCTTCACATTAAATATCTAAGCTCTAGACCCTGCAGTTTTGCAGAAGAAGATTTTTAAAGTTTGCATTTTTATAATCTATTTTTAGCTCCTGTGACCTAATTATGCAATGGACCAGAACCATTTATACAACTTTAGTAGAGCTTCATCCAAGGAACATTCCTGCAAAATATTTTTCAAATTGGCCAAGCCGTTTAGGAGGAGATGTTGTTTGAAGCAATTGTTGATGCAGGACGCACGGACGCCGGACGCCGGACAAAAGGCGATAAGAAAAGCTCACCTTGAGCACGTTGTGCTCATGTGAGCTAAAAAGTCTGGAAAACTGCTATTTTAAAGAAATTTTCTAAATCAAGGTCCATAATTTCATCAAAAATCAGTGGACTCGAACCAAACTCGAATCTGATCTGTAACTCAAGGTGTAAGATTCACATACCAAATATTAGATCAATATCTGCAAGCATTTAGAGAAAAGGCCTAGAAAACATTTGTGTGACTGTTGGACGGACGGACAAAGTGCAAACCTATAATCCCCCTCAGCAATGCCGATCAAGAAATTGTGAAAAGGGGAATAACTCCAAAAATACTGAGGTCAGAGTTATGAACTTTGTGCATGACAGTTTCTTTCATTAATTTCTCTCCATAAATGAAATATAAATTCAACAGCATGAGTCGAACTGGAGTTATCTTAAGGACACAAAATTCTATAAAAGGGAAAATAGAGGGTATTGCTTCTGACAAAAAATAAATATAAAATTTAACAAAGGGCAATAACTCCAAAAATATGATTTGCAGAGTTACAGGTTCTTGTGCATGACAAGTCTCCATCATGATATCTATCCACCTGTAAAGTTTCCAGTAAATAGCTTTGATACTTTATGAATTATGCTCTGGACAAAAAGTGTGACAGACAGACAACTCTGACCTGAAAAATCAATATGTCTCCCCCATATAAATATGGGGGGAGACATAATTAACTGATATGTTTAAGTCAAAAAAATTAAATTCAAAAGTTATTAAACCTGAAAGAATGATTCCCTGTACATTTTGGTTTGACTTCAGTTCCATAAGTAGATATTACAAGAGGGCCAAGATGGCCCTGTGTCGCTCACCTGATTAAGATGGCTGTGTTAGGCAAAATGACAAAAAATCTGGCATCTAAAGTGTTTTTCTAACATTTGACTAAGTGACCTACATTTTGATCCTACCTGAATTTGCACTCAACTGGGAATTCATGCAGTCATCATTCATATCAAGTTTAATGAAGACTGGGAAAAAAATGTAGGCCTCTAGTATGTTCACAAGATTTTTCTAAAATTTACCATGGTGACCTACTTTTTGACCCTATGTTGCCCAGTTTTGAATTCATCCAAGATTTGATGTAAACAAACATTCTGACCAAGTTACATTAAGGTTAGTCTAAAACTGTAATCTCTAAAGTGTTCACAAGGTTTTTCTAAGATTTGACCTGGTGACCTAGTTGTTAACCCTAAGTGACACAATTTTAAACTCATCCAAGATATCATGTAGACGAACATCCTGACCAAATTTCATGAAGACTGGGCCAAAACTGTGGCCTCTAGAGTGTTAACAAGGTTTTTCTAAGATTTGACCTAGTGACTTAGTTTTTGACCCAACATGACCCAATTTCAAACTCATCCGACATAGCATGTAAGAAAACATCCTGACCAAGTTTCATGAAGACTGGGCCAAAACTGTGGCCTCTAGAGTGTTCTCAAGGTTTTTCTAAGATTTGACCTGGTGACCTAGATTTTGACCCCACATGACCCATTTTCAAACCATCCGAGATATAATGTAGACAAACATCCTGACCAAGTTTCATGAAGATTGTGCCAAAACTGTGGCCTCTAGAGTGTTCACAAGGTTTTCTAAGATTTGACCTGGTGACCTAGTTTTTGACCCCACATGACCCTATTTCGAACTCATCCGAGGTATCATGTAGAAAAACATCCTGACCAAGTTTCATGAAGATTGGGACAAAACTGTGGCCTCTAGAGTGTTCACAAGGTTTTTCTAAGATTTGACCTGGTGACCTAGTTTTTGACCCCACATGACCAAATTTCGAACTCATCCGAGATATCATGTAGAAAAACATCCTGACCAAGTTTCATGAAGATTGGGCTAAAACTGTGGCCTCTAGAGTGTTCACAAGGATTTTCTGAGATTTGACCTGGTGACCTAGTTTTTGTCCCCACATGACCCAATTTCGAACTCATCCGAGATATCATTAAGACAAACATCCTGACCAAGTTTCATGAAGATTGGACGAAAACTGTGGCCTGTAGTGTGTTAACAAGGTTTTTCTAAAATTTGACCTGGTGACCTATTTTTGACCCCACATGACCCAATTTCGAACTCATCCGAGATATCATGTAGACAAACATCCTGACCAAGTTTCATGAAGATTGGGCCAAAACTGTGGCCTCTAGAGTGTTCACAAGCAATTGTTGACAACTGACGACGCACAACGGACAAAAGGCGATCACAAAAGCTCACCCGAGCACAAGTGCTCAGGTGAGCTAAAAAGACATTAGCATATCAAACTGAAAGTACATTGCTGGTGAAGTTAATATAAAATGAACTAAATATGTATTCAAGGAGGATTCATGCATTCTGAAGAAGACATTGAGTGATTAGAAATAGAAAGTTTGCATAAGAAATAAATTATCTACAGGCATTTTATCTGTGTCTGTGCATTTTTGTGAACATGTAAAAATAAACAAGAGCCCGAGGGCTCTAATCCGCTCACCTGAGTAAAGATAAAATGTCCCACCATAAAGTTACAAAAGATAGGTTAAAGATCAAGGTAACAAGGTGTTTTTTTTAATGGTTGAAAAATTATCTAAATGTACAAAGCAATTCCTTTTTGTTGATATGTGATGTACATGTTAAGATGAGTAATTGTGCACAGTATCATTCAGATCTGATAAACAGTTGCTAATATTAGCCTATGTTGAAGAAAGTAACCCCTGGGCGGGGTTAATTTTGACCCCAGGGCCATTATTTGAACAAACTTGGTAGAGATCATTAGACAATGCTACATGCCAAATATCAAAGCTCCCGGCCATAAGGTTCCAGAGAAGAAAATTTTTCTAGATATATTCCTTATAATATTAGCCTATGTTAAAGAAAGTGACCCCCAGGGCGGGGCCAATTTTGACCCCAGGGCCATAATTTGAACAAACTTGGTAGAGATCCACTAGACAATGCTACATGCCAAATATCTAAGCTCTAGGCCATATGGTTTCAGAGAAGATTTTTCTTGATTTGTTCCAATATTAGCCTATGTTAAAGAAAGTGACCCCCCAGGGCGGGGCCAATTTTGATCCCAGGGTCATGATTTGAACAATCTTGGTAGAGATCCACCAGACAATGCTTACGGTTTCGGAGAAGAAGATTTTTCTAAGTTTTCCCTATATAAGCCTATGTAAATAAAGTGACCCCCAGGGCGGGGTCAGTTTTGACCCCAGGGCCATAAGTTGAACAAACTTGGTAGAAGACCATAAGATGATGCTACATACCAAATATCAAAGCTCTGTGCCTTTTGGTTTCAGAGAAGAAGATTTTTAAAGATTGCAATTTTTTTGTCTATTTTTAGCTCCTGTGACCTAGTTATTCATCAGACTGGAACCATTTGAACAAACTTGAAAGAGTGTCACCCAAGGGTCATTTGTGTAAAGTTTTATTGAAATCTGCCCAGTAGTTTAGGAGGAGAAGTCGTTTGAATTAAAAAGTTAACGACGTACGACGCACAACGGACGCCGGACCATCACAAAAGCTCACCATGAGCACGTTGTGCTCAGGTGAGCTAAAAAAGAGGAGATCACTCACCCACATCTATGGCAAATCGTCTTGCTGTTTTCAAATTCCTGAAAACATTTTCAGTAGGTAATCTGATACTCCGCGCGTAACTTTTCTCCGTCATTATTACAGCAGGTCAAGGTAGCACTGATATGTCCAGATGATTTATTACACAGTGGAATACATCATTTGATTTGTACCCATCTGGCAATTATCTAGGTGCAACTTTAACTGCAAATATACACATGAACTACATGTATAATTATCATCTAACCCTGATGTCCATGTTGGCACCACAGGTATATGTTGTTGTTGTATTGGGGTTTACCGTCGTTGCGATAGTATTTCAATCATATAGCGACGTCCAGCTTATTACAGGTAGAGGAAGACCCTGAGTACACAGAGGTACCCGGGAAGAACCACCGACCTACCACAAGCCAGCTGAAAGCCTTCCTGACCACTGGTATATGTGCATTCAGTTATTGCTACATATGAGAAAAAAAGACAAGATTTTGACATTGACATATTGTATGTCACTTTGTACATAGATGTTTATGGTGAATACAGAATCTATAATGATTATATTTCAAACAGTATTTAGTAATGGATAAGTAACCAATTCACCCTTGAGCTCTATGGTTGCGTTTGCCCTTGTTTTAATATTTTTGGTGGCATTTAAGTGGAATGAAGAAAATTTTCATGATATTGGCAAAATATACAGTTTTTTTTTAAATCATTGTACATTCTGATCTGCGACCTTTGTATATTAAACTAGAGGCAAATAGTAATCAATGCAGAAGTACAGCAATATAATCATAATTCCACACAACAAACCTGTACCTGTGGTCCAAATTTTCATGGTCATAGCCATAAAATCAAATGACACCTGGAGTGGAACCAATTTTGACCCCAGGGCCATGATTTGAAAATATGGGTCAGGTCCACAAGGCCAGATCTTGTGGTTTCTGACAAGAAGATCTCTTAAGGTCTTCTTATATAACTCTATGTAAAATCAAGTGACTCTTGGGGCAGTGCCAATTTTGACCCCAGGGCCATAATTTGAACAAACTTGGTAGATGTCCATTAGGATATGTTACATACCAAATATCTACCGTAAACTCATGGCCTTGTAATTTCTGACAAGAAGATTTTTCTAGTTTCTCCTACTTAAGTCTATGTAAAATCAAAAGACCCCTGGGGTGGGGGCAATTTTTACCCCAGGTCCATGATTTGAACATATCTGGTAGATGACCTCTAGGCCATGTTACATACCAAACATCTTAACTCCAGGCCTTGTGGTTTCTGACAAGAAGATTTTTCTAATTTTTCCTATGTAAGTCTATGTAAAAATCTATGTAAAAGAGAATGACCCCTGGGGCGGGGCCAATTTTAACCCAAACTTGGTAGATGTCTACTAGGCCATGTTACATACCAAATATCTAAACTCCTGGCCAAAAGCCAAAAATTTGTGCTAGTTTTTCTTTTTTATGTCTACATGTAAATCAAGTGAACCCTGTGGTGGGGCCACTTTTGACCCAAGGGCCATGATTTGATCTAACTTGGTAGATGTTCATTAGGTCATGTTAGCATCTGTAACAACTTATTTCCCAATCAACAGAAAAAAAAGAAGTTAAATTGCTATAGTGAGTACATTCTAGTATTCACTGTAGTACAGCACTATAAAAGACAAACAAGCGTTTTAACATCAACTACAACCCTCATTATTATACATTCCTACAAGAAATCACACTCAAACTAACATATTTCTTGAGAAGACAAATCATACTGTCATGCATCAAATATTTCATAATTGTTTAAGCAGGAAGTATAATGAGATAAAGGTATGTGCAAGCAATGATACAAATAACACTACCTGTATAATGGCTAGTCCCTTCCCTGCAAACAGCAGTTGCCTGCGTGACTGACATAATACCACATGTACACAGGGAGTGGGAGGTTTACCTGCACCAGTGGCAGGGATTATGTAAGAAGGGTGCTACCATGTACCTCTCTCTACTAACAAATTACATGGTACAGCCCTTTAACACACACACAAGTTTACCCCCCCCCTTCCCCCACCCGGTCAGTTGCCTCAAACAAGCTTCATGAGAAAGCAGATAGAAAGCAAATTCTCTGTCTGAACAGGATTTATATTGTTTGTTTACTTGGGTTTAACATCCCACTGCCAACATTTAGGTCATCTAGTGCTGTATGTCTACATGCAATATAGTAAAAATTACTGCATAAAATTCTGCCTGTTTTTGGTTTAACATCCAAGGGACAAAATTTCAGTCAATTTGAGGGCTTAGTCTGCATGATATTGGTACATATCTGTATGATAAAATAACAAGGAAATTTTGACTTGTTGTTTTTTTTTTTTTTTAAAATAAAAGCCTTAATAATATGAATTCAATATGGTTCTTTTCAAATATGATAATTCTTTACACTATATCACATGCAAAGCATTATCAAACAATGGTTGAATGGACATTTCCTTTAGTCCAATGTCATAAATTCATTGCTACATGTTAAAGTATTTTATTTAAAATACATTTCATTCATACAATTTCTTGTTCCTACCTAGGCACAAGCTGTATTCAATCAACTATGATTAATTCAATAAATCTACAACAGGTCATTTGAATCCCATCAAGAATGAATTCTTACTTGGGTATTCTGATGCATTGAAATGAATGCAAATACAGGGTTTGATTTACTGTTTACACACATTTTTCTATACCTCTTTATCTGAAATAAAAAATATCCACAAAGACTATTCTGAAATCCATATCATTATAGTATTTCCATTTTCTGATGGGTCACGGTCATCTCGTGTCTATATTTCTAACCAGGGACTTCAATAAGATTTGACAGTCCCCGGTGGCTGGCCTATATCGAGTGGTTACAGTGTCCGCCTTGGGAGCAGGAGGTAGTGGGTTTGATCTGGCAATGACAAAGTCGTAAAAAAAATGGTACTGTTATAGCTCCCTTGGTTGGGGCTCAGCATATAAGGGTAGTTGAAGGACTGATTGGCCCGGTGTCAGGATAATGTGAATGGGTGTGGTATCATCTACGGTGTGATACTGCAGTGTGGCAGCACTATATCTGTCTTACACAGACATCGTCCAAATGACTGAAATACTGTCGATGGGACATTAAAACCCAACAAACAACCTATAAGATTTGCCTTTATCATAAAAGGCTTGGATATGAAAAATTTAACTCTTCAGAGAATCTTCAGGTAGGCACTGATGGTAGCAATTTCTGTGTCCGAGTGCCATGGACTGCCAACTACCCTTACACTTAATTACAACATTGGAGTGACATGGAAAGGAGCCTGGCTTGCATTTTTGTAACCACAACACTATCAAAACAACTTTGACCACTACACAATCTAAACATCCTTTACCACTACATTATCTGGATAAACATAACCACTATACAATCCAAACACACAAACCCTTAAATACTACACACTATAAACACCCTTAACCACTACACTATCCAGATACACTTAACCACTACATATGCCAGATACACTAAACCACTGCACTATCCAGATACATTAACCACTACACTATCCAGATACACTTAACCACTACACTTAACCACTACACTATCCAGATACACTTAACCACTACATAATCCAGATACACTTAACCCTACACTATCCAGATACACTTAACCGCTACATCATCAAGATACACTTAACCGCTACATTATCCAGATACACTTAACCACTACATTATCCAGATACACTTAACCACTGCATTATCCAGATACACTTAACCACTGCACTATCCAGATACACTTAACCACTACACAATACAGATACACTAAACAACTGCACTATCCAGATACACTTAACCACTACACAATACAGATACACTAAACAACTACACTATCCAGATACACATTACCACTGCACTATCCAGATACACTTAACCACTACACTATCCAGATACACTTTACCACTGCACTATCCAGATACACTTAACCACTGCACTATCCAGATACACTTAACCACTACACTATCCAGATACACTTAACCACTACATTATCCAGATACACTTAACCACTACACTATCCAGATACACTTAACCACTATATTATCCAGATACACTTAACCACTACACTATCCAGATACACTTAACCACTACACTATCCAGATACACTTAACCACTACACAATACAGATACATTTAACCACTACACAATACAGATACACTTAACCACTACACAGTCCTAACACTGACTCTTTACCATTACATTATCAAGATACACATAACCACTACACAATACATATACACATAACCACTACACAATATAGATACACATAACCACTACACAATACAGATACACATAACCACTACACAATACAGATAAACTTAACCACTACACAATACAGATACACTTAACCACTACACAATACAGATACACTTAACCACTACACAATACAGATACACTTAACCACTACAATACAGATACACTTAACCACTACACAATACAGATACACTTAACCACTACACAATACAGATACACATAACCACTACACAATACAGATAAACTTAACCACTACACAATACAGATACACATAACCACTACACAATACAGATACACTTAACCACTACACAATACAGATACACATAACCACTACACAATACAGATACACATAACCACTACACAATACAGATAAACGTAACCACTACACAATACAGATACACATAACCACTACACAATACAGATACACTTAACCACTACACAATACAGATACACATAAACCATTACACAATACAGATAAACTTAACCACTACACAATACAGATACACATAACCACTACACAATACAGATACACATAACCACTACACAATACAGATAAACGTAACCACTACACAATACAGATACACATAACCACTACACAATACAGATACACTTAACCTCTACATAGTTGTTACACTCTTTACCATTACATTATCCAGATACACATAACTACTACATGTCAATATCAAACTTGACAGCTTTTGTTAGTCAATTTAAATACAAAAATAATATTTTGATAATTTTAAAGGCAAAAACTTTATGACCAAAAATTACACCTTTTGAGGATGAACCCATACTTTTTTTTTTCTTAATATGCATTTTCTTTTTTTCATACAAGGGTCATTCAGAAAGTTTGTAGACCACATTTTAAATTGAATTATATAAAATTCAATTCATACAAAAACGTTGTGATTATTTAAGTGGATGTACACTTATCTGCCTTAGAATTTTTAGGTGAATCAGAAATGTAAACTATAACAGGAAGGCAATGATGGCCCTAGATTGCTCACCAGAGTACATAAGCATATAATTGAAAGCCCTTCAAATCACTTTATATTACTACTTCCAGGGGCAACCAGATTCAAGTATTCATAAGTTAGTCAATCATCTGGAGGCCTTGTTTTTCATGGAATCAACTTTATTTAGGAGTAATGGTAGACAGCCATAATGTGCCTTTTTGTGCAAAAAGAATTTAAATTCTGCTTAATGGCTTTATAGTTCTAGAAGGATTTTGAAATTTTCTATATATAGCTATGTAAGGAAACTACCAGACCACCTAGGGCCCTCACATTTTTTCAACTTTATTTTAGCAATTATGGTAGAAAACCATGAGTTGAAAATACATGCCACAAGAAATAAAATTCTTACTACCGTTTTCATAGAAGAATTTTGTTGGTTGCCTAGGCAAAAGAGTTCTGCATGGATCATGTTTATTTTAGCAACTTTTGTTCAGGATCCCTCAAGGATCATTCATGCCATGTTGCAACAATTTCTACCCAGTGGTTTCAGAGGAGATGTCATTTAAAGTAAATTGTTGATGACGGACACAGGTTGATCACAATGGCTCACCTTGAGCACATTGTGCTTTAATGAACTAAAAATAACAAGTTGCAATGTTGAAGTGACGTCAAACTAATCTGACCTTATATTTTTTCCAAGAAATCTCTCTCCTCTCGAATACACTTCCTGTGGTGTTCTATACCCACATACGGTAAACGTCTGAGTACCACTCTTTTTCAAATGTAGAAATGACACTACAGACTGCCAAGTGAATTTGAGTTAGGTCATTAAAATGTTTCCCTCGCAGTTCTGACTTTTGATTTCTAATAACTCCTGTACCTTGGCCACATGATGTCCTTGCAGGCTGGTCATACGGACCTCTTGTCATTAGCAGTACTCTCTCGTTGGTCAGCAAATCTCTTAAACCATTGAATTACAAGAGCTCTGGAGCATTTTTTAGATTTCTCTGCCAGTGACACGGTCAGCAAATCTCTTAAACCATTGAACTACAAGAGCTCTGGAGCATTTTTTAGATTTCTCTGCCAGTGACATGAAATTCATTCTTAGAGGAGGTGTATAGCCTGCATTGACACAATATTTTAGCGCAGCAAGTTGCTGTCTTTTGTGACGTCATCATTTTTCTCAAATTGAAATTGATCAAAATTTCATGATTAAAGACAATTTCCCTGTGTATGTTCTTTCAAAAAATTGTTATATCAAATCATGAAGTATTTAAATATGTTTATAAGGATCATATATGCTAATGGCACAAACTTATAATTCTTTGTCAATTAGTAATTCTTTTCACCTTTTGAAAATGTGTCAAACAAGATTTCATTTACATAAATAAACTTGCCCACCGGGCTATCTTCTTTGAAAAATCACTTGCCCAAAGTGATTTTAACCTGGCACGGGCAAGTGGGCGTCCACTTAAGAAAACCCCTGTTTTGTACTGACTGCTGTATTTTTGCCAATGTCCCCACTTTTTTGCCAACATTGGGCCCTTTGACCCAACTGATTTCATTTCTTGAACGAACCCTGTAGATTTGTCTCTATATTTCCATCATACTTGTGACAGATTCATTTTGAGTTCACTATCGTTAACTCAAGACGTCATTTTGGAAAGTTATAGGACATAGTTAATTTTCACTTACCAATGACAGTTTACTACATTTATTTATTATTTTATTCGATGCATTCGGTGATATATTTAACATTAAGGTGTGGGTTGTTTTATTCTTTTTTCTTGCAATAACTTCTTATGCTGGCGAGAACTGGATACTAAGATATTCTTGGATAAAATGATGCTGGGTTAGATATCGCCATGAAAACAATGGCATAGAGCACTCCTAAATTTGTGCATTTGTATATATGTTGAAAATTTACCTGTTTATCATTTAGGGTACTGGTAAATAACGGACACCATACAAACGTATTTTAGCAGTAAAATACCCGAGTTCTTTTTATCCTTCTTTTCCAGTACGTGACCTCTCAGATTTTGTAAACATAACCCGGTGCACCATTAATTCAACACGTTGTGAAATTGTAATACGATGTCAGGTCAACGCGGTTCTTTTGAAAAAAAAAATCTTTCAAGGAGTTTGTCTGCGTTACAATACGAATATTTAGAGCACACCTCCCCATGGATTCAGTAACATTTCTTGGATCGGAATTAACTGAAGACAACAGATCCATTTTGAAAAAAAAATCTGGATGTGATTGTCCTTTAACCAGCAAGTTTCCGGGTTTTACATCAATTCAAGGCCTATCTATGTGCAATGCTACAATACGAAATGTTCATCATGCTAGCTGATAATAGTATATACATATATACATAGTATTAAAGATACCCTGATTATTCATACCTTAGCATTGTAAAATTCATAATATTTACAGATGTGAAAACCTAAAACCTAATGTAGCTCCATGGTATTTATGAAAGCATCAAATGTTTCAATAATGATAAAATTAGCTAACGTTATTTATTGTATAAAAGCTTTTCGAATAAGAGGAATTGATCAAATTTAATACTTATAAAAGTTAATTACAGATATAAACTGTATATTATCTTATCTTATAAAGTCAGTATAGGCCTTCTTAAAGCATTCCTTTATCAAAACATTCTCACTTAAAATATGTTTATGAGATATAACTTTGTTTCAGAGATGGAATACCTAGACGTAGCTTCGTGCCTTGTTTGTAACATCTATTTATTTTTCTGTCATTGTGCATGTATATTGAATATTTATGTTTATGTCAGTGAGTTACGTATTCTTGTGACAATCAATAAACTTCTGTTCAGGTCTATGTACGATCAAAATCTTCTGTCGCTAAGTGTGTAGGAATAATATATTTTCTTATTTGATTGAAAAATAAAAGTAAGTAAAAATAACAGTCTTTATTATACATTCAAACAGCCAATTTAGACTAACACGTAATACAAGCTGCATAAAATAAGTAAAAACTCCAAGTATATAAATCATTGTTTTTTTTTCTATAATATATATTCAGAAGAGATTAGAGAATAAAATCGTCTTATGAATGAATGGAAACCACATTTGTATTAGTAATTTGCGCAACGTGTTTATGGTTCCGTGAAATTATGGCAGTGATTGTAGGACATTCACAAGTAAAATACT
>CM037793.1:21424116-21474116 GCA_021229015.1 Solen grandis
ATTAATTGGTTAATCAAACAGGTATATAAGAGTAACTGAAATAAGTTCATGATATTAAGGTATCGAAATTTAAATTACTCTCTTGTCAATGTTCGTTCTTATCCTCGATAACCACCAGCCAGGATTTTACTATTCGATTCATATTATCTTCCTGGATTCGATCGGTTAAAAAGTAAATATTGCCATTTGAAATGACAATGTACCAATCCTTTTAACGAAGGAGGAAAAAAGTGAGATCACGTGGTTGTTTCCATGACGACATATAAACAATTATCTGGCCTTTATACGGGTGAATTAAAACTCTAAACACAATATTTGCGAGCGTTACAAGAGTTGCACAAACAATTAAAGAGTACATATTTGTCCGTGCGGTATGTCTTAAGAATTACGTGTGTATGTCCGCTACCCCCGTTCAATGTCAGTACTCGTAACATAGGTATACCTGTACAGGAAATAATCAATAATCAATCCCTAAGCAGAGATAAATACCCGACAGAACACCCTTTACACCCCACTCTATAAAGAACCGATCATATGTACATGTGATTTCGACATACTTCCACCTAGTTAGGATTAGACCAATTGTTTGCCACGATAATCGTATGGTGCACGGATCTTAACAAATTCCGCGGTGTATTGTCTTGTGGAATAGACGACGCCAATTCCTAGGAAAGTTGTCGCTAGCACACGACATATACTGTAGGATGTTTGGTTTTAAGAACATTAACAGGATTTTTTAAGTGAAGTGCATTTTTGTGTTCGAATATTGAAAAAGGTGTATAGACTTGTTGTGCAAAGGGGGTATAGCTTTGAAATTTATTGAATGGAAAAGGAATTAAATTTCTAAACTTAATTTGCGTATCCTGCTATTAGAAGTGTACCCGTGTGTTTTTGTTATTGTTTTGTTTTTATATATATAAGGAACTTTAAAGCTTACGGGGAGTATTTTCACTATGTGATAATTGGATAGAAAGAAAGTGAGAGAGAGATATAGACGTATAGACGGACATGGCAGACGATACCTTGTGTATCGGGGATTTCGTGTGTCTTTACTCCGCGGAATCATACGGGTTCGTTTTTTCGTCACAAAGCAGGTGAGTGCTTCAGTTAATTTGAAAGTCATAGTTGATGAGAAAACATTATACCAATATTTTACTACATGAAAAGAAGAAAACATTACAAGAAAAGATTAGGCTTATCTGAAACCAATGTTTCTGAAAATAATAACGTCAAACTTAATTATCTTGCGGCTACCGTCCCATATAATAAAATGTCTGAGTGAATATCTAATCAAATAAAATTTACCACTATAAGATTAAAAACACAAACATTGCATATTTACCAGCACTGCTCTAACACTTATCAACGTTAGTATTTATCAATGCCGAAGCCCTCCCAAACATTTATAAACGAAAATTTCTTATTAATACTATTCAGTATACATCTAGACTCAAAATGCACATTAGAATACAAAAAATTGTAATGCCTTTTTATGGCGATAAAGCATTTTTTTTAAGAATTATTTTGCCAAAAATAAATTAATATAATTGTATATCAAAACAATTTATTTGACTGAAATGGCTTATAAACATATGGATATTTTTTCCGTTTTGTAATTCATGCAAGCTTTAGGAAAGGTACCATTGTTAGTCATGTTAATGCTAAATATTGTAAGGACTACTTTGAACATCAAATAAAATATATAATTTTCTGTCACGACAGAGATGTAAGCTATTAGATCTAGTTACCGTTAATCAATAATCACTCCAGGTTTTCTGATGTAATTTCTTGTTGCATCCTATTTTCTTGTGTCTTGGTATTGTAAAAAATGTATGGCGACGACACAATGCCCCCTACCTCCCACCCCACATCTCCTTTGCAGGCTTTGGCTCCATTTACCCTAACATGCACATACCAAAGATCCGAGTAAATCGTTCACTTATTTAAAGACTGCTTAAACTTCTCTTGCTTTATTTATCATTATCTTTACTTGCATATTTTTTTCAACCTCTCGTAATATTTAAGATTATATCATTGATTATTCGTGTTCCTGGTTTTTTTAACCATGCCGGTACTTAAACCCCGGTTTGTTAATTAATTCGTCATACCAGCACGTGCGGTGTTCTCGCAGTTGGAGCCACTATTTCCAGCAGTTGTTGTTCAACATTATTTCTCCCTCCTAATGACAGAAATACAATTCCTTCATTACACAAAATACTCAAATAAGCTTATGATTATTTTAAAAGTAAGCGGGTGTCACTGTCGGGATGAACTACGATCATAATGATAGCATTCTTCCAGAGTACGTCTGCAACATTGCCAACTGTTGCATTCATAGAATTAGATGCCGGCCACGCTTATGTTGCAATAGCGCATTTTTTATACATTTATTACGAATGTTCTATGAAACGTAATCAATGTTACTTTGGTTACTACATAGATGGACAAGCTAACCTTCAATGCGATTATATTTAGATGCTATCTAGATCAAAATTAATGACATAACTTAAAATCTGATCAAATGTTTGTGTACAAAGCAAGATTTTTTATATGCAGCTGTAGATAAAGACCAAATAGACCTAGATGATATTTCAAACAATAACTTAATGAGATGATATTGGTCTGAGACCAAAATTCTTTTAAAAGGTCAGATCTTTAACATGTAAATGATTTTGCTAGAAAGTTTTGCAGGTTTTCCCCAAAAAAAGTTTTATGACCTTTATTGCTTCACTCTTTTTTTATATGTGCAGATATTTAGATAAAAGCTTTTAACCAATGCAACATTGGTTTGTTCATACTTGTTTGGTTTGACAGATATTGTTTGCCTGTTTACATGAAACATATATTTTATTAATTTTCATTTGGAAGACCAGTCTTTTATCCTTAAAATAATTGCTGTCAGTGGTCCAAGGGTTGATCCAGTACTTTGAACCAGGGAAGGTCTTGAAAATTTCTTGTCCCCAGAGGGGTTGAGTCAAACCTTAGAAAGACTACCACTGAACCAATGGTTCCTCTTTGGCCTTTGGTGACTGACAGCATGAGCCCAGGATTCTCAGGCAAATAATTGAAGATTTCCTTTCTAGCACTAGTACCAAAACAAAAATTCAAATGTTTGAAATGGCAAATACCAGGGTTCATTCTAGAACTGAAATCAGTGGGGTCAAAGGGCCCACTGTTGGCAAAAAAGTGGGGACATTGCCAAAAATACAGGGGTCAATACAAACTGCATCTTAAACCAGGGTTCATTCGTCGACGCTTTTCTTCTCGGCAAACAGTGCACCTGATCGGCACATTACTGGCATTTTCTTTGTGCCAAACAATATATCTATGCCCCAAATACACAAAGGTGCATTCTTGAATGAACCCTGAAATACCATGAAATCAGTCACCATGTAAAGTTTCACTTTGATTTATTTTCTTATGTTCTCAGCTCAGTCCACAATGAGGTTGCTGTTGGATCCAAACAGGACAAAATTAAACCGGACGTGAAAGATCAAAATGGTAAGTGATATTTTCCAAAAAATACAATAGTATACATTACAGTGAAATCATTTTATTTTCATAGGATAATAATTTTTTTTTGTTGGAGGGTTTCATCCACAAATATATTTCCCTATGAAAACTGTACATTATACAGAAATTACATTTCTTAAAATCTACAAGTAAAGGTACCAAGAAATTCCCTTTAATGATCAACAAAAAATATTCATTTAAAAATGATTTTTCTGTATAAATAATATTAGATCTGAAGATCAACAGCAACACAAAACCCAGATGACCTGGCATGTTACAGGTGATGTGTTGTTTGCTTCTCATCCAGACTGTTTAAACACTTAATTGTTGTTAGTGTGGAACTAAATGCCACTGTCTACACTTTTATAGTAATAAAGCAAAATCTCAGGCCAGGATTCTAACCCATGGCAGTCAGAGGGACTAAGTGGTAGCAAATAAGCATCTTAAAAACACCTACATTGTTCTTAAAATTCTGGGAGTGAGAATTTTATCAGTTATAAAGTTATAAAGGACTGTTCAGGGTTTCTCAGAAAACATTAAGATGGACTGAACCAGTTGACTTAAAACAAAATAAAAACTGAAATTTAGGTACCTGGTATTTACACTGCTGGCATGTGTAAGACTCTGGGGTAGATAGCTTTGGTAAAATGTCCTGATAATGGCAGACCACTTATGAAAGATATATGTATTGTGTATTACAGTGCTCACGTTCGAAGTGTGTGTTGCCAACCGCTACAAGCTGAACAAAAAGTTTCGCAAGGTGAAAGCGAAATGTGAAGCGGACCCTGATAATCTTACGCTGCGGGGTCAACTGCACTCAGCACAGGTAGGGGGCGCCACTGAGTATGGGAGATGTTTACAAAGTGTGATATAAACTGTTTATCACTTGACATTTCTTGTTTCCCATGTAATATAACCATTATATTTTTTTATATTCGACACCTAATGATGTCATGATGTCATTTAACCCAATATAATTCATAGGATAAAAAAACAATGTGCAAACGTGCGCAAAATGTCAGAACATTATTTCGTTTAATCTCAGCATTTAAAGATAAAAAGAATCTCACATGAGTTGTCATATAATATAAAGTTTTATTAAACTCATCCAAGAAAATGGTAAAAAGATTCCCAGAGTCTTGCTTTTTTTACCATTTTCTTGAACTCTTTAATAAAATTTTATAATTATTGTTTGACATCTCATTAGAGATCCTATATATATAGTACTATCCTTAATCATGTGAACATTAATATCATAAGGTGTCTTCCATGGACCCCAACTCCTTTTCCAATATAACATGGTTTTTTACTCCAAATTCATTGTAATTTTAATGAGTCAGCTCTGTTCTTAAATTAATTATAACACTATAAATAAAACAAAAATAGCAACTTTTGAGTACCTTTAGTTATAAAGAGATTCATAAATCTGCTTCAGGGACACTGAATTATAGGTGCAGAGTGTCCTCAGCCTCTCAAAGGTCAACAAAAGGTCAATAAAATTTTGCACGAGTCTGCAGCTATATCATACTGAAACTAAAGTTTAGAAAGGGACTTTACCTTCTAATTAATTCAAATACTAATCTCCAGTTATAGCAAAAATATTGATTAAAAGCCTCTCCCAACATGTAAGAATGAAGCTTTTTCACATTATGCAACTGTTCTAAATGCATAAGCCCTCTTGTTGTGCTTAACCCTTTCCCTCATATAGACTCATTTTGACGCACTCAATAGGTACCACATAAAGCCTGATCTGCAGAAAACCACAGTTAAACCTTACCAAATTTAATTACAAAATCCTCATTTCCAGACCACTGAAGAGCAGCGAACAGCTGTTACTCACAGGCTGATCTGGTTTTATGCTGTTCGCATAGGTCTTTTCATGGTTTCCTCTATGAGGGAAAGGGTTAAACCCTGCTTATGATTGGAGCTAAGCATGATTATGCTTATCAGAAAACACACATTCAATTAACATATCAGAGACACATACATTTGTCATTCTTCAAAATATTTCATCCATATTTACAGTGGGCATTTCTATCCATGACCTCAATATGACCTTGAGAAGCTGTGAATATTGGCACACCTGTATGAAAAAGATAATGTACTTAGCAACTACCTGATGGTATTCAGGCAGAGTAAATATGGATCCACAGTGTTAAGTCTATGAAATCCTTATTATCCCCAAAACCCATCATAGCCATAAAGGCAATGTACATTGTGTAAATATTGACAATAATAATAGATCTACCTATCTGAATAACTGACTGTCATCACATTTATGTTGTGTATATTTTAATTCTATTTTGAATTTGGAGGAAAATTGTGATAAACAGCAGTGGGTCTATACATTTCTTTGAAAAGGGCAACATTTGTCATATTAAACAATTGTTGATCTTCATCAGTTTGCAGATATTTCAGTAAGGTCATATATTCTCCAATTAATAAATGTACATCAATTCTAAAGTATTTAAGTAATATATAATGCGATCTAAGCTTGATTAACCTGCACACTATACATGAGTGTGCGCATGTGCATGAAAGTATGTGGGTAGGTTAATCAAGATCACGAGTGAAGCCAACGCAATATATGTCTTGTAACATGGCCAAATATAGGAAGGAGGCAGTACTACGGTCTCGTGACTTTTTAGATCACCTGGCACAAAGTGCCAATGTGAGTTTTTGGGACCAGCCTTTGTCCGGCGTCGTAAGTCATCCATCGTCAGTCGTCAACAATTTACTTTAAAATCTTCTTCTCTGAAACTACTGATGGGAAAGTGTTCAAACTTTGCAAAGATGATCCTAAGGTGGGTGATCCCCTATAAAAATTGCTCAAATGGTTCCGGTCTGTTGCATAATTATGTCACAGAAGCTAAAAATAGATTTTGAAAGAGAAATCTTAAAAAATCTTCTTCTCTGAAACCACAAGGCCTAGAGCTTAGATATTTTGTGTGTGGCATTGTCTAGTGGATATCTACCAAGTTGTTCAAATCATGACCCTGGGGTCAAAATTGGCCCCACCATAGGGGACACCTGATTTTACATAGGCTAATATAGGAAAAACTTGAAAAATCTCAGAAACAACAAGGCTTGGAGTTTAGATATTTGGTATGTAACATGGGCTAATAGACCTTTACCAAGTTTGTTCAAATCATGGCCCTAGGGTCAAAATTGGCCCTGCCCCAGGGGTCACTTGATTTTACATAGCCTAATGATACCAGGCGAGCAATCCAGGGCCATTATGACCCTCTTGTTAATGCAGATGATCCCAGAAGTTTAGCGCTTTGGGTATCAAAAAGAAACCCCATGAAAATGACCAATCATTGAAAGGAAAATTCCTCTTAACCAATCAAATAACTCCTTCGAAACAAACTCTCACATTTTGGTGCCTTCTGTACAGATAGGCAAGTACCTTTGAATAGAGAAGGACATACTGAATTAGTGCTAATAATCTGTTATAGTTTTTAGGTTTCATGTTTGACCATGGATTTGAACGACAGTGTAGAAAATCTTTCCTAATCACAAGTTATCTCGCCATCGATAGATTCTCTTCCATATTCTCAAAAGGTCTCTAATTCATTGTGACCATACCAGTTTCAAGAATTTGGGAAAACATCACTAGTGATGTGCTTTTCATGACAGTAAACACATACTCACAAACTTGGAATGATTTTCGCATCTTTGGTAATACTGTACATCTGACAAAAATTGCAGTTTTCTTCTCTGAATTGAAGCAAAATATGCTACTTGTGACAGCTTATGATAACCATATGTACCACATCGTACCACGTCGTATGGCCTCAGTGCTTATTTCTACTGTACTTTTTTTTTTTTTTTTTGTCTAATTGAAGAAAGTAACGTTTTGACCGAAAAAAGGGTTCATTTTGATTCCACTCAATTATTGCTTACCGATACTAAGGACACCTAAAGGTTGTGCCGCTATAACTGTGCAGATATTTGTTAACCGAGTGTCCGCCATTACTGTGCAGTTATCTGGATAACTGCATGGTCCGCCATTACTGCATGGTTATCTGGATAACTGCACGCTTTTTCATCAGTTATTGCATGGGCTTTAAAACTATGAGTACTTTTCTACAGAAAACTACCCAGGCCTTGTTACAATTAGGAACATATTCTATTTATCTTGTATCAGAAAATATTAAAATAAATTATTTATGAAAAAGTCAAGTATTTTCCAATAAAAATTTGCAGACTGCACTCCTATTTAATTAAAAAAATAATATAGTAATAAGTAAGATTGATGGAGTTCAGGCCAGGTGTGGTTGCCATTGTCTTGTGTTTGATTGTAACCAAACACATAAATCTAATAAGCTTGTTCCATGACAAATGAGATGGTAGAAGGTTTTAATTGAGGACCAACATATTCTAATATGCAAACATTTTTTACGAGACACAAATAGCCCTGGAGCTATCTGTGGTTATATTGTAACATGTCATGCAACAAAACTGATAAGATAAATGAAAATAAAATTATTCTTAGCACGTTTTTTAAACCTGATATGAAGGACTGACTGTAAAACTATTTTGAATGCAGAAATAGAAGGAGTTGGAACAGTTTCTGGGCAGCCCTTGGTATGCAATATTTTCAGAAAACAATTATACAGTATAGATTTATTTTAAAAGCCAATGTTACATAGTCCAGCATTGGAACCCTGTTTTTTGTTTCATTATCTGTTAAATTGTATAAAGGTACAATTTCAAAGTGTTACTCTGCAGATCAATATACTGCAGTCCAAGATATAGAACAGTAATGGATTTGTACTAAACAAGGTTATAAATCAGAACTGTAAAAAAAAAAGGCAAACTCAAAAACTGCC
Source organism: Solen grandis (assembly GCA_021229015.1). Classification (NCBI taxonomy): domain Eukaryota; kingdom Metazoa; phylum Mollusca; class Bivalvia; order Adapedonta; family Solenidae; genus Solen; species Solen grandis. Next base: position 21,432,465 of record CM037793.1, read on the forward strand.
ATTGTTTCTGCAGTACTGATTTTTTATGCTGATTGTCCTTCAATGGCCCTTATGTCTAGGTGTTACCGATATTGCTTTATCATTTGTCTTTGTGATGCAAGGAATATTAAAAAGATAATGTAACCTCTGGCTTGGTTTGAATTTTGATAAAGATGTGTTAGTTTGGATATCAAGGCAGCTACATGTATATCAAATGATAAAAGGGGATAAGGTACATGACCATTTTAAACTTTTCATTTGTGCTGGCTAAATATCATGTAAAGCATCAAAAGAACAATTTCATGCAGGCGAAAATTTGTTCTCAAAGAAGGAAACCAATCCCTTATCATATTCCAGTATGCCACATTCAGTTATAACACACTCCTTTAAAGCACTTTCTGCTGTACCATATTCCAATATAACATTCCCACTATAACACATTCCATCCCATTACAACACATTTCATTCCATTATAACACATTTAATTCCATTATGACACATTCAGTTAAAGCAATTTTGCTGTAACATATTCCAATATAACACTCCCATGATAACACATTTCATCCCATTCCAACACATTTCATCCCATTACAACACATTCTGTTTGATTATAACACATTCCATTCCAACACATTTCATTCCATTATAACACATTCCATTCCATTACAACACATTTCATTATAACATCTTTCATTAAAGCACTTTACACCATAACATATTCCATCATAACACTCTTTATTTCACATTTCATTATAAGATGTTCCATTACAACACACTCCACTTCAAAACACTCCATTATAACACACTCCAATATAACATATTCCATTATAAATTAGAGCCAATATGATGCAATCCAGCACTGGGTTTTAATCCCTTTCTTTTGTGGCTTGTTTAGTTGAGTTATGGTATGTTTTCATACATTTATAATGTGGTCAATGTATCTAGATTAGGAACCCAAACTTAACAAAGTATAGTGTTATACTTATTAATATATTAATTGTGATGTGATATCACACAGTCCTAAAACTGCATGAACATGGGCATGTGAATTAAACATTAGAGAAGTATTTCATCAGTAACTCTACCTGCTAAAATTTGGCTAGCTGCAGAATTAGGGCTCTAAAGTACAGGTAGGTGATAAGTGAAGGCACCAGGAATAGAGTATATAGACCTGAAACTCAGTGGGAGTGTGTTTCAAATCTGGAGGAAGAAAGAATGAATGTTCAATTTTCATGCCCCAAGTTCTAAAAAATATTTAAGTTTGATGCCAGGCTCAAATTCAGGTATCTTGAGCATAAAAATCATACATAACCCTATACTGCACAGCCATTGACACTTTTAGCCAGGTATCCCGACGGAAGACCTGCTTTGAAATTCAGGAGTCCCTTCTGAAAATTAGGAGTCCCTGTTGTGCCATTCAGACATATTATGGCTTTATTCACATAACAATTGGTTAAAAAGTTATGACTCATCAAAGAGGGTTACTAATAAGAAAGTTGTATAAGGATGATTACATATGGCTGTCGACCCCTGCTGCATATAGAAGTATTCTGACACCTCGGTAAACCGAGCAGACCTAGTTCAGACAGCTCCCTCCAGGATCCATGATTTCCCCTTCTTGATCATTCATCATTGCAGACCAGATTCTTTACAGTTAGCACAGTAAAGGAAATTTCATTATTTCATATTCTAAGTTCAATAAATCAATATTCATAGAGCCACATATTACACATGAATATTCATGAGGTAAAGGGCCTTAAAGTATGATTTTAGTTGTCAGGAACTCCGAGCCAGTGGAGCACAAAAATTAAGTTTACCTTTTTTTTCATAACAATGTTTGAACCAATCAAAGAAATGTCAATTTCAGAGGTTGCTAAGTCAGAGGTTGTTAAGCATTCTTTAAATTGGAATAACTTTAAAAATTTCCTCCAATATATTTGAATGATGCTCAAAATGGGTTGGTCAGATGTCAGGATAACTTCACTATACATTTGGTATCATGATAGTTATCTTACAGTGTGAAAGTGCTGCATCTTAATTGTTCTAAAAGTATTCAGCTGGTCATTAGAAAAATGTCTTTCATTTTATTCATCTAAGTGAACTTTTTTTTCAGTTGGCAGCCAAAGCAGAAACTGATGACAATGAACAAGAGCAGAAGAGACAGCAGGGGAAGAAACTCTTGTATGGGCAGATTATTCAGGTAACTCTTGACATTTCTTGCATTGCAGGGCTATAGCTGTTAAAAATTGGTTTACCTCATGAAGTTGTATACAGTTCTGTACTCTGCAGGAGATGTGGGGGAACAATGTAAAACCTGTTATAAAATTGCGTTTTGTCTGATCTACACTATTCTATGATAAATCAAAATATAAGATTGCCTTATTCTATGGTGCATCACACTGCAAGATTGCCCTATTCATTGGTATACCAAGATAAAAGATGACAAAAATTAGTGGTAAAGTTGCACTTGTCGTTCTTTATAGCTGTATAATGCAAACATCTCATGCATTTTGTTATCAATTAAGTGCACAGTTTTGGTTTAGACCTAACCTTGTCAACATTTTAGAATGGGTGAAAATCTAGAAGATAGTAAATATTGTGTGTTTTGTAAAATCATTGAACATTAATTTTTTCTCACATAATTATGCATGAATGAATGTAAAACATGACTGAAAATAAATGCAGTGAGAAAAAGTGCAAAGTAGTGCCTCTTGACATGAAAAGTATGATTTGACTACATAGGTAGGCTTCACAAGTAGTTTGTGTTCTCACATTTATTAATCATGACTAACTTGATTTAGTGAGCATTTCTTTGGAGGACAATGTCTTTTCCAGAAAAATGAAGGTACTGAAGAATACAATTCATGATATTCATAATGATTTGAGTATGGGGGCTAGGGCTTCAACAGCAGTCCTAATCATAATGCAACTTTTAGCACATCCTCTCTTTCTAAAGCTTTCAAGAGTTATGGCCCTTTTTTATTTGGGAAATTTGTGCATTTGACTGTTTTTGATGATCTTGTTTCAGATGGTATGTTTTGTACTGTAGATCTTGTTTCAGATGGTATGTTTTGTACTGTATTTAGTTTCTTTAACATTTCTCCATATTGTACATTTTTTGTACTTTGATGAAAAATAAAGTTTTGTTCTGTTCTAGTGGGTGTATTAATCACCATTATTCTGTAATAGCTCTAGTTTGGAAATGCAATTGATTATCAGTAAGCATGGCAAATCAATCAAATTTAATAATATGTTACCATCTTTTGATTTAATTCCTAATTAGGACAGTAATTAGTGTAACAAAGTCTCTTTATTCTCACAATTGTGAAGCTATGCAGATTATCAAAGGGGTGATATATTGAGAATTTAAGTGATAATAAACAGACAGATGTAATACCTTGTAGATAATGGCAGAATACATTGCAATGTTGAAGGGCATATGTCCAGTGATTAATTTGCAAGATACTTAAATTTGGGCAATTTAATCAGGTCTCCACTGATGCAGATCAAAGGCCTGCACAATGGCAGTTGCCAGCAATCCCTATATATTCTTTGTTTGAGACTAATTTTTTTTAGACAATTGGGTTATGATTATTATCAGTTGGTATTAGACAACCCTGAGCAAGGTCCTAGAGAGATGTCTATACTTTGTATTCTGCATATCATTGTTGTGTTGGTAAGGAATGCATTCAACCATTTTGAAGAACATTAACAAACTTGCATTACTTTGCATTCATGGTAACAGTTGCTAAATTGATTTTACTGAATCTAAATTAATATTATTGGCAAAGAAAGCTTAACTGTTAATCTGGATACATTTATATGCAAATTTATTTTTTGGACTCAGGGATACCATCTGATCAGTGGTTGGCCTGATTTACAAATTAGGGCACATAAGTTTGTGAAATTAAAATTGAAATTTATTAATTGAAGATAATCTACTAACACTGTATAAAGGTCAGGCATAAATTTTTGTATTGAGGGCTTGGTACAAAACTATTGTAACTCCTTCTTTACTTAGAGCTGGGAACCGCTGTTTGGAACTGAACCACAGTATACTGTGGTTTTTAGGTAAATACCATGGTGCGTACCATGATATACCGCACAGAAATATTCTGGTACTTGTGTTGATGATTATTCATATATTAAAATTTTACAAAGGAAAACATGTCGTCGCTGTCAGCCAATTTTTATCTCCTTCCATGGTCATAAATACAAGTGAATATTTTCAAATAAAATTGTATTTTCTAAGATTTGAATTGAAATTTGTACATTTTTATCATATCTACGCAGGTTTTTGATATTGTTAAGCAATAAAATTATCAGTAATGACAAATTTATTGAAAAATTTTGCTTGTTCATTCGTAATACAGAAACCACTGAAGTACCGGTATTTGTCCTTATACTGCTTCATACCACAAGGTGCTTTGGACTGCGGTTTACCGGTAAAACTGCGCACTTCAACTTTATTTATACAGAAATTGGGACCAAAAATAAACTTCAAAATTGCGAGGAATTCAGTTTAATGATGTTCGGTTTGGCGGGTAATATCCAGTGAAGTGGAACTAGTCTCAGTTAATATAAGAACAGGAACCAGTTAATGGGACAGGCTTGCACGATTGTATTGTTTTATGCAATATTAAAGAATCACAAGGTTTATCGTAACGGCTTATAAGTTTGAAAGAAACCAGATCTGTAGAGATATCTATAGGTGCCTCATGTATACCCTTACCTTTGAATGGGACAGTGTTACTTAAAGATTTTGGTGGGGGAGTGATCAAATACCTGTTAATTGTTTGTCGAGACAACATACTCATTTATTGAGCAGGATCTTTGATGTTTTCAAATCAATATCAAGAATACCTGTGAAAGGGAAGTCTAGATGCAAAAATAACTTTCAATCAAAAGTATTTCTCAATGAGAATTTAGTAATGAATTATGTGCATGTACAAAATGTTAACCCTTATTAAGCATTCTGTTTTTTATGTATGGATTTCATTGAAGCAGATGTCATAATTTTGTTTGTTAATAATTTATTTTATACTGAGAGTTAAAAAACCATAGCATTTAGCTAAAAGTTAAAAAGAAAAGAATCAACAAAATGGGTTCATTTAAATTCAAAGGTGTTAAATTGAGATTTATTTAATCTTTTAAAACCTTCAAAACAGTATGAAAGCCCTAAAGTAACATGGCTAACTTTATTTTTTCTTATGCAGCACATATTTATTTTTAATTACCAACCTAATAAAGAAATAATAATGCACAAAAGAGTGTATAATGTCTCTTTAGGGACCGCATACAAAATTTTCATACAATTTTGTAAATAGATTTAAATAAATGTTGTAGTTTGAATTTAAGATATCTAACCCAAGTTTTACAAACTTTTATACTTCATGCACTTTTCTAAATTTGATAAGCACACACTTACGTTTTTAAATCTCATCATTATATGGCTGACTTTGCTGTTTGCATGAAGAATTCGTAAGATTTGAACATGAAGGACCTCAATAATTGTCCAACATGACAAAACACTTTTAAGAGATTTATTTTCAGTTTGTGTGATGACAGTCCATGGTAGTCCAAACAGATAGACCTTCTTATATGTTGACAGAAATTTACTGCAGATATTACTTAAATGCATGTCTTATCAATAGCTAACTTGTTTATCTAGGGAAAAACTTTCACCATGGCTTTCAATTCCAACATCCATGCTTAAGTGGTATGTTATACCTGAAGTAAGTAATAAGCTGGTTGTTTGTACCTGTTTTACTGAATTATAAGCTGTGTTCCGCATACATACTTGACTCTTTTAAAGTAGTGGTCACCAGTCCCTGTGGTCAAATGGCTAGTGTCCTCACCAACCTGGGTACCAACATACTAAAGCTGTTAATAAGGGTACTGGAACTGCTTAGAGCAGAGCATAGAAGGGATGGGCACAGTGACTGGGCACAATATTATGCCATTTGCCTACATTGTGATAACAATGTGAGACGGCATAATTGTCTTTCTCGTGCAGACTATGTCCCTAAATAACATTCTATGACTGGAATTGTTAAATCCAGGCTATTAACCCTTTCCCTCATATAGACTCATTTTGATACACTCAATAGGTATCACATAAAGCCTGATCTGCAGAAAACCACAGTTAAACCTTACCAAATTTAATTACAAAATCCTCATTTCCAGACCACTGAGGAGCAGCGAACAGCATTAAACCTGATCAGCCTGCGAGTTACTCACAGGCTGATGAGTTACTCGCAGGCTGATCTGGTTTTATGTTGTTCGCATAGGTCTTTTCATGGTTTCCTCTATGAGGGAAAGAGTTAAACAATAATCATGAGGATATTAATTATTCCTTCTTTTCAAAATGGAATTTATTTTGACTTAATTGATAGAATTTCATGCTGAGGAAGGCCTTGTTAAGGTTGAAAACATGATGAAAAGTCAACTGCTCAGTGCCCAACAGAACCCATTGTGTTTTGTATATTCATCTCTCTTATGCTTAAAGATATTATAGTTAGTGATGTTCCAATTATCGCTAGTCGCTGACGATTAGTTAGTTTACTGAAGAGCAACAATAATTGATTTACATATATCCGTTTGCAACATCGTAAAATTTTATACCATACCATATCATGTGTTTTCTGTCTAGTGTACACTGTACATCATCTGGAATCTCTTGATTTTACCCTGGTTTTCATAGTATCATAGTAAAACCTTTAAATATCCCCTTTTAAACAATAAGGCCCAGAACTAAGTATAACCTATTAACTGCTCCAGCATTATAAAGCTAAAACTGTTGAAAACTACCTCATGAAGTTCATGTAACTGTGTATAATTAACCCTTTCCCTCATAGAGGACACCATGAAAAGACCTATGCCAACAGCATAAAACCAGATCAGCCTGCGAGTAACTCGCAGGCTGATCAGGTTTTATGCTGTTCCCTGCTCCTCAGTGGTCTTGAAATGAGGATTTTGTAATTAAATTTGGTAAGGTTTAACTGTGGTTTTCTGCAGATCAGGCTTTATGTGGTACCCATTGAGTGCGTCAAAATGAGTCTATATGAGGGAAAGGGTTAAGAATCCTTACTTGAAATTAACTACTGGTTCAAGCGATTATTAATCTGAAAGTTACCAATTAAACCCCTTCCCATTGAACCGATAATCGATTGTGGCAAATATCAACTGATTTCTGTCACTAATTATAGTATTACTGAGCCCTTGTATGACTGACAGAAGTTGAGCCTGGATGTTACTATGTAAGTTGATAAGACTCATAGACCCTTTTAATGCTCACAGAAATATTCAACTTGTTGATTTTCCATTAGCAACTCTAAGATATGGTTTGATCAGCGAATGATCTTAAATGTTACAAAAGAATATCAGAGTTTTGTTTGTAGACCTAGCCGAGAAAGTAAAATCATCCTATGGTTGTTGGTAATGGTAACAGTTGGACATAAATATCACACTCTGGAGGTTCATACTTTTCTTTTACAGAAAACCCCTGTAAACAGAGCTGACACATAGGGAACACTTTTCCGTCTGTCTGTCTGTCACAGTTTTTCCATCATGCTTGTCTGTCACAATTTTTCCCTCATGCTTCAGCAGGTGTCATGTGTTCCAAAGAGCACTTGTTTGATTCTTCTTTTCCTTGTTTTATCATTTGGTAATTACCTAGCATTTCTTTTAAAGGTGCAGTAAGATCTGTGTGGCTCATGGACATTTTCCCTTATGTTTCATCTGAAGAAATTGAAAGAAAAAAAGACCACACATTCAACCTTATCATGAATTAACATAGCCGGTTAAGATAGACTGCATTGAAACAATCAGATCAGATCAAAATGTGTTGTATAACGTTTTATCATCATCACAGCAATCAGATGATGTCAGACATTAATTGTGAATGTGGCCATATTTTTGTTTTGTAATAAAAAGTAGAGATCACTGCTTCTGGTCAGATTAGAATGTGTTGTTAGACAATAAAAAATACATGATTTTCTGTATTGGGAAATGATTTACATGTTAAAGGTGGTAGGTTTTCTTTTCTTCAGGGATGAGGCTGAGGGGGATATCAAGGGGATATCAAGAGAGGAGGTGTATACTGGGGTGGGGACAAAAACAGTAACAAAACAAACTAAACAAGAGATTAAAAATTGTTAAAGATGTATATTGGCCATCAGGTAGTGATGAATTGTAATAAATAATGTATATTTACCTCAAACTTATTGAAAACATTGTCATTTTCAAAAGTTTTCCTCATTTTGTAAAGCAGGCAGTATCTTCGTATATTCAGTTAATTTTTACATGATTTTCTGTGTAATAATAAAAAAAATGAAATAATAAAATAAGGTTTTTGGCCAGCTGGAGAATCCGGAGAAAACCCACATTTCTGGACAGACGACCACTGTACCCTCTCATATATATGACCAGGAAATGAACCTGGGACACACTGGTGAGAAGCGAATTGCATTACCACTATGCTATCCAGGCACAACACACTCACATCACATAAAAATAAGGTGGGATGTGGTGGGATTGATAAACTTCAGTGATAGTTCTAGCTTTCCATGTTTTTGGATGGTGAAGTATAGTCCAAATTAAACTTAAACTTTAATTTTATTGCATGTGATACATTTCATTATTAGACCAGCCATAACCTGTGCAATTTGTCAAAATCTCTCACCTCTGATGAAAGTGAAGATGGTATCATTTGCGTGCATATGACTTGTCTCCTGCGCTGGTTTATCCAGTAGGAAGGGATAAGGATAACTGATGGATGTTAAATGACTAAAAATGTTTAAAAACAAGGTTTAACTCTCAATTTTCAATCAATCAGTCTATCAGAATAGTTTCATTACTAGGGCGTCTATTAATTTGACAATTAAGATTGAAAATATATGTGTTGGAAACAATATAAATTATTAAACAAGTATAGTCAGTTATATTTTACATATTGAACAATTAAGAAATACATTTGTTATTTTAAATACATTTATTTAAAGGTAAAAGGGAAAATCCAGCATGAAGGGCCCAAATTCATTCTAAAATATAATCTTTGCAAGATTTAAGAAGACATTTTTTTACAAGAATGAAACAATACATGTACATTATTATATTATAATACAAAAATATATTGTTGCATCTCTGTCTATAACATTTTATGAATATAAAACAAAGAATTTACTACAATTAACTTTGACGGATAAAGAATAAAAAAATTTCACAGTTAAGAAGTGAATAGAAAATATGCTTAGATACATTTTGTAAATATTTTGAAATTTGAAAGAGAGGTTATCAAGACAGCTTAACCTTTTTCTTTCAGTTGACCATATATTGTTTCACCGCAATGCTATCCGATACAGGCATGGTGCCATTTAATACAGACAAAATTGGGCGTAGTGTCAAGATTCTTGTCTTATAAAGGACTAAGTAGCACTTGCCCTATTCATGAATTAAATCAGCTGATCCAGTTATTAATTATATTCCTTGAGAAAACACAAAAGAGACAAGGGGTACTCTATAGCCTTTAAAGAATGAGTCTATAAAGTGTTTATATCAGTTTTGGTTACGTACTTGTACTTGTGTACCTGATATTATCAAGAGTGAGGTGACATATACTTAGTATTTCATGTAAACACACTGTCCCTCATAAACTACTATAACATTATACAAATATTTTACACTTTGGTATACCATTGATAAGGAAAATCTGCCTGACAGGTGTTGAGACTTAAATATGCCACTAACACTACTTAGTGCTAAGTGATACTTAAATTCTTAAATTTGGAGAAAAAAACATTTTACTATTTTTGTGTTAACAAACTTTCAAAAACATGACCAAGTTCACATAAGTCTTTCCTTTAATATCCAGTAATATTTGTTAAAAAATTAAAAACAAGAAATTTGCCTCAAATTATCTAAGTATTACTTAGAATAAAGAATGGTTGGAGGAATTCAAGCCAGCTAGATCTGTGGTATATTCATAACTCCAAGGTACTCAGGAGAGAAAGGAGCAGTATAAAACCTGATAAGCCTGAAAGCTACTGTCAGACTGATATTGCGTTTCTGCATCATAATGCTATATTTGTTACATTACAACATTGTGGAATATACCTTAGATTATTCAGTAAAATCACAAAATAAAGGTTATGATAGGGTGTGTTCAATGGATCACATGTAGCTTTGTAAATAGCTCTTTCAATGCAAAGAGTTAATAATGGGTAAGAGGTAGTAGTGAGGTAGCTAACATGGATTGATGTTTTGCTGTCTGTCAATTAAGATGTCTCTGACCAAATGAATGGGTGAATAAAAATCAATATCCTCTGAAAGTGTACTTTTATTTCATTAAGTAACATGTATATTTATAGTTTGCCCCACCAGGGCATGGTATAATTATAACGGACTAGAGATAGTAAATCCACCATCCCCAATTAAGTTAAAATTGTACAGTCAAACCTGTAAAAGAGACCACCTCTGAATGATAGCCGACCTTGTGCACATTTAAGGCCAGGAACTGATTCTCCGCCTTGAATGACTTGTTAAAGACTGTAACCTCAGTCAATAACAGACACCTACATGTCAGCCTTGCTTTCCGTTAATCCTTTCCCTCATAGAGGAAACCATGAAAAGACCTATGCGAACAGCATAAAACCAGATCAGCCTGCAAGTAACTCGCAGGCTGATCAAGTTTTATGCTGTTCGCTGCTCCTCAGTGGTCTGGAAATGAGGATTTTGTAATTAAATTTGGTAAGGTTTAACTGTGGTTTTCTGCAGATCAGGCTTTATGTGACAGATCAGGCTTTATGTGGTACCTATTGAGTGCGTCAAAATGGGTCTATATGAGGGAAAGGGTTAAGACAGATCAGGCTTTATGTGGTACCTATTGAGTGCGTCAAAATGAGTCTATATGAGGGAAAGGGTTAAGACAGATCAGGCTTTATGTGGTACCTATTGAGTGCGTCAAAATGAGTCTATATGAGGGAAAGGGTTAAGGATATCGTTGAGAACTGTTTTGCAGGTTGCTTCCATCTATGTGCTACGATACAACAGGGATGCAAACGCTGACATTAGTGACTGTTACCGGTAACTAAATGCAGAAGTTTTCAGTTTCCCTTGCATAGCTTTTAAACCTAAGATAATGAAGGAATATAATCAGTAATTCCTGTTTCCTTTGTTAACAAGAACAGTTAACTTACTGATAAAAAATATTCATCAGGAAATGAAATATTCTGTAAGTAGAAATTAGATACACTGGATTCCAGCATAATTAAAATACAGTAAAATTGTTTTTAGGAGCCAGTTAAAAATAATGCATATTTTCTTTCTTTTAATTACATAGTATGCTAGCTGTTAATTACACATAAGTGGTCAAATACTTAAAGATGCATTTCAACATTTTGGTTGGGGTTCTAGAATAAAGAATAATGAAGAAGAAGAAAGAGAAGAGATGATTGTTCCATACCCCTGCTGAATCTTTTATGGGAAAAATAAGTGAAGTCTACCACAATGAGAAAATGATGATGAGGAGGGCTTTGCAAAGAACTGCCCATTTTGTCTAAAAACTTTATTTTACAACAGATATTCAAATGTGTATGATGAAAAAAATCCTATCAGCATAGCTAATTGCCAACAATTTCTTAACTTGATATTAAAAAGGTTGAAATATTATTGAGTCCATTTTGTGCAAAAGCGTATTGAGCAAAGACATTCAATGTGAATTCTGGGATTGACTTATCTACTGTTGATTGTTGATGTTAGTGATTATAATGTCATCGGCATTAACACATATTGACCTTAGTAGGGTTGAACAAAAATGTGTTTGGACCCTGTCTACTTCAGAACTAGATCAATATTTATTCTACTGATCAAACATAGACACACTATAGTATGCTCCTATGTACAGTAATTCAGTCGAAGCAGATTTTTTTATAGTTTCCATTCTTGGAAAAATTCTGTTTGAAATATCAAAATTCTGGTAATGTTCATGTATGGAATTTGATATATAATAGATTTCACAAAAATAATGTAAAGAAAAAAATTAATAAAGATTATTAATTGTTTGTTTCAGCATGTATTGTTGAAAGCATAAAATATTCAATTTGGTTCAAGGTAAAGTGTGTAGATGAGTGTAAAGAAATCATAGAAAGACATAATTAACACGGGGTATCTAGTTTTCTAATTTTTTGTTTGAGTATATTCTGAAATTTGGAATTATTAAATGAGTTGGTGAGACTCTGATGCTTCCATTAACAGCTTTTGTTTTATTTCTGACATCAATTATATATTACCTTTGTCATTTCATTCATAATTTTATGAATAAAAATTGGATGGGGTGTATGTTTGAAAAAATGATGATCTTCATTATCCATGGTTTGTTTTACATTTCAGCTGAAGCATCGGTTCACCCTAAAGTACATCCATGTCAGTACCACCACAACCTCCCCCACGGAGAGTAGCAACATGGCCGTAAGTTACCATAAGGCTTTAGGCTGGAAACCAGACCCTGAATTCCCCCAAAATTTAAATTGTGTATAAGTATGAATTTCATGCTCAGGTGCAAATACAGTGTAAGCATACTTAGGGTGTGAGTGTGTCATTTGAGTTTGAGATCATTCTGAAGTATTTTTTTGAGAACTGTGGTGATATATATCCTTTGTATGACTGAATTACATTTAAAAGGGATTTTGTCTCATTTAGCAGATTTCTTTGAGATTTAAGCAAAAAAATTTAAAAAAAACAACAGCAAAAACATAGGGCATATTTTGCAAATCTCTCTCCCGGATAATACTGGCCTGTGTTTCACTGAACAATTCTTAAATTGAGATTGTTCAAATTCTTTATCACAACATATATAGAATATTTAAGAAATTAAAAACCGTTTTCTGTAATGGAATGTTATAAATAACTGTATACTATATTTCTATTCTTGACGTATATAAATAATATTTGAAATTTTGAATAGAGGAAGAGCTCAATTTCATATATTTGTAAAACACAGGACCTGTCACCACATTGATAATTAGGGTCACAGAACATGGAGACTGGCTTTTTACAAAAAAAAAAAGGATAGGAAATTATCAAAAGAATTACAAAGAAAAGGCCTTCAGATTCAGAAAACTTGACAATGTATTTGATTATGTCATTGTAAGACTGTAGTTCACACTTGGTCATAGAAAGTAACTTCATCACTTATGGAGACATGTTTTTTCCCCTGATCACTTGTACCTCTTACTCTGTAATGAGTAAATATCCTGTATACAATAGATTTGCACTGTATTGCATGTACACAAATTAAGTAGGGTACTTATCAGTCTGGCTTCCCACCAGTGTGCAAGCACATAACAACATACTGTATGACCTCTTGAATGTGTGTCAGATGGTTTTTTCTTTTTAATTCGCTGTTGAAAGCCAGACAGAATAAAGTCATAGGAGCAGAAAAAACACTAACAGACAAATTTTACATAGCCATCATTAAATTTTTTTTCGAATGCGGTGCTCGAGCAAACATATTTTTAATGATGGCCTAATATATTTGGTTTGAACTTTGTGTGTGGTTGCAGGGGGAGGGTCAGGACCCCCTAACCCCTAATCTGGATCTGTGCATGTGCTGAAAATATTCATGATCTCATCAATTTCAGCATTAAACACTCAGTGGATTGAGATTTCTATTGTGTCTTCAAAATAAGACAGAAAATGTGAATTAGAATCATTTTTTTAACAAATTGTTTTGTAGTGGATGGTCTGTAAGAAACAGAATGCAAGTTAGCATTGTGTATCTTTTAATACTGACAGAATTTGCAATCATTATCCTGAAATTAAAATTGGGAGATTTCCAGATTAAGCTGAGACTGTTAGGGTTGTCATTTACATTGTTTAGCATTTTTACACTCTATTCACATGTCCAGTCTAGCTACACGTTATTTTCTTCTTTACATCTCTTTTATGCATTATTGTAGATATGTAATAAAGGTAGCAATGTGGCATACAGGAATGAACATATACGACAGCTTATGATTTAGAAGCAGTCCAGAGTAAGATTCTGTGTTTATAAACACTGGTGGTCTGAGATAAGTCTGTAAAGTCTGGCTTTTTCTCCTTAAGTAAACAATTAACCTTCACTGAAGTATGTCCTGTTTGATGATAATAGGTTATGACTAAGTCATGAAAACCATAATTGACCCTTCACCACATGCCTACCATATTGCCATTTGAAACTTGATCAGTAAATATTACTCAGTTTGAAGACTGTTGTATAGGCCCAGAAGTTTGATGTTACTGGCCCTAAAGACACATTTCCAAAATCTTAATTTTGATGTTAGTTTAATTGACATATATAGTAGTGTTCTATGACATTGCCATAAAACATCGAAATAAAATGCAGTACATACAAACATTGTATTTCAGATACGTAAAGATCAACTACCTTGATTCTAATATGAATACCAAAAACCATTTTAAACTATGGAGCCCAAATATTACATTAGTTAATTTGTAGCCATTTAGTCCACAGTTCAATATAATGTAGTACAAATAATCATATGGACTCATTTTGACACATTGGCAAACAGAGCAGACCCAAATCAGACAGTTCATGGAAAGAGGAGCTGTCTGATCAGGTCTCCTCTGTTTGCTCAAACAAAAAAGTAGCTCAGATTCCAGACTGTACGGCAAAGACAAATCAATTGTTTCATATACCATTTACAGTTCAGTCTGTTAATATTCATCAACTTATAATTTGTGCATGAATATTCATGAGGTGAAGGGATGAGTCCCCAAATATGGTGTCGTGATACACCTGTACTGTTTTATAATGGTTTTGTACTGAACAGTGCATTAACACACTATATCACATGGTAGACAAGGCATTTGAACTAGACTGAAACTGCATTTAATAATCAGTTTTGATCTATTCAGATGTTAAAGTAGACTTGAGTCTATATTTTTCTGTCATTCTCAGTGGCATTGCTATTGATGGTTTATGAACATCATTTAAAGGTCCTCTGTTGTGAAGGTGAATAGACTGAGAATTGCAGTGAATGGGGAGTGAAAATTTAATTACATATTGGCTGCAAGTTATTGTATGGTTATTGTATGATTTGAATTTCAACAGAGACTGGGTTGTAAGCCTTCATTTAAAAGTGAACAGAACTCTCTATTCAGAGCATATTATGGAACAAATTTTATGGAACGGGTTCATTGTTTTTGTCACATTAATCGTGCTCAGATACTTTGTCATATGAATACATTATGGACATATATTATGAAAGTTCAAATGTATTACAGTAAAACAAAAAATCCATAATCACATCAAGTTTTATAGCCATCATATCAAGGGCTGACGTTAAAACTATTCCATCTTCTTCTATTTTATATGCACCATATTTTATAGAACATTTTCAAGGTCAGCCCTTTATTTGCAGTATTAATCTTTTGGGCAGTTTTGAAGTTACTTTACTTGGAAGCTTCATTTTATTGTACATTGATTACGAATTTGAAAAAAATAACAAAAAATACCTTTGTACATATAAGTCTGGATCACCTAGAAAATAGTATATTCTTTGTCTATTGCCTTTTACTCCTCGTTAGCATTTGATATTAATTCATTTCAAATATTTACATACAGTCAGACAAAAGGTTAAAGTTGATTGGGAAAGAAGTTTTCAAAGCTTATACTTATTCCTTTCAAAAGTTCCTGAGTTGGACCAGTAGGTTGTACCTGGGGTGGTCTGGAACAATGGTTGGATGGAGCAGGGATGGAGCACCCAGCTTTGTATCCATTGCCTCAGAACACTGCCACTGAACCAAGATACCATGGACAGACAGACAGACAGACAGCTAGACAGACAGAAGGACGGACGGACGGGCGTTCTCACGGAAGTGATGTTGTGGGATTTTTCCTTTGATCTTTGGCCCTTTTGCACCCCGTAATTTGCACCCATCAAGAAACAAATTAGCCCACAAGTGCCAATTGTACTCCCAAAACCCCATAAAACTAACCCTAACCCAATTTCCTTAGCCCGGAGCGTCACTTGAGGGAGGGCGGGCAGACAGACGGATAGACGGACAAACGGACAGACAGACAGGCTGTGGTTTTGGATGTTTTAACTGCAGTAGTGGAAATAAAAGCTGATTGTCTTGTCCAAGATTTTGCTCAATCATGATGGGATTAATTATGGCAGCAATGCTTGAAGGATTAGGTCTGCACAAGATCTACAACACAGTATAATGAAAATGTATGTTGGCTTAATTCATAGCAGTTTCTTAACAAGACTAAGCTAAGATTAAAGTCAGCTGGATAGCAAGTTATAACTGTGTTTTATAATGGATTAGATTTTGTATGGCCAATGTTAATATTCATACCCCAACAAAAAAAAAAAAAAAAATGGGGTGAGAGGAGGGTATATAGGAGTGAGCATGTGGGTCTGATGGTTTGTTTGCTTTGTCCGATCAATAACTCATGAAAGGTTATCAGATTTAGATATTTTTAGGTACACACATTCGTATCAATAAAAAATAGGACAAGATAGACATTGGGCAGAATTCATAAATTTTTGACACAGTAATGGCCCCTTTTTGACCTAGGATTTGCTCCAAATACCTTGTCCGATAAATAAGGCTTTATATTTTGTGTCAAGCACTGTGACAATCACCTTCAGTGATATGCTTGGTAAATGTCTGGTAGTTAAGTATTTTTAAAAAAGATTATTGATATTTTTGTGCCAAGGTCTAAGTAGTGTAGTGCATATATATTAAGAGGTAAAAGATTGAATCACTTTTCGGTTTTCATGCAGCTATCTTGAAACAGAGCATGTGACACATCTTTCTGTAAATATATATATATATATATATACAGTCCAGTACGAAGTGATGCTGGATACCGTAAATATTTTGTTCCATTGCATCTGTCATTCCATCGCATCTTAACCGCATTGGCTGCATATACCATTTCCTTTGTATACACATGTATGTATATGCCGAATGATAGTCAACATATGCAGTAAATCAGTAATGTCCTAGTAGTGGTCTTGTCATAAATCGTCTCTCTATTGTTTTCATATACATGTATGTACATGTATACCAAATGTACAAATTTCGTTAAATTTTAATGTCGTAATTTGTCAATGTAATTTTGTCCGTATACATTTATATGTTGTGCTGCAACTTACTTGACTTTTTATGAAACACTATGCTAGCCAAACAATAAAAGGCTTTGTTTCTTTAATATATATCTTATGTTTATTTCAACATGTCATGTAGTAAG
Source organism: Solen grandis (assembly GCA_021229015.1). Taxonomy (NCBI): domain Eukaryota; kingdom Metazoa; phylum Mollusca; class Bivalvia; order Adapedonta; family Solenidae; genus Solen; species Solen grandis. Next base: position 21,449,704 of record CM037793.1, read on the forward strand.
GACAAGTGAACATAAGCAACAAAATTAACTCAAAGCCCTTGAAACACCTTGGCTTAGCACTCTTGCCTATGATGTACAATGGCATGACATGTTAGAACAAACAGGAACATTCAATCTTTTTTTGGACTGTTTGTCCCCATTACAATTAATCTTCTTGAATTCAAGCGTTTTATCAAGCTACATTTTGTCAAAGATGACTGTTCATCTGCATTGTAGATACAATCAGTGATTCAGTTATCCCCCCAGATAACCTGGGTCCTTCACTGAATTACTCAGAATGCTGATATCAGATTACAAGACTTTGTTCTTGTCTTCATTCTTACCTGTTTGTATGATCGTGTACTGTAATGAAATGACAAAACAGATCTGGCAACCAATACTTATACTGTTGATTATGTTTTTACATTTAATCACTCAAAAAATCCACTGCTACAAACAAATGAACTCGCTTGTAAGCTTAATGTCTGACAGAATCCTTCTGCCCGGGTTTTCTCCTGACTTTATTTACACAACTGTTGAAATTGTTATTGTTTCGCTATACATGTTCATGAACTTGCTGAAAACATCTATTTTTTTTTTTTTAAGATTAGATTGTTATAAACAAGTTTCATACAAATTATGTTCACTTCATCACTATTTAGTCCTTCTCTCTATCCCTCTTTCTTCTCACACTCCTAAGTTAAAACCTGTTCATTATTATTATTTATTGACCAGAACAAATATCCGTTTTGTATATTATGATACTTTATAAATTCTCCATATTGTACACTGTTGTACTGGATGAATATAGTTCTGTTCTGTTCTGATCAAAATCACAAAGTACCCCCTTGGTGTGTCTTACTTTTAAGTTCTGTAAGGTGCACAACAGGGGTGAATTTATGGAACACTTGACTACCTGAATTTATTGAGAATCAGCTTGTATGTGAAAACATATTGTTATTAACTTACAATTTCTCCTCTAAATTCCACTTTTATCTTTCTGACCCCATCCCCCACTACATCGGATCCTTATTCTTTTTCAAGGTTATATATTAATATATTATGATACTCCATTTTTTCAAACCCAGTTACTTTAACTTGCTATTCTCAGATAGATTGTACTTACATGTATTGACTTTTTTATTGGAACCATTATACTTCAACCGTGCTTCTTTGTAAACATTTAGAACAAAATCCCATTTTGTATCGATGATGCCTGGTTTGAATGAAAGATATGTTCTGTTCTGTTGTGTTTGTAACAATCAGTGTCACAGATGGCTTGTTGATTGGCTAATTACAGACAATAATGGCTGATACGCTCAAGCAACGGGTGTCTCTTGAGTAGATGCGAAAAACTGACCATCGCTTATTTCGAGCACGCCATTAATCATTTGTTAGTTGTAAATTTGTTAGTTTGAAATTTGGACCTAAAAGATTATTCGTTCCAGGGCATCTTTCGTTACATCTGTTCTCTGCTCCATCACATCTTTTTTACATTGAATAAAGAAGAAATTTGACTGGGACCTGCAAATTACTTTGCATTACATCGTCTTTTTGTGCCATCGCATTTCATCGCATCGTGACTGGACTGTATATGCTTAAATTTTCATTTCATAAATAAGTATGAACATTTCAGTACAGTAAATTATTTAATACATTGGGTATATAAAGCTCAGTCATGAATATAAATGTATAAATTAATGACTATTTATTTACTGATTAAATGGTCTTTGTCTTGAACACTCTGCAGACTCTGAGCTACCGTATTGCATGTGAACAGAGCAGAATCAGAAGAGACATCTCATGGCAGAAACTGTCAGATCAGGGTCTGCACAATTTATCAAAGTAAAAAATCATGTAAGGGCTAACCAGTTTAAATGCAGAAATGTCATATTAAGTACAGAAAACTTCCATTTTAACAATGTTCCATTTTAACATGCTCCATTATAACATGCTCCATTATAACATGTTCCATTTTAACATGCTCCATTATAACATGTTCCATTATAACATGCTTTGTTATAACATGCTCCATTATAACATGCTCCATTATAACATGCTTAATTATAACATGAAAACAAATATGACATGTTCCTTTTAACATGAAAACAAATATGACATGTTCCTTATAACATGAAATCAAATATGACATGCTCTGTTATAAAATGCTCCATTATAACATGAAAATAAATATGACATACTCCATTATAACATGCTCCATTATAAAATGAAAACAAATTTAACTTGGTCAAACCTTAGATTCAAGTCTTGTTCAGTTGATTAATTATGCTACATTATCTCGTAGTTAACATTAGTATGGTTTCTAGGACTACACTCTATTCAGCATTGTAATGGAGCTGTATAGTATATCACAAAGTCACATGTCAAAAAAAGCAAGCTTCAACAGTTTTTATGGAAAATGCTTACTTTTCAGCTATAAAAGTCTGTGATACTGCTATTTTGTCATTTTTTAATGAAATAATTGTATTGGGGGTGGGGTTACAAAAATCCTGTATTGGTCCTGGTGGACAAATGGTAAAGGCATCCACCCCAGAGCCAGGAGGTCATGGGTTTGATCCCTGGCTGTGACGTACCAAAGTCATAAAAAAAGGTACTGGTATAGCTCCCTTGTTTGGCGCTCAGCATATAAGGGTAGTTCCAGGACTGGTTGGCACAGTGTCAGGATAATGTGACTGGGTGTTGTATCCTGTAACCTTATATGGCGTGATACTGCAGTCTGGCACTATATCTGTCTCAAGTAGACTTTGTCTCGAAATAACTGAAATACTGTCGGTGGGATGTTAAACCCAATAAACAAACAAACATAAATCATGTTGCTATTTGATTTGATAAAAAATGATTCTGAAAGCATTTATCGAATATGAATGGAAAAAAAAAATTCAATATATATTTAAAATGGAAACAAATTAGAACTATTTACATAGTCAAGTTGCGGGTGACAAAGATCAAAGTTAGCGACAAAGAATCCAGAGCTTGTTCTGTCAGTTATTCAGACATGTAATAAGTAATATCAAACAAATCATACCCTTCATTACAAATGAATAGTTGAATGAGGCTAATGGATGGATCCCCCAGCCATACTACAAACAATACAGTACATTGATTTAAATGTTTGAAATCATTTTTTTTTTCTGAAGTATGGAAAACCTACAATAAAATTCTTTTGTTATCTAAAGGCATAGGTATAAAGTTTCTGCCCTATAATTGAGAGGTCTTCTGTTTGATCCTCTGACATGACATACCAAAGTCTTTAAAATGGTACTGGCTTGGCACATATGAGGGTAGGTCTAGAACTCAGGTTGGCCAGGTGTATAAATGGGACTGTTTATGGGATCTTGCCATTATTATATGAGAGGAAGCCTTGTTGGCAAAGTCCCCAAATGCCTGAAAAAAATGTTGGTGGAATGCTCAGGTAAGATAAATAATACTTTAAAGCAGTTTTTTTGCACATTTTAGTGCATTACATGTACTGTGATCTTATATCTAGAATCAGTTCTAATGGAGAAGTCCCACCACATACATAATGCATTTAGATAATATATACCATATCTAGTACAGGCTAAAAATATTCAAATTCATTTACTTGCTTTTAAACATAATTGTTTCCTCTCTGTAATTTACCGATAGTATGAATATTTCATAAGCCAAAATTATTCAACTCAAATGAAATATTTAAGCTAGATGCTTTCTAGCTCACCTGAGCACTTGTGCTTAATTAGAATGAGCTTTTGTGACCGACTTTTGTCCGTTGTGCGTCGTCCGTTGTCTGTTGTCAACAATTGCTTGTGAACACACCAGAGGCCACAGTTTTGACCCTATCTTCATAGAGCTTGGTCAGAATATTTATCTACATGAAATCTTGTATGAGTTTGAAAATGGGTCACCAGGGCAAATCTTATAAAAACCTTGTAAATACTGTAGAGGCCACATTTTTGGCCTAATCTTCATGTAACTTAGTCAGAATGTTTGCCTTCATAAAATCCTGGATAAGTTCTAAAACTGGATCATGTGGGGTCAAAAAGTAGGTCACCAGGTCAAATTTTAGAGCTTATGAACACTGTATATGTCACATTTTGGGGTCGATCTTTATGGAATTTGATCAGAATGTTTGTCGGGGAAAAAAAAAATTTGTCATGAAATCCCAGATGAGTGCAAATTTGAGTAGGGTCAAAATCTAGGTCACTTAGTCATATGTTAGAAAAACATTGCAAATACTTCAGATGCCACGTTACTGGTAATCATGCTTAACACAGCAATCTTACTCAGGTGAGCAACACAGGGCCATTTTTGCCCTCTTGTTAGAAATTATATATAACTGTTCAGTGATGGGTGAAAAATATATGAACATGCCTGTCATTGCCTGAATTCTTACATTAATATTATTTTATAGACATACCATTTTATCATCACTATATCATCTTGAATACATCATTTGCATATAATATTATCACCTGGAAAATACCAGAAATTGTTCACAGAACAAACATTTCTAAACATATATTTATGAGCAATAAGATCAATAATAAGGCTTTGTTCTCATGTCAGTGTTCCTGATTATTATTTCAAAACGTTTATGCCAGTTCAAAGATGAAAAACTTAACTTATATCAGATTTCAAAAATAACATCAATATGATTATGCTCATGTTGATTTTGATTGTTGTGTGTCAACAAAGAGTAGATGTCCAAACCTTATTGATATATTATAAATCTGTAAATAGACACAGTGTACAAAACCTAGATACATTATGCATGGAATAGACTTAAGTTCTATTTGACTGAATAGAATTGCATTGAAAATAATGAATTGCAAGCTTTACATATATAAAGTATTAAAAGACATTGGTAATGACCGATGAGATAAGGATCTGTATATTTAAGAAACAAAAGATGATTGGCATTTTGCCTAGGACACTTATTGAAGTTTCCATGGGAACCTCAATATAATCATGCGACTATATTAGGAGAAGAGTGGCAGTATCATCTTTTTTGGGCAGGGGGGATAATCAGGTTCTGACATGGATTTGTATTCTCGGTCACCTTGGTAACACTAATTAATATTTAATAATGAGAGCACCATGACTAGGCAATTTCTTTTGTAACATGGTTCTGTTTTGTAAGGCTTCTAAAGAGCAGCTGAAAAATTAAACAGAAGTGAATTGCAGCCATGATTTATATTTCATGTAGCTTTATAATCAATAGTATTATCAAAGAAGAGTTTTTTTCAACATTATGATTTCAAAAATTGAAATGTTGTTCAGAGCTGCTCAATATTTTAAATATATGTGTTGATTCAAAATAAAAGGTAGGCCTTTTTTATTATGAAAGGGAAGGAGCCTTAATGCCATTGTTATTATGTTTGGGTAAAATGTGCTATTTCAGGAAATGAAAACTCCTAGGTTAAATTGCTATTTGGGGAAAATTGAAAAAAAAAATCAGAAGGAAAGAGGCCTTGAACAGCCCTAGATACAGAATGAAAAAAAGCCCTGATAATCTCACTTCATGATAAATTTGTTAGTGTTGAGGAATTGGACATGGAAGGGTTTATATAAGTTAATCTTGTTTATTATGCAGCAGAATAATGGTGGCCCATTTTTATGTTGGTTAAACTTTGCATAGAATATTTTTCAGCACATAGCAAAAGGGACCATGCCATTATGTGTATGTATGTTAGTTACAGATTTGGGTAAAATAGGATCTTATTTTAGTGACTAAGAAAGTTCATATATTTCAGTAAACAAAGGACATCATGCATATATACAATTGTATCTGCATACATTTTGATGTTGACTGAGAGAAGATTTCACTGTTTTAATTGTATTCAGTGTTCAAATTTTTATCTTGGAACTGGAACCTTTTTCTAGAAGGAAATAAAATACTTGCATGTGAAGACATTGTTTTAACCTTGTGTCATTAAAGCGATGGTAACTGATCCAGCTAATGTTGACCCATTTCACCCATTTTAACCCTTTCCCTCATAGAGGAACCATGAAAAGACCTATGCGAACAGCATAAAACCATATCAGCCTGCGAGTAACTCGCAGGCTGATCAGGTTTTATGCTGTTCGCTGTTCCTCAGTGGTCTGGAAATGATGACTTTATAATTAAATTTGGTAAGGTTTAACTGTGATTTTCTGCAGATCAGGCTTTATGTGGTACCTACTGAGTGTGTCAAAATGAGTCTATATCAGGGAAAGGGTTAACAATACAAAATATTCTATGTGTAAATCAGGTTCCTATAGAAGCTGTTTGGAAGCTTGTCAAGCCTTGTCATCAGTTATTCATACTGGCTGTAACTCCTGTTGATTTTATCCATACCACAAAGTTGTTTTGTCGTCATTGTCATATTGCTAAGGAACCTGCATTAGCCGTCATTTAGGTCTGACATACCAGATAATTTGTGCGCTCGAGTGTATGGCATATGCCAGCAGAAGTTGAATAGGTTGTCGAGGATTAGCATTTGTCCCCTTATTGACACTGCTAAGTTCAGTATAATTTATACAGTTGTTCCACTGTATGAATTCAGTGCAGCTTCATTATACACAATACTATAATTATGTGGGGTCCTAGCTTAGATACCATATTACAGACATACTTTCTGCTTAAATTAATCTAATGATTGTCTAATATGATTAACCCTTTCCCTCATAGAGGACACCATGAAAAGACCTATGCGAACAGCATAAAACCAGATCAGCCTGCGAGTAACTCACAGGCTGATCAGGTTTTATGCTGTTCGCTGCTCCTTAGTTGTCTGGAAATGAGGATTTTTTAACTGTGGTTTTCTGCAGATCAGGCTTTATGTGGTACCTATTGAGTGCGTCAAAATGAGTCTATATGAGGGAAAGCGTTAACCTTTCCCATAAGCAGTTCCCTGACAATATTTCATGGCCTTCTATAATAGTTTTTTTTTACCATTTACAGTCCAGGGGCAGTATTCATGCATCATCTTGAGATATATTACATAACTGGTGAAATATTACAAACCCTAATGGCTATATTTTCTTTGATATAATCCTGAAGTTTACATTTGAGTAGTTGTGGTTTCTTCTATTGCTTGTCTACAACTGAATTTATTTCTATTGAACTCTTCTGAAATTGTATGGAACTGTCAGTCTCTTGATGGGAAACAGAGATAAGAAGCTGTCTGAACAGGATCTCATCTGATATCTCATAACACTCCATTATAATGCAACGCCTTGTATTGGACAGTGCAACACTACTTTGTGATTAGTTGGACTTTAGTTGCATTTTCACAGAGTTCTACTAATGCATTCCTATATAATGTGGTATATTGCCAATAAAGCGGACTTTCAGAGTGAAAACATTATGTGTGCATAGACGGAGTATTTCTCTTATCCTTCGTGTTTTCGTGTTGTGTTCGTTATTGGCGCTCTGTGGTGACATTGAGAGTAACCCCGGACCCCCACGTAACCAGGCCGCTAACCGTACTACTAGACAAACAACTCTGCCCAGCTGTCTTCCTGATCAGCAAGATAGACGACAGTCCACTAGCAGCAGTGATCAAAACAGGTTTGACTCAAATACTCAAGATGAAATGTTCTCTTTTTTACGAACAATGAAACAAGAACTTGCTAATCAAAATGAATGTGTAATGCGAGATCTATCGTCTATGAACATGAAAATTGATTCAATAAATGACACAATAAAAGAATTAAAGCAAGAAAATGAAGATCTTAAGCAGTCAAACAATGAACTTAAATCGGAGGTCAATTCATTAAAAGAGCAAATAGATAAACTAGAGGGGCACTCAAGAAGGAATAATTTGAGAATAAATGGCATAAGTGGAACACAGGATGAGAATTGGGATACATGTGAAAATAAAGTGCGTGATTTTATGGCTCGAGAGTTACAAATGGAGAACGCGCATGATATCGGGATTGAGCGAGCTCATAGACTGAAATCGAAGGACCAGCAAAAATGCACTATCATCGTTAAATTCTCTCATTATAAAGATTGCCAAAACACGTTGAGAGCCGCAAACAGTAAATTGACAAAAGAGTCGCCGTATTCAGTACAACAGGACTACACGGAACGTGTTAAGAAACACAGGCGAGAACTTGGGAGAAAAATGCTCGAGGCACGGAGCAACGGTCAATTCGCGTCCATCAGGTTCGATAAACTTTTTATCGACAACAAAGTGTACCGTTTTGATGATCTTTCAAACACCATCGTTTGTATTGGAACACGAAATATGCGACATGGTGAGCATGCATCGGCACGTGCAAGTCAGAGGAACAGTAGTGACGGACGGTCCCGATTGGACAACAGCAGTCACGTGACTTCTTCATATGCAGCGACAGTCTCCAACGGTGCTTCTGCCGGGGCTCCAGAGGGGAGATAGGATGAGGGCCGAGGCCCAGACATTACTCATGATTCTATTGTGACAGATAAATTTAGGTTAAACATACTTACCTGGAACATTGAGGGTTTACAGAAATATGAAAAATGCAGTAACATTAAAGCGTATTTTAAACAGTTTGATATAATATGTCTGTGTGAAACTTGGAGCAAAATTAGTCACGAATTTGACAAATTTTTAAATGGTTATATTCATTTTGACCATGTTAGAGAGATGGGACGAAACAGTGTACGGAATAATGGCGGTGTGAGTGTTTTTGTGAAGGACTTTCTTATTGATCACAATTACGTTAAACGAATATTTTGTAATCTTGATAACTGTGTGGTATTACTATTTAAAGGTTCTCTATTTAATAACATGAAGGATATAATTTGTTATTTTACATATGTTTCACCTGAAGGGTCAGCCATATATAATGATCTGGATGAGAAAAATGGTATTAAGATACTTGAAAGTAATTTTGATCACTTATACACTGAATATCCGAATTGTTATTATTTTATAGCTGGAGATTTGAATGCACGTACAAAAGATTTTTATGATTTTATCCCAGATGATGATTTAAGCTATATATTTGGAGATAATGATTATGATAATGACTATTTTGATATAACGAGGTCAAATAAGGATATGTTAAGACACAATACATATGGTAAAACATTAATCGACTTTTGTTGTACACATAACGTTCATATAATGAATGGCAGATTATTTGATGATGTAGATGGTAACATTACTTGTATTGCTAATAATGGTATGAGTACTGTTGACTATAATATTTGCAGTTCAGATTTGTTTAATTCATGTTCATATTTTAAAGTAGAAGAGCGTGATGAATCTGTACACTTCCCGCTGTTTTGTCAATTTACATTTTTCAAAGACATAATCGGAAACTCTCAAAATAATCAAAAGCAATTTCATAAATACACTAGATATCGATGGACAGATGGGAAACGCGAGTCTTTTCTATACAATTTCAGACAACTTTTTCATAGTGCTAAGGAAGCCCTAGTTACATCAGCCAAGTCAAATATCAACAAAACAATCGACGCAATTACGAGTATATATCACAAATCCGCGCGGCACATGCAGGTTAAAAGATCGAGCGTGAGTACCCAACCACCGTGGTGGGACGACGAGTGTTCTCAAGCAAAGCATGATAAGTATGTAGCCCTAAGGAAGTTTCGATTTACAAATCTACAGGATGACTTACAGTCGTACAAAGAAAAACGTAGTATTTTTAAAAATATGTGCCGATATAAAAAATCCGTATATTTAAAAAATCAAAGAATTAAACTGGTAGATAATAGAAAAAACCCAAAGATGTTTTGGAAATTATTAAAAGGAGAGAAAGAACATGAGGATGAAAATAATATTTCTTCAGTAGAATGGCAAACTCACTTCAGGAGTTTACTCTACAGTGAAAATGCGAATGACATACACGAGACAAGTAATAATACAGAGTATGTTCTTAATAGGCAAAATTCCGTTCTTAACAATCGCATTACAGAGGCCGAAATTAATTCTAGTATTCATAAGCTTAGAATTAACAAATCACCAGGCATAGATGGGATAGGAGCAGAATTCTATAAAAATACTATTAGTGATATTGTACCGGTACTAGTAATCTTGTTTAATTCTATATTTGATAAAGGACAGTTCCCACTATCTTGGGGTAAAAGTATTATATGTCCAATTCATAAATCAGGTTCAAAAAATAACCCAGGAAATTATAGGGTATATCATTAATAAACACCATGTACAAGATATTTTCCAATATTATAAATAATAGATTGACTTCATGGATTGAAGAAAATAATATACTTGATGAGTCACAGGCGGGATTTCGTGCTGGTTACTCAACATTAGATAATATATTCACGCTTCAAGCTATGGTGCAAAAATACCTCTCACGCCCCGGTGGACGATTTTATTGTTTATATGTTGACTTTCGTAAAGCGTTTGATAAGGTGAATCACGGAGCTTTATTTAGAAGTTTATCGAACCGAGGAATAAATGGGAAATTTTATAGAATGTTAAATTGTATGTACTCTAATTTATACTCATGTGTTAGAACTGGTAACGGGTTAACAGATTTCTTTGAATGTAATATTGGAACAAGACAAGGAGACATATGTAGTGCGACACTTTTTTCTCTTTTTATCAATGATTTAAGCATACTGATTAAAGAAAAATGTGGGTCGGGAATATTTATTAGTAATGATATACAAGATATTCACTGTTTAATGTTTGCTGATGACGTAGCAAATTGTGCTGAAACTGTACTTAAACTACAACAACAACTTAATGTCATCAAGTTATTTTGCGATACCACGGGTATGGAAGTCAATTTAGACAAGACCGAAATTATTGTTTTCCGTAATGGAGGGGGACTTAGACAATATGAAAAATGGACTTACAATAATGTTAGGGTAAAAGTCACATCAATTTATAAATATTTAGGATTGATTTTCGCACGAACTTTGACATGGACTGCTGCAAAAACAAAGCTTGCATCTCAAGCGAAAAAGGCTATTTTTAGTATATATCAATATCAGAGGTCTTTTGGGTATTTTTCGCATTATGAAGCCTTCAAATTATTTGATTCCATTGTAAAACCAATATTTTGTTATGCATCGCATATTTGGGGATATGAATATTCAGAAATATTAGAATCAATTCAAATTGAATATTGTAAAAGATTCCTGGGTGTAAATGCTTCTGTAAATAATTGTATCGCACTTGGAGAATGTGGGAGAATGCCTTTATATGTAACGTATTATACAAATTGTGTTAAATATTGGTGCACACTTTTACATATGGAACAGAAACGCTATCCTAAACAATGTTATAAGATGCTAAAAAACTTGGATGATAATGATAGGAAAACTTGGGCTTCAAATGTAAAACATCTTCTTTTCAAGTATGGTTTTGGTTTTGTTTGGATTTCTCAAGATGTTGGAAACATAAACTTATTTATATTTAACTTTAGACAGAGAGTGATTGATTGTAGTAAACAGGATTGGCATAGTACAGTTACTGAGTCGAGTCGTTGTGATTTCTATAAATGTTTCAAATCTCTGCTTTCTCCTGAAAAATATATTTGTTTAGACATTTCTTATAAATTACGAAAAGCATTTGCAAAATTTAGGTGCTCATCTCATAAACTTCACATAGAAACAGGACGACATAGAGGTTTAGAACGTCATGATAGAATTTGCATATATTGTCAAATAAATTTTAATAATAATGTTATTGAAAACGAATACCATGTGTTTTTCAATTGTCCTAAATATGAAGATATACGCAACCAATATTTGTTTAATTGGTATTACGGTAGAAGTTCTGAAGTTAACCTATATAATTTGCTCCAAACCAATGATCAATCAGTATTATTCAAACTTTGTACTTATATATATCATTTGCTGAATGAGTGTGAACGTGTGATTTCTTGAGAGTGAATGAGCATAGGGACACAACATAGTTGTTATATTGTCTCGATATTTGTATATTGTATTTTGGGCCAGAGGCCATATAATTATGAATAAATACTTGAACTTGAACTTGAACTTGGACCCCAAGTATAGCAGGATAATGGAGCTTGAGTCACTGGGTTATGGTTTGTGCTGCTTGTATACAAGTGTCTTTAAGATCATTTCAAGGGTGCCATAGTCTAGTGGTAGCATACATGACTGAGGATCTGAAGGCTTTGGGTTCGAACCCCATTGGCAGCAAGGATATTTCATGATATTCCTAGGTTGCAAATAACATTTCCTGTTCAAACCAGGAACTGTTGAGAGGGAATATTTTATAAGTTGTAAGAACTTGCTCCCAGATCGATGTTAAGTAAATAAATTTAAATTAATCATATTTCAAGTGGTGTTTCAAAGACTTTAATGTAAAAAAATACAGGTAGAACATTATCAAAATAATATGTAACTACTAGTTTTTAAAGTAATATGCATGAATGGTTATTATGAATAGTTAAAATCATGTCAGATTTACCAAGAATTATTTGTAAGCACATTATGATTGTGCACCTCTTAACTCTTGCTTATAGAAATGTGTTTGTGCCAACCAATAATGTCATTTGTAAACTTGCCAATGTTATTGATGTGTTGAATACAGGTTTAAACTGATATCTGATTATGGCATAAACAATCCATTTCTTGGTATTCACAAGTGGCCTTGAAATACATAATCATGTAGAAGCACTGAAGCCAACAAGTTAGCTACTGTTAATTTTGTTCAAATTTACTTCACTGGCATTTTTTCAGCTAAGCACGAAGAATACTTAATAGCCTGAGTATTTAAGTTTGAGCCTGGGTATTTAAATATTTTTAGTGCTAAGTGAGGGTGGTGGTGGAATTTGGTCCGGAGTATTTAAGTCCTTCCCACAATTCATTAAAATTTGGGAAACCCATAAAATGATGTGAATACAAAGGGATAATCTAGACTGTCTGCCAAATGCAACATGTCCGAAACAACGATTAGGGAATCACAAATCCGAGTAAATTAAAAGGGGCCGGTCAAAACAGTATTTGAACAATGTGACTGACTGTGGTGTCATGACAATTGTGTCCAACAGCAAATCACTGCAGTATGGCAACACTAATCTCAAATAGGCAAATGTCCATATAGAATTTTGTCATTCAAAAAAAGGATATTGTCATGCATGTTTGTTAGGTGAGTGTTTGTTAGGTTAGCACGTGATTTGTTTTGAAAATCACATGAGGTGCAGAAGGTTATCAGTGATTGTGGCAGACACACACTGTTTTTGGGATTGAGATAGTGCTGACTGACAACTGGCTGACATTGTTAAGTCACACTTGATAATTCTAATGGTGAGGGAGCAGATCTGACAATGAGTTTAAAAATCAGCTATACCACAGTTATCAAATTTAAGGTGGTCCAACAATGGATTGATTGATTGAGTTTAATGTCGCTGTGACTCCAACCATAGACCCTAAATCTTGTTTGGGGATAAGTTTTGGTCATATACTGAACAACACCACAATAACTAATTATACCCCCGAAACAAAGTTTGGGGGGGTATATAGGAGTCACCCGGTGGTTGGTCGGTCGGTCGGTTGGTCGGTCGGTCGGTCGGTCCAGCGGTCCATTGCATTTTCCTTGTCCGGAGCATAACTTGAAAACCACAAGTTGGAATTCAATACAACTTCATGCAATGATCAAGCACATGGAGAGGAAGTGCAGTGCACAAGAACCATAACTCCATCTTGACTTATTACAGAGTTTTTGCCCTTTGTTACTTTTCCTTGTCCGGAGCATAACTTGAAAAGTACAAGTTTGATTTCAAAACAATTTCATACAATGGTCAACCACAATATGAGGAAGTGCAGTGCACAAGAACCATAACTCTATCTAGAGTAATTACAGAGTTATTGCCCTTTGTATTTTTTCCTTGTCCGGAGTATAACTTGTAAAGTACTGATTGGATTTCAAAACAATTTCATACAATGGTCAAGCACAATGAGAGGAAGTGCAGTGCACAAGAACCATAACTCTATCTATAGGAATTACAGAGTTATTGCCCTTAGTTACTTTTCCTTGTCCAGAGTATAACTTGTAAACTACTGGTTGGATTTCAAAACAATTTCATACAATTGTCAACCACAATATGAGGAAGTGCAGTGCACAAGAACCATAACTCTATCTAGAGTAATTACAGAGTTATTTCCCTTTGTTACTTTTCCTTGTTTTTCTTGTCCTGAACATAACTCGAATAAACTTAAAATGTAAACAGATGGCGACTAGGAGAAGTGCAGTGTCCAAGAACTGTAAACTTATATTTTTAAACTACTGTGACAAACAACCATTATTTACTCTCTATCAACTTTAAATAAAAACTTTACTTACTTATTACTATCACAACCAATATACTATGTATACAGGTTCTTATCTATGCTCTGCCTGAAGTCTGGCTTCTCCTGCATTAAAGTATTTTGCGGGGGTATTAATCACCTTCAGTGATAGCTCTAGTTTTCATTAAATATAATTTTGACTTTTTTATTTCTTTTGCAGTTGTTCTCCTTTTAATGAATGATTTAAACTCTAGATAACTTTCCTCTTACTTCCATATCCAAGTGGTCATATACTTTTTAGCTCGACTATTTATAATGTTGAGCTTTCTACTCACGCCTTGGCATTAATTGGCTCCACACCTTGGTTAAGGTTTCACATGCAATTTACTATCATACATATATATTAGTCACTGTATGAGCTATGCATATTGATTTAATACTTACCTAAGGTCCTCAGAGGCATTTAACAAGTTAGATAACCATTGACTAAGTTAAATATAAATTATGTCCCTTTTTGGATCAGTTCTTGGATTGACTTGAAACTTCATATAGGGGCATCAGACCATCAAGTTGGATAACTCTTGACTGAATTCATTGTAAATTATGGCTGCTCTTGATCTTAGAAATTTGGGTATGGGTTTTGTTTGCAAGTCAATTTGGTTAAGTTTTGCATGCACTTAGAAAAGTCTATGATTATTGATACTTCACTAAGGTAATCTTTGGCATCAAACAAACAAGTAAGATCACTTTTGACAAAATTCAATACAAATTATAAACAGTGGCAGAATAGTCAAGCACTCTGTCTTACAGACAGCTGTTGTTATTCCAGGATCTAGTCTTCTGGTCATTCAAAGAATATGAAAAAGCCTTCAAGGTGACTGGATATTTCTCTTTGCCACTATGCATTCTGGGTCTTTTTTCTCCATTTATTTAAGCTCAATCTTACTACGTGACTAAAATGCAGCAATGAGATAAAGTCAAATCTTCCAAGATCGGGTGTTGAATAGCTGAAACATTGCAAAATGTTTTATATCTTTTCCTTCTATATATCATGGTAAAAAGCTTTGACACAGGCTTTGCAATGTATCCCTGCAGAAAATCTGCTTAACCTACATAAAGCTGCAATATGTAACTATTGTTTAGTCAGGTAGGGTACTTGAGAGGCATGTAATCTATGCATATAGCTTAGTATAAACATGATTGTATTTACCGTTAAATGCTCATAAGATGTGTTTTAAGTGTTACAAGGGTTATTTGCTTTTGTTCTGTTCCAATATATTGGTTCATACAATTGATCTTGATAGACTTGAGGATTTATTGTCTGCTTTTGGAGATTATAAATCCATTTCAGCCTTGAAAAACTGGGATTTTATACTGATGGTGTTTGGTGCTCATCATTGTATTGATGGTTCCAAAATAAAAACTGGCCAACTTTGAAAAAAAAAAATTTTGCACATAGCAGTTTGAATTCTAACCTGTCATGGTTGCTGAACATTCTGTGGTGCAAATTTGAACAGCTGAGAACTTTTTAGAGTAACAGTCAGGATGGCTTTCATCTTGGGACACTTAAATTTACACTATAAATTTCTAAATCTAGCTCTAGAAATGTAACAGTATTCATGTATTGGCACAATTCTTAAAAAAACAAAAAAAACAAAACAGTTTTGCCAAGTATATTTGAAATGCCTTCCTTATGCCTGCAGAATATGTCCAGTTTATTCAACTGTATTCCAAATACTCGTTTATCTAATAAAACTGAACAGATTTACATAAATCACATACATTGTGTAGCTGAAATATCGGTGTTTAGTTTTATATATAGTTTTATCAAACTTCTTTAGCATTGTGTTTGTCTAAAAGATATTTTCCAATTTTTCTCTCATAAACAACAGAATCAATAGTGACTGCGTGCTGATAAATTTTTGATCAAACATTACACCTAGGTAAACATTGCAAGCTTATGCAAGGCTCAAACCAGAACCGAGCAATATTCAAAACAGCGCTGCACCTCTTGGTGTGAAGCTCTCTATGTGTCCATGAGATCAGACATAATCAACTGTCTCAGTCACAAAATCCTGGTAAAGCCCTTGTGCAGAATCTTGGTTACCAATATGAGCTATTCACCACAAAAGTCAATATGGCACTGTGTAATTACCCTTTTGTATGTACCATAAAGACTGGAATATTGAGCATAAGGGTGCCTTTTGTTCAACAAGGAAGTACTGATACTGGATACAGGTCACAGTATTGTGATACCCTGTATACTTACTGAGTCTTCCATAGCATGACTGATGATTATTATCGTGCTTCTGATTGTGTCAGTGACTGAATGGAATGGCTGTTGCTGTTTGACCATCCTTTCTTTAAGTACCTGTCTAGTCTTTAACCCTTTCCCTCATAGAGGAAACCATGAAAAGACCTATGCAAACAGCATAAAACCAGATCAGCCTGCGAGTAACTCACAGGCTGATCAGGTTTTATGCTGTTCGCTGCTCCGCAGTGGTCTGGAAATGATGACTTTATAATTAAATTTTGTAAGGTTTAACTGTGGTTTTCTGCAGATCAGACTTTATGTGGTACCTATTGAGTGCGTCAAAATGAGTCTATATGAGGGAAAGGGTTAATTGTCTAATTCTGATGATTTTAAGTCGGGGTGATTTAAGAAGCTTAATGTATTGAAATAAAGGGTTCATATGTATGGTTATAATTCTGGCTGAATTTAAGTGCCTTATGCATATATTGATCAAGATTCCGTAAATATTTAGTTGAGACCCAAATAAATAGTAGGAAAAGGAAAATTCTAGATTTTGAAGAAAATGATTGTTTGAACGTGATTGTATTTGTTAATATTTTTTATTTGCACACTTGTTTGTTAAAACTGGGTATGTATAGTTTAATTGATCTGGTTTAGTTCCAAGCTTAAATCACTCCAGAGTTGTGGCCCTTGATTTAAAGGAAAGACAACAACTAACTGCTCTTTACTTTGGCAAAAGTAGACCACTCATCACCAGACTTGGTCACTATTTTAATTGGCACAGTATATTAACTAAGTGTGATAACTACTCATGATTTTCCATTCATATTTACAGTTACAGAGATTAATAAGGGGTGGTTAATGAATAAACCCAGTCAATGCTTTTAAGTAGTTGGTGGCTTACCAACCAATCTCATCAGACTTGAACCAGGAAGGAGTCCTACATTCCACCTTCTGCACTAAAACTACATGTCTTTACCATATGGCTAACAATACTGTGGGTACTGGAAAGAAAGAGTACCCAAGAGAGGGAAGATACTTATTTGACCTGTATTGTTCACACTTTTGATCGTGGGGGGCCGCCGTGGCCGAGCGGTTACAATTGTGGACTACAAATCTCTCAGCCCCTCACTGCTGTGGGTTTGAATCCCAGTAGGGACTTCAGATTTTTCATGTGAGGAAGCCTTCCAGCTGACTTGGGGTAGGTCGGTGGTTCTACCCGGGTACCTCTGTGTACTCGGGGTCTTCCTCCACCTGTAATTAGCTGGACGTCGCTATATGATTGAAATACTATTGCAGCGACGATAAACCCCAATACAACAATACAACTTTTGATCGTGAAGCATCATCTTAATGAGATACATATTGTAATCAGGAGTCAAACATTGAAGAGAGGTGTGTGATTGATAAAACAATGATTATTGATGTGACTACCACTGATCTTCCAAGAGAGGCGTCCCTTGTACAGTCCCCATAGATCATCCCAGGTAGCAGATTAGCTGTGTGGAGTAAACATGCAGTGGTCACTAACTTGGAACATGTCCGTGTCTTGTCTCTATGACCCTCAAATATTGACCAAAGTACCATTATGCGTCTCTATGGTATGGCTGAGTGTGAACTAGGCATGAAAATGTACTGTAACGGTGATTTACTGTTGGTATTTGTCATTGCCTATTGATTACATGGTGTGAAAGAGAAAACACTTGAAAAAACGTCCATTGATTTCTTTTTTCTACCTTCCATGATTGATAAATAGTTAATGTCTAGACTTTATCTGTTTGTAATTCTTGCTATCGGATTGAAGATAAAAGACTATCGAATGCCTCTATTTACTCTATGGTATAGGATTTAAGTTATTGTGTAACCATATGAATTGTTAATCAATGCACTACATACCAGTCTCCCTGTACAGATCAAATCATATAGATGTGTTATGACATCTTGGAAAACAGAGCCGACCAAAATCAGACTGCATCTGGAAGGAGAAGCTTTCTGACCAGTTCTCATACAATATTGTAGCTCAAATTCTACACATACTGCATGGCAAAGAAAAATCATTTCTTTCATATACCATTTAAATTCTAATAAAACAATATTTATGAAGTTATAAATTTTTGCCTGAATATTCATAAAGAAAAGGGTAAAGTTAACATTCCTTCTGGACTGTACTTTTGGATTTGATTATAACACTTACTAATGACTTCATAAGTATATTGAAAAATAACCTAGTGATTGACTTTTTACTGAGGGTTTTGAGGGACATAAAGGCTGGGGTATAATCTATTGCCTTAAGCAGTTACTCTAATGGCCATGGATCCAAGGTCAGGTGTATTAAAAATACAATGGTCTATTGTTGAAGGTTTCATAAATATGTTTTTATACTTGCCCATATACTGTACTCTTGAGTCCTGTTACACTTAAGTTCCAAAGATAAAGATCCAGTCAGACACATGTTCATTTGAAAAAAACAAAACAAATCTTGTTTGTTTGATACCATGAAGCATATGATATTTACACAAATAACTTTATGTGAAGAAAATATAAGAATTAATACTATTGTGAATTATGTTCATAAATGAAAACAAAATTGAAAAGTTTAGTGAAACAGATACTAGTTCTGTAAACCTCATATGTTTACCATTTAATACACTATAGATCTATTATAACGTTGGTTTAAACCTTGACATAATACTATAATGTTCCCTGTTGTGACAATATGACAAGTAACACATCAGATTTGAAATACATGTTATGAATTGTATTATATTGAACTTTGTGTTATAATGGAGCATGTAGTAAGGGATCTACAATATAAACAGTAATGGAAACTGTTCTTTAGTAAATCATTTAGTAGAGATATACATTTTTTTTTCTTTTCAGGTTGAGCTCCAGGAGTTTGATGCCAAACATGCCCAGTTCAAGGTCATGCCAAGGTACAAGGTCAAGGCTGAAGGTGATGTGGTAAGTATTATCTTGATCTTTTAATCAGAACAAAGCTTAAACAGTTAAAATAGATTTTCAAAAGCATACATAATTACAGTATATAGACATATTTTGTCATACTGGACATAAACCAGCGGCAGATAAGCCTGCTTATCATCAGCAATATCGGACAACTCACACTCATGCTATGACATCATAACTTTCTGAACCAATCAGAGGTGATCTTACTGCATGCAGTAGTGCCTTATATTGTATTTTATTATACCCCCCCGCAACGAAGTTAGGGGGGGGTATACTGGAATCAGGTTGTCCGTCCGTCCGTCCGTCCGTCTGTCCGTCCGTCTGTAGACACAAAATTCTGCGGACTACTCCTCCTAAACTTCTGGAAGGATTTTGATGAAACTTGCTGGCAATGATCCTTAGACATTGTATAAGCGCGTTATCTATATATCATTTGGTTACCTCCCCTATTTTCCAAGTTATGCCCCTTTGATGATTTTTGCATTACAAACTTCTGCGGACTACTCCTTCTAAACTACTGGAAGGATTTTGATGAAACTTGCTGCCATTCATCCTTAGACATTGTAGAAGCATGTGTTAGTTATATAACATTGGATTACCTCCCTTTATTATAGTTATGCCCCTTTGATGATTTTTGCTTTACAATTTTCTGCAGACTACTCCTCCCATTGGATTACCTCCCTTTTTTATAGTTATGCCCCTTTGATGATTTTTGCTTTACAATTTTTTGCAGACTACTCCTCCTAAACTACTGGAGGGATTTCAATGAAACTTGCTGTCATTCAACCTTAGACCTTGTAGTAGCGCTTTTTCTATATAACATTGGGTTACCCCCCCCCCCCCTCCCCCTGTTTTAAAGATATGTCCCTTTGATGGTATTTGTTTTACAATTTTCTTCCATTGATAGATTTCAGTGAATCTTAATGATATTTATCCATAGACATAGGTATATCCATATGTATGTAAAACATAGGATAACTAGATTTCTAGGTAGTTGGCACATATGTCCTGTATATTAAGATGGAGTGTTGCATACAAGAATTCTGATTTCATGCTCCAAAGCCATGTTTGACAAAAACACTTGCGGGGGGGTATTAGTAAGCCCTTAGGCGACAGTTCTAGTTTTTGCTATATTGTCAGTCACCTGCTTAAAATCTAAACAATGCCAATTTAGGTCATCAATATTATTCTTGCCTAATTACTGCAGCCATTTTCATTGTTCTGTATCACTCTGTATTCAGGTGCATATTAATTCAATGTGATTGTGTACATCAGGTTCATTATTAATGAAGTAAGGACATGACTTCCTTAGGTATACAATTAATGATTGGAACCACTCTATGGATTATAATGAATCAAATTAAAGTGCTCAAGGCACTCTCTTGCATATAGGTTAGTCATAAGGATGAATAATCTTTTGTTTCTGATCTGCTCAGGTACAAGTGGATGACCAGATCGTGTTTGAGAGTTTGAAATCAACTGGTCAGTTCCTCCATGTGTCAAAAACCCTTCTAGGTGCACTGTCTGTCTACAATAAAAGGTGAGTTTCATTTCGTGTCATTCTCACACCACAGTGGTTCTCACAGATAGAATGACATGATAACTCTCCTGTAATTCCTAATTTGTATTGTGTAGATTTGATTATGTTTAAATTATTTAAAGATATGATGATATTGTGGGAAAACAGCATTTTATTTTCTATTAGATTTATGAGAGCACTAGCCTATAGAATGTGGTTAATATTTCAATCACGTTTTCTGTTTCAAGTTACAAATTACCTGCAGGTGTATGAAAAGCTCTTTCAGAAGTCACTGTTTATGGTTTTGTTGTTAAGCAGGTTCTAATGAACTAATGCATGTATGCCTTTTTCTTCACAACTCTGACATGCCATTTCATAGCATGATATACCACTGTAAAACCAGATCAGACTGTAGGGTGGATCCAAGAATTGCTAACTGTGGGGTGGGGAAGGGCACACAGATGGGCAGGTGGGTTTGAGCACTAAGGTCACTGAGCGGCTAAGCAGGCTTAAGGACAAAGGCCTCTTCTTATCTTTAATCTGTCAAACATAACCAATGTCATATTTTAGCAACAAATTAATAGAGCCCAGTAACATATAGGCCAACTACGTTGTGGTGAGGTGGGCTTGGACCCTAGTGCCCTGGGTAAATCTGCCACTGATATGCAAAAAACTTCAGTCTGAACTGGTTTGACTGGGTCACTTATTTTCATAACTTAAAGAAGTAGTAAACACTATAAAATATACCAGAAATTATCTGATATAATAGTCTGTTTGGTATAGGTATATTATAATGGTGTATTGTTTAACCTTTATTTAACCCTTTTAAATCTTTAATGTGCATATCTGTGAATATCATACATGGTATTGGTATTAGTAGTGACGTAGTCATATGTTATTATTGACATGTTTAACCCTTTCCCTCATATAGACTTTTTTTTTTTTTTCCATATAGACTCATTTTGATGCACTCAATAAGTATCACATAAAGCCTGATCTGCAGAAAACCACAGTTAAACCTTACCAAATTTAACTACAAAACCCATATTTCCAGACCACTGAGGAGCAGCAAACAGCATAAAACCTGATCAGCCTGTGAGTTACTCGCAGGCTGATCTGGTTTTATGCTGTTCGCATAGGTCTTTTCATGGTGTCCTCTATGAGGGAAAGGGTTAATGAATAAATAATTGACATCTTCACTGGTTATTATCAAAAAAGAGATGTGTTTTTGTGGCTATATGTATGCAAATGTATTATAAAACCTAAGAGTGGAGGGGAAAAGGTAATTGTTACAACCCATCTGATTGTTTTAGAAAATGATAAGCAGCTTCATTATAATGCTGTCATGAGGTTCTAGACCAAGGAACTGATTTATATTGGACTACATTATATTGGGTAACAATGCACAATTCAGATATACGGGATATTTTTCCATGTAATAATATTGAAGTATGACCACATTGTATATTATATGTCATAAGAGATTTTGGGTATTTTTTCCAATAATAATAAACTATATTTTTTTGATTGTAACTCTTTCAAGTTGTACTAAAATGTAACTGAAGAGGATGTATCAAGTGAATGGGACAGAATGATATGAAGTCCATTTTATGAACAGTGATGTTTGTCATTTTCTTTGTAATGAAGCACCTGTCAGTGTACATCACTGATCCATCACAACATGATTGCCAATTAGGACTGTTCTACAATGGAATGCAAACGAATGCAAACTTTTTTTCTGTCTGTAATTTGTTTAATTGTTACATTCATGTAGTCATACAATCTCCAACATTGGAGATCTTGCAAAGGTCTCTGTCTCAGTGAGTTGAAAAATAGCAGAGTTACTGCTAAGTCAAAGGTTATCGATAGTGTCTAGATTTAGACCTCAATTACAGCATTACAATGGAGTCGCAATGTTTTTGCCCTTAGCTGTGTGTGTATATTTGTCCTTGGTTTATTATGTATCTTATTAAATTGATCATTGACATCTAGGCAAACGTAAGTAGTATTTTTATGTTTTAATGTTTCAAGTCTATCATACTGAGCCATAATTCATTTTAAGCATTCTTCCTTCAGGTTAGGAAAAGGACTATTTTTAGTTTGGGAATACCGTAGCTGCAAGTTTTGGAAAATTTGATTGATCAAAGTAAAATAAGGAAATGAAAATGCAGGATATATAATTGTATATCATACACTTGGTGCCCTTTTTCTATAATATTCTATATTTCATTTATTATTTCATTTTTTAAGAAATTATTGAAATTAATTCTATAACAAATTGGGAATATTTCACATGACATTTTGAAAGTGTGCATGTTTATTTATTTGGAATAGGTCCTTATTCTAGACCCAGTTATGACAAGAAAAGTTGCAGATTTTATAAATGTTTTTGGGATAGCATAGAATTAACAAGAATCCTCTAGAACGTGTGGTAGATTTAACTAAGTCTGTTTTTGTAAGCTTCATAAATGTACAATATATATACTCTGACTTCCTCTCTGGTCTTGATTCTGATTAACATGCTGTTTATACAATAGCAGAGAGAATGGATTGGAGGCGTAAGTCCGCACTAAGTCTGCATGGTGAATTGAAACACTATCACGGCCACATTTCAACCCATCTCATTTTTTTTCTGAAAAGAGAACTCCGATCATACAGCCTAAAAGATAAGAATCATTTAATAGTATTTTTTTTTTTTTTAGATAATGTTACATAACATAGGAAAACATGGGTATGGAACAATATGTATATTTGTAAATTTTATCACAAGCTTGTATTGTTTGCTTATTATTTCCTTTTCCGAAAACTCATAATCTCACCTGGCTTCACCACTTGTGAAACTATATTTTCTGTGACCACTTGTGAAACAAGATTTTTGAATGACATAAACAATGACATGCAAATAAGTGGGTTGTTATGTGTCCAGGATAAGGTGTACAGCTAGTTTATCTCTTTTCTTCTGCCTACCTATGGATCTTTCTAAGCTTGTTGATTATCCATGCCCAATAATTATATTTGTCATGGAGGAAATAAAACTAAATATCTATCTATCATGATTTAGCAATAGGTGTGTGATTGTGAGTGTGCTAGGTAAAATTCAATAATCCATTTGGAAAAGTTCCCTTTATTTGGTAAAAGTTATGACAGAAAGGCTTTATTAAAGTGACCATTATGACATTCATGAGACATAATCAAGTTTGTCTTTACATTTATATGAATATAAAATATGATAGTGCTTGTCATTGCAAACTACTGGTACTGGACTTAGTCTTGGGTTATTTGAGTTTGCATAAAGTTTATCCATTATACTTAAAGTTTATGGGTTCATAGTGCTTGAATCTCTACAACTTTCCCACATAACAAAGATAAGTGGTATTGACTATAGATATGTAGAGTTGTACAGGTTTATTGAAGGATTGTATATGGATAAAAATGGACATACATAGGACACTCTGATTGGGATGAAATTT
>CM037793.1:21474216-21505036 GCA_021229015.1 Solen grandis
TTAAGCTTGATATAATAAGTATGTGGTTCCAGCAACACCAGTCTGGGTTTGCCAAGAAGATCTGGTCAGTGGAGTCCCCTGAGGACATCAAAAGGTGGAAAGAAGAACGGAAAAAGTAAGGCTCATCTTACCTATGTCTTCAATTAACTTGTCAGTTGATATATAGCTTGACTATTCGAAGAATATTTAGAACTATTTTGATCACCCATGCATCAGGCATTGCAGCTTTGTTAAAGTTTTGTTATATATATACAGTTATACAGTGGTGCAATCTTATCAGTTGTCAAAAACAGCGTATATCGTTTGTATCGATCGTATCGCATAGTATACTCAATCGCATCGTAACATATCAAATCCTAACCTATCGCATCCCAGTGTTCCAGCTAGGATTTGAAAGGGGCAGGGTGCTAGTACCTCAGAAGGGCACTTCGAGTCGCTCAGTGACGAGAAGGGGGTAGGTGCGGGAGGGGGGAACCCCCTCCTGCAAGGGGGGTTTGAAAATTTACCCATTAAATATGGCATTTGGAGGGTTTTCTGGCTGTATTTTGCAAATAATGATTCTTTTATGTATTTGAGCAATTTTTTTTTTTTTATCAAGGATATGATTTCTTTTTTAGATTCTCTTCATCCAGTATCTAACCTCAGAAAAAAATTGTGACGATGCGTCGTCACGGGTATAAGTTCAATCTCTGACAACTGCGTCAGGGAGTCGACTCTTTGGCTCAGTGGTTAGAGCATTGAGCTATTACGCTGGCGGACCGGGTTCGATTCCGGGCCGGGCCGGGTTTGTTACATATGGTGGCAGCAGTGGGATATTGTCAACTGCCATACCGGAGTTGCCTTATCCACGTGTTTCCCAGGCCAAGTCTCGGGTCGAGACTTCTTGGAGAGGGAAGTAATGTGACGATGCGTCGTCATGGGTATAAGTTCAATCTCTGACAACTGCGTCAGGGAGTCGACTCTTTGGCTCAGTGGTTAGAGCATTGGGCTATCACGCCGGCGGACCGGGTTTCGATTCCGGGCCGGGTTTGTTACAAAATATATGAATACCAGTCAACAAGCTGTTTTATTAGTCCCCTACCAGCAAAGCCGGAGGGGACTATAGGTTTCAAAAAAAGTATGAATTTTAGTGAGAAAATTTTGGATTGCTTCTCTCTGCTACAGCCAAACTCAGACCTTACTTTGATTAAAAATTTATTATTGGCAGGGTTTTTTTTATGAAACAAGTGTGTGTGTGTCCTTCAGGTTTTAGATCATTGTAATGAATACTTATTTGACAAAATCAGTAACACTGTTTAATCTTGCTTTCACCCTCTTTATCATTCAGTCATCTTCCAGTCTTTTTCAAACACACACTCAAATTAGGGATCTGAAAAATATTGATTTCTATTTTTATGGAGTTTAAGCAGATGTGTGTGTGTGTGTGTGTGTGTGTGTTCCTTGTTTGATTGCTCATTGTCTGTCATACTTAATGCATATCTGAAAAGAAGGTGTTATAAAATAAGAAAGAAAAGCTTCACTAGATCTATCCACTTTATTTAATTTCCTTTTTTTATTTTTTCATTTTCCCTTTCTTTTTTTCATTTGCTGCATGAAATATAAAAGTAAAACAAAATAGCATGTACTGTAGTTAAGTCCTACATAATATGAGACACACATGTCTAAATATTTTTTTATTGATGAACAATACAAAATCCAATGGGCATTCATTCATTTAATGTGAACTACCAATCATTTCACAAAATTGTTGATTTACCCAGATTTTTCAACACATGCTGACCAGCCTCCTGTTCTTCTTCCTGAAAAAATTCTGAACAACTTGGGCATGCAAACTGTCAAACATGTCACTATCACAGTTCAGTTTGATAGACAACAGTCTGTTGAGGGTTGATGGCTTCATGGCACACCAGTGGGCAGTCTTTATAAGTTTCAGTTGACTGAAAACTCTCTCAACCTCCGCTGTGCTAAGGGGCATGACACAGGCTGCTGTCACTAGCTTCACCACCAGAGGACACTTTGCTGCAAGTCCTGCCTCATCAAACCTTTTACCAATCAGCAGCTTCACAATTCCTGGCAGAGAACGCTCACTACTCTCCATCACTGATATGGTGTCAATCAGATGAGTCCACTGTTCCAAAAGGTCATCCGGACACATGTTGTAGATGGCAGCCAGGCACTGTATCTCATAATGTCCATGAAGAGCAG
Source organism: Solen grandis (assembly GCA_021229015.1). Taxonomy (NCBI): domain Eukaryota; kingdom Metazoa; phylum Mollusca; class Bivalvia; order Adapedonta; family Solenidae; genus Solen; species Solen grandis. The sequence goes on from CM037793.1 coordinate 21,476,422, forward strand.
GCAACTCCTCCACATGGCTCAGGTCCAGCACTGCAAGGTTGTCCAAAACATCGGTGTCTGAGAACCTGGTCTGTATGTTGTCTTGCAGTCTTGCAAGGAATTCTACCCGTTCTTGTTTAAAGCTATCTGATGGTGGTTCAAAGCTGATCCCACTCTCTTCCATAATCACACCAGCTTTACTCATCCACAGCCCATCAGATGTTTTATTCTTCTCAAGCATCTTCATTGTCTTGTCCACTTTGGTTGAGACATCTCCAATGTTACAGTTCCTCTGCTGAAAGAAGAGACTGAGTGCTGTAACATGTGGCAGGACATCACCCAGCAGAAGGAGGCGTCTCAGAGTGTCTGGTTGCTTCAGTGTCTTGAGAAGACCATGACCTTGAGGGTCACTGCCAGTGGTGTTCGACTCCAAGTCTGTCACAATGGACTTGTAGGACCGCACCACTGAGTTCACAGCTTTCTCATGACTGAGCCACCTGTGATGCTTTGCTTGTTTTACAGTCAGGGTTGCACTGTCAAAAACCTTCTGTACCTCCTGCAGACTCGCCTTCTTGGTTGAGCTGTAGTTGTAATAAACATACAGGTTGTTCAGTGTGTCATCCAACTTCTTGAAGGCAGGTACACTGGCAAAGCTGTCTCTGCATGCAAGAGCAAGTCGGTGATCCTTGCAGTGAGTTGTAACTAGTGTTGGGTTGATGTCTCTAAGCTGTTTTGCGACTCCCCTCTGCTTGCCTGTAAATACAGCTGCTCCATCTGAGGCAAAGCCGGTCATCTTCTGGATGTTGAGCCCATTATCTTCTATATGCTCACAGATTGTGTTCACTAGGCTGTCGGCTGTTGCACTCTGTACTGGGATGTCTGACAGGAATGATGTCTTTATGTCCCCATCTGCACTCACATACTGACAATACATGGCAACATGTTTCACAGTGCTAAGATCTGCCACTTCATCCACCATGACTGCAAAACTTTCACTTTGCTGCATTTCATCAGTCACAACTTTGTGCACCTCTCCACTTAGAATTTCAATAAGTTCTTGCACTGTGTCCCAGCAAGAATAGTTGGCATTCTTTGCAAGCCTCAGGTTTGATAATGACTTTGAACCAACACTGATGCACAAGTCAATCATGCTCGCAAATAAATCCAGAGCCAAGTTATGTGAGATGATGTAGTAGATTACTCTAAGTGCGTCATAAATGGCCTTCTCTGCCTCCGTGTTGATCCTGTCCGTCATGCTGTTTATTGTCTTCTCCAGGGAATTGGCAACTGATGATTTGTGTTGAGCACTATTCTCATGTTCCTTCACTTTGTCCAGTCGCAGAGTTTTGCATCCCTTCTCAACCCAGGTCTTGGAACCATTGAATCCCCATGATTTGTACTGTGTACAAAGGGAACAGTACATCACATTTATTTTCACGCCGTCCTCATTTTCCTCATGCTTACTCAACAGCCAGGATCTCCCCTTCTGCCAGGCTGTGTCAAATCCAACCTTGTGAGTTGTGTCCTTTTTCTTTTGGTACCTTGGACCTGGTTCATTTCCTGATAGGGTAGCTGGTTCGGCTGTAGATGACGCTGTTTGGTCACTGTCACTGAAATAAGGAAGAAAACTTAATAAGATTACCTACATTTTATATCTTTTTTTTTTTCTTCATAAAAGTCAATGCCAGCTGTTGCATTTATTAAAGTGCCATACAAGACAGCAGGGCATAATGTAGCCTAGCATTATTTTTTTATTAAAAAATAAAATTTGAATTTTACCATGAAGACTGGAAAAAGTGCTCAATAGTTCAAACCCAGGTCTTATTTTTGGAATGACAGATAGAAGAAAAATATTTAGTTATCTTTAGTGTAGAGAAAATTAATGAATAAAGAATGTAATAAGAAAATGTGAAAATAGATAATGAATAGTAAGATCTTGATATCTATGATAATTATTATGGTCATTATAAGTTATAGTAGATTTACTTAATTGCAATTATTACTGTCAGTTTCCTTTTTTTAAAAGACCAATTAATTGCAATAATTTATTTTCTGCAACTTTGTTACGTGCATTTTGAGGTCATTTTTTCCTTGGAAACTTTACATAACAGAATTTTTTTTCAAGAACTGAAAAGCCAAAACAGAAAAAAAGTTCTCAAAAAATATTTATGATTAATAGTGTACAGTGTAGTGCAGTACAGTACCTTAAAAGGTTACCCACGCTTGCATTTTAAATAAATCTCCGATCAATTCTGGAATGTTCTCGTTTTTTTCCTCTTTTCATGTCATGTTAATTGAAAAAAAAATCGTACTAATGTTATAAATCATTTAGTTAAAACCAGTAGATTGAATATAATGAGTTGTTCGTGTCTGACATGATAGCGGGGAATTCGCCGGTATTTTTCCTCCAAATTTGTGCACTGCACAGTACAACTAGCAAAATAATCGACCGGTGTTGTAAAAATGATGGCATTATTTACATTTAGAATGAATATTTATCATTAATTCAAAAAAAAAAAAAAAATGCCTTCGTCATTGTAAGTTTATATATATTGAAATAATATACCTGCATCGTTCGGTTGTTTCAGTACGTGTGAAGAACGAGGATATAGTACGAATCGAACGGGCGACTTTAGTATTTGCCTTTTCTAGCTGAGCTAATCTTCTTTTCACCTATGGCATTTTTAATCGTATTAAAGAGATTGGGAGCGTATATCATAACCTATTGAAATAAAATGATTCAAAATCATTTTACGATTCAAAATAATCACAGACATATCATTTGATGTTTTGAAATACAAACCATTTTTCATCCCCCGCCGCAAAGCGGGAGGGGGGTTATAGGAATGCCCTTCGTCCGTCCGTCCGTCAGTCAGTCCGTCAGTGTGTCCGAAACATTTTCGTGTCCGCTCCATATCTCATGAACGCTTGGACACATTTTCTTCAAACTCGGCTAAAGTGTTAACCTCATTGAGCTGATGTGCAGAAGGCATGTGGCGGTCACGCTTGCTCAAGGTCAAGGTCATACTTGAAGGTCAAATGTTATTTTCGTGTCCGCTCCATATCTCATGAACGCTTGGACACATTTTCTTCAAACTCGACTAAAGTGTTAACCTCATTGAGCTGATGTGCAGAAGGCATGAGGCGGTCACGCTGGCTCAAGGTCAAGGTCATACTTGAAGGTCAAATGTTATTTTCTTGTCCGCTCCATATCTCATGAACGCTTGGACACATTTTCTTCAAACTCGGCTAAAATGTTAACCTCATTGAGCTGATGTGCAGAAGGCATGAGGCGGTCATGCTGGCTCAAGGTCAAGGTCATACTTGAAGGTCAAATGTTATTTTCTTGTCCGCTCCATATCTCATGAGCCTGGACACATTTTCTTAAACTCGGCTAAAATGTTAACCTCATTGAGCTGAGTGCAGAAGGCATGAGGCGGTCAGTGGAAAGGTCATACTTGAAGGTCAAATGTTATTTTCATGTCCGCTCCATATCTCATGAACGCTTGGACACATTTTCTTCAAACTCGGCTAAAATGTTAACCTCATTGAGCTGATGTGCAGAAGGCATGAGGCGGTCATGTTGGCTCAAGGTCAAGGTCATACTTGAAGGTCAAATGTTATTTTCATGTCCGCTCCATATCTCATGAACGCTTGGACACATTTTCTTCAAACTCGGCTAAAATGTTAACCTCATTGAGCTGATGTGCAGAAGGCATGAGGCGGTCATGTTGGCTCAAGGTCAAGGTTATACTTGAAGGTCAAATGTTATTTTCGTGTCCGCTCCATATCTCATAAACTTTCGTCATGATATATAAAGTTTTTAATTGAGTTACACATGTTTTTTGTGGTTACCTAACACATCCTATACTTCATTGATGTTCACTTTTTGTACTGTTTCCCATGTAAAACTTGTCAGTAAACTTTTAATATATGTGCCTCCGAATTCTGAGATTCATACATAACTCCGGAAAGTTAAATTGTCTTAAACTGATCTTCTATGTCTGCATCAACCATGCCAGGTTAAGGTGAACATAATCCTATGACCAAACAAATTCTAATATTTGGCCAGCGGCAGGGGATATAGCTGTCCTTTGGACTGCCTTGTTCCTTTCAGTAACTGCATTAATTACCTGCTTATTTCCCTAAGTACTTGTTTTCATCAGTTTGATTGTTTATAATTACACTCACTTTGTGATTACGCAAGGTAATAGCTTGCGAATCCTAATGACAAGAGCTTAGAGTCTGATTGTATGTCAGGGCGGAGCTACCACACGACAGTTAATCAATACTGGCAAGCTGCAACTGTGCAAATGACGAGTAATGAACTGATGTAACAAACATCCTATTTGAAACAAAGGGCAGGAGGGCGGTTAGATCTAAGACAGGGTAAATCAAAGGGCAACAGGGCGGGTGGTTTTGGGGAACGAGCGATCCGCCCTGCTATTCAGGGCTAGCTGGAACACTGCATCCAATCGTATTAGAAAAAATGAGCGGGATTGTATCGTAAAGCAGTGGTATATCGTAAATTGTATATGGTACATTGCATAACGTATAATGTATTGAATCACTCTAAGATTTTTGGCTAAGTTTCGGGACACCTTTTATTTTTTTTAGCTCGTCTGTTTTTCGAAGAAAAAAATTTGAGCAATTGTCGTAACTCTGTCGTCGTGGTAGTCAGGCGTCGGCCTGAATCTTAACGTTGGCCATTACTTCTCTACTATTCCATATACAACTTTCATTTTTGATGTGCATATTCATCTTGGCAAGGCATATCCAGACATATGAAAATTGTTAACCTATTGACCTTGACCATTGACCTTATTTTACTGAAACTTTTAAAACTTTAAAATGCCTGTCATTTCAAAACCGTTGTCAACAGGTCACTGATATTTCACATGTGAATTCTTTGTAGCAATACCTTTCCATCAATGTTACTTTTTTAGACTTTTGACCTTGACCTTTGAACTTTGATCTATTTTGAAAGTTTTAACAAAAAACGTTGGCCGTAATTTCTTTACTATTTGACATACAACTTTTATTTTTGGTATGCATATTAATCTTGCAAGGGCTATTCAGATATACCTCAGCATTACAGTGGTGCTAACGTATCAGTTGTCAAAAATAGCGTATATCGTTCGTATCGCATCGTATCGTATTGTATATATTTCTCAATCGCATCGTAACGTAGGGAATCGTATTCTATTGCATTCAATCGTATTAGGCATAATAAACAGGATTGTATCGCATCACATCGTAAGGCAACCGTATATCGGTAATCGTATATCGTAAATCGCATAACGTATATCATATTGAACCACCCAGTGGTTTAGGACAGTTTAAGTTACGGGACACCATCGATATTTCAGAAATAATTAATGTTCGTGTCTTTATATTTAATATTTGCTTAAGTTTATTAATGGTGGATCATTAAATCACATTATGCAGTACATTTTTTTCATATTTTACCAATTGCAATAGTTATATTTCTTTTACTTTATTATTTTATACATGTGTTATGGCCTACGTGACTTTCAGGAGCAGATGCCATGCGATGTTATATAATTTGATGCACATGTGAAAAGTACTATATCAGAGACGTAAATACCTTTAATATAGCTTCGTGACTATATCAGTATTAAAGTGGAACAATTTTGAAATATGTGTAATTGATATGTTTGATCAATGTTTGCTTTATTAACCTGTCTAAAAACTAACAAATTAAAACTTACCTACTTATGCAAGATCGTCCGAAATGTTGCTTTCGTGTAATTATTTATTTCCCGGGACATTTTTTGCTGCTGTATTTACTCGAATGCCCATTTTTCTTTATTATTTAATGAATTCGTGAACAAAAGATATTTGTAATTTACGAATATAGTTTATTTATTTAATTATTTCCTATTTTATTTAGGTTTCTCTATCTCTCTTTCATTACGCACATGCGCGCGCGCACACACACTTCCAAAAAAATTGGATGAATGAGTGCAAATTATGTTTCTTTTTTCCCCCTTTTTCATCAGTACGGAGATAATCAAAATTCAGGTAGGTGGAGACTGAAAATCCAAACCGGAGCATTTTTTCCGATGATCACGTAAAGCCTAATACGTATATGATGTGTACAAGATGCATCGGTATTGCTTTGAGAACACGGAGCTCTAAGTACTAGTTCTACACAGGAACATGTTTACAGTATATCGGTGCTATACCTCGGACACGTATATTTCAAAGAGCATTTTTTTTTGCGAAATTAGCATGGGTATCACACCCGAACTTAATTGTATCCAACAACTGTCTCTTTCATATGGAAAAAAAATAATGATTAAACGGGACCACATTTTCATGATATGCTTCACTGCTATGTCTTAATATTTAATATGATAAACCAGGAATTATTGCAAGCCATAACAATAGAAAAATAAACATAAAACCTACATGGGAATGGAAGATTTGTTATAAAATAACTGATGTATTTTATTCCGTGATAACACAGAGTTCACTGACATGATAATAGTTAAAAGAAAATGATCTTGTTTCCATATTACTACAGTTCGCTAAAGATCTCATTTCCATATTATTACAGTTTGCTAGAGATATAATAGGTTAGAACATTTTCTTGCATATCCCTAATCTTTTATGTATAATTAAGTGAAAAAAGTGTGTTTCGCAATACCTGAGGCATGCCATAAGTTCTTATCAGCAGGCACAGCATGTGTTTATTTTGACCAGATATGTCACCTTTATGTCTCACCGCTGCCAGTATACCACCCCCAGAGGAGAAGACTTTTGACATGTACACAGAGTGAATGTTATTTTCGGTACTAAAAGATTACAATTTTTAGCAATAATTTGAAATTCTATTTTAAACACACCAATATTCATAGAATAATAATAATAATAAAACTGTTTCCAATCTAGGTATGAGGCACAGAATATATTTCGAATAGAGAAAAAAAATCTTAAATGTACACGATGATGATGATGATAATGATGATACATGTATCAAAAATACATTTGTAAGGGAGTGTGCGGGCACACATGTGTGTGACTTATGGACTTATTTTTAGCTCACATGAGCACAACGTGCTCAAGGTGAGCTTTTCTGATCGCCTTTTGTCCGGCGTCCGTCGTCCGTCGTCCGTGCGTGCGTGCGTCCGTGCGTCAGTGCGTCCGTGCGTCCGGCGTCAACAATTGCTTCAAACAACATCTCCTCCTAAACGGCTTGGCCAATTTGAAAAATATTTTGCAGGAATGTTCCTTGGATGAAGCTCTACTAAAGTTGTATAAATGGTTCTGGTCCATTGCATAATTAGGTCACAGGAGCTAAAAATAGATTTTAAAAATGAAAATTTAAAAAATCTTCTTCTCTGAAACCACAAGGCCTAGCCTTTTGATTTTTGGTATGTAGCATGATCTTATGACTCTCTACCAGGATTGTACAAATTATGACCCTGGGGTCAAAATTGGCCCCGCCCCAGGGGTCACTTGATTTCACATAGGCTAATATAGGAAAAACTTGAAAAAATCTTCTTCTCCGAAACCACAAGGCCTAACCTTTTGATTTTTGGTATGTAGCATCATCTTATGGGCCACTACCAAGATTGTACAAATCATAGCCCTATGGTGATAAATGACCCCGCACCAGGGTCACTTGTTTTACATAGAGTTATATAGAAAAATCTTAAAAAATCTTCTTCTATGAATCCATAAGGCCTAGAGCTTAGATATTTGGTATGTAGCATCATCTTATGGGCCACTACCAAGATTGTACAAATCATAGCCCTATGGTGATAAATGACCCCGCACCAGGGGTCACTTGTTTTACATAGAGTTATATAGGAAAATCTTTAAAAAATCTTCTTCTATGAATCCATAAGGCCTAGAGCTTAGATATTTGGTATGAAGCATCATCTTATGGGCCACTACCAAGATTGTACAAATCATAGCCCTATGGTGATAAATGACCCCGCACCAGGGGTCACTTGTTTTACATAGAGTTATATAGGAAAATCTTAAAAAATCTTCTTCTATAATCCATAAGGCCTAGAGCTTAGATATTTGGTATGTAGCATCATCTTATGGGCCACTACCAAGATTGTACAAATCATAGCCCTATGGTGATAAATGACCCCGCACCAGGGGTCACTTGTTTTACATAGAGTTATATAGGAAAATCTTAAAAAATCTTCTTCTATGAATCAATAAGGCCTAGAGCTAAGATTTTTGGTATGTAGTAGCATCTAATGGTTCATTACAAAGATTTTCAAAGTCTTGGCCCTACGGTGATAAATGACCCTGCGCCCAAGTCTTCTCTGAAACCATATGGCCCATTGCTTAGATATTTGGTGTGTAGTATTGTCAGGGGTAAAATGTTTTAGATTAAGTTATATCAGAATCCTTGTCTGTTTAAAAACCTTGACATCAGTTGAAGCAATGGTACTCAGGTGAGCGATTCAGGGCCATCATGGCCCTCTTGTTATATCACAAATGAGCGAATCATAGGGTATTATTTAAAATATTTTGATTGTTAAAATGGCGAGTAAAATACACAGATTTTAAATAGACTTTTTTTTTAATCTGTTCTTCCGATTGAAACCCATTGTGTCTACAAATCAAAATCTCTGCAAATTAAAATGTGTCTCGAAACCACATACATGATAACATTAATGACCATTAGCTCAAAGTATAGGATGAGAGAGAGAGAGAGAGAGGAGGAGAGATGAATGCATATTTATGGGGAAGACACAGTGAATTAGTGCGGGGATGATACATATGCACACAATATAAATGTTATATCATAAATATTTAATAAAATATTAAATACTTTACATTTAAATAATTTTACAATAATACTTGGTCAAAAACATGGATACCATTACAAAATATTGAAAGCCCAAAACATGATGATATTTCCCTACTTAATAAGAGACAGTTAGTTATATACCGGCATCCTTTACATGTAGCATGTGTTAGACAATCTGGAAACATGTCTGGAAAGGTGTGAAATAACTTTATACAGTAGATGAACTGGGTGTAGTCAAAATGAGATATAATCGATTTGGCAACTATTTTATTCTTGTACTGGATTAACAAAACAAATCATATTAAACTGTATACGCATGGCGGCGTATGACATTTCTCATGAATACCCGGTTAAACGGCGGCCTCTTCACTCATGGCATCTTTTCGACAAAGATAGCTTTTCGACCCATGTTAATGTACATGTATTTAATTGTTTAATTACCAAGGTCAATTTCCAACAACAATTCTTCGGGCTTAGGGCTTTTTAAAACAATAGCGGATTTTCCGAGCTTCTGGTTAAAGTATATGAAAACATATTTACATTAAATCTATACCTATGACAGTTACTTACTTGTAATATATACGAATATTCTAATAAGAAAAAAGATACGGTGCTATTCTCCAACACTCATTCGCGTTCTTTTGATATTTGATACATCCAATAAATTATATATACATTTATGTTTGATGGGTTAAATGCAAAGTTTGAAAAATGCCCGAAGATATTGTTTTAATTAGCACAAATGACAGCGTACTAGATATTAGATGATTACTGGTATCATTTGTTTTTTTTTAATGTGATTAAAATCAAAACACATAATAACAAAGCATAATTAATACATTTTTTTATGAGTCCTCATTAGGAAAAAAATCAGTTTTTCATTACACGTGCTTAGGTTATTATTGACGGAGACAACAGAGTCCGTAACATTTCTAGAGGAACTGCAATTTAGTTTGTCTCCATTTCCTGTTTCCTGTTTTGTTTATTTCCGCTGTTTATTTCAGATGAAAACACGGCTTGTGATAAATATTGTTAAAAGCTTAGTTGATATTTCATATTTTTAAACAGTTGTATACAGTTGTAAAAAATGCCATTTATACCGTGCTTATCCTGTATCGTATATCGCATAACGTATATTGCAGATCGTAAATCGTATATCGTATGGTATTCGACAAAGAATGCATCGCATCACATCATAACGAATCGTAAAGGTAAATCAGACCTGTTATCGCAGATCGCAGATCGCATATCGTATATCGTCCGTATTTCTATTGTATTCCAATCATATTTTTTGACAACTGATACGTTAGCACCACTGTATCTGTCGACCTTGACCTTGACCGTTGACCTATTTTTCTGAAACTTTTGAAAACTTTTAAAATGCCTGTCATTTCAGAACTGTTACCAACAGGGCACTAATATTTCACATGTGAATTCCTTGTGGCAAGACCTTTCCATCAATGTTACACTTTTGGACTTTGGACCTTGACCTTTTAACTTTGACCTATATTTGAAATGTTTAACAAAAAAAACTTTAATGTTGGCCGTAACTTATTTACTATTTGACATACAACTTTAATTTTTGGAATTCATATTCATATTTAAATATATGCTGGGCTACATTCAGTTCTTTAAGTTAAGTTGATGTGTTTGATCAAAATTTACATGATTAGCATGTCTGAAAACTAACAATTTAAATGTGACCTAATTATGCATAATCAAACTCCGAGTTGCTTCTGTGGAATAAATAATTTTCCGGGACCATTTTCTTCTGCAGTATTCGCTCGCGTGCTCAAATTAAACACATTGAAAAAGATAATCATAACTTACACATGTACCTACAGTGTAGTTCTAATGTTATTTCCCACCCCCCCCTTCCTCTCTCTCTCTCTCTCTTCACACATGCAAGAATTAAAATGAACCAATCATAATTCGCACAGAACATATTTTCTTTTTTCTCTCTCTCTCTTAACAGTTTGAATAAGAAATATAATATCAGGAAGTTTTGGATTCAAATCTTAACTGGGGCACATTCCTCCGGTGATCGCGTCAAACCAAAGACGTATAAATTTGTACCAGATTCGCCATTGTCTTGCACTCGGCAAATTGGGGTTGCTATGGGAACTCGGAAAACTCAGTACTAGTTCTACCCAGGAACTTGTCTCCCGTGTATCGTTCGTTGCTATTCCCCGGACACGTAAAAGAACCTATGAGTCTTTTTGCAAAATGAGCTAGGGTATTGCACCCGGACTTCTTCATATTTAACCACTGTCTTTTCCAATGTTTTTTTTTGTTTGTTTTTAACCAGGTTTTCAACTAGTTGAAACCTGGTTATTAGAATGCCGAACGTCGTTGGGCGGGCGGGCGGGCGGGTGGCTGGGCGGGCGGGCGGGCGGGCGTCAAACTTTCGTTTCCGCTCAATAACTTAAGTTAGAATTTAGATATAGCAATTATATTTGATGGGTAGATACCTTATGAGAAGAGGAAGGTTGGGATTGCTTTTCAGGTTAATCGGGTCAAGGTCAAGGTCACAATGGTTAAAAATAGATTTTTTGTTTCTGCTCGATAACTTGGGTAAAAATGAAGGTATAACATTCATATTTAATAGGTAGATAGCTTATGGGAAGAGGAAGGTTTGGATTGCTTTTCAGGTAAATCAGGTCAAGGTCAAGGTCACAATGGCTAAAAATAGATTTTTCATTTCCGCTCAATAACTTAAGTTAGAATGAAGGTATAGCATTCATATTTGATAAGTAGATACCTTTAGGGAAGAGGAAGTTGGAATTGCTTTCAGGGAAAATGGATCAGGTCAAGATCACTATGACTAAATATATTGGAAAATGGATCAAGGTCAAGATCACTATGACTAAAATATATTAGAAAATGGATCAAGGTCAAGGTCACTATGACTAAATATAATAATATATATATTTTTTTTTTCTTTTCTGTTTGATAGCAGCTTGCTATGAATGCTTTTGTTTTTATGCTTCACTTATGCTTTTCTTCATTTACATAGTTGCGGTGCCCTTGCTATCTTGACAATATTTAACAAATGTCTGATTGCTAGAATTGCTTAATAAACCTTCAATAAGAAATAAAATAAATGCATTTGTATCAGTCTTTGGATAATTCCTGTAGGTTGCTTTTCATGTTTTAAAATATCCATAATTTCCTTGAACTAACATTTAATTTTGAATCTTGTATTTTACCCTGCATTGATATTGCAGGTCAGAGACAATTACCCTTTGACAATCTGATTTCACACCTTTGAGCTTGTTTTCATGTAACATATAGTGACACATTCTTTTATTTGCTTAAATTCTCCTTCTTCATTTCTGAATGCATTCTGCCCAAATCTACACAGTATGGCCAGTACATAGTGACTTGACCTATATTGTCAATTTAACCATATTTCTTAGAGTTATGACCCTTATTTACTCTTCATCCATGTAACATAAAGTATTAATGTTCTTTGGTGATCATTTTATAAATAAAATCTTCATTTCGAATTGGATTTTCCATGTTGAAAACCTGGTTTTGTGACAGTCCCTGTCGCTTTAAGCCTTGTTTTTGCTGAAATAAGCAAAGCAAAAACAATAGAACCCATTCATTAGAAGATTAACATACTGCCTTTGAAAATAGAGGCATGCGTTTTAGTAAAATTACCGATCTCTCCTTATCCGTGAAAACACGAAGTTCACTACATAATAAAAGTTAAGGTAGCGACATTGGGTAATAACGGTAAAATGCATCAAAATAGGTTTTTAACGGAATAAAATAATTCACACCTTCTTCTAATGATCTGTGAAAACAAAAAACCAATATCTCACTTTAAAATATGCAATTTATGGTCCTGAATAACCAGACCCCATATAGCCGAAAAAGCAGTCCGCTATTTCGATCACGTGACGTCGAGTAGGCGGGGCTTTCAGAGGCGCCGTGTAGGGAAATCAGTTTATACGCTAGGAAGATATTAGTTTGTCGTTTGTCAAATAACTATCAGTTACTATAGCAGCAGGTTAATGTTTATTATCACCTGAAGTAAATATGGGAAATAAAAGAAATCTTTTCAATAGTACTTAATATACTCAACATCTTAAAGTATTTGTCCTTTTATTTGAATATCGAAATGAACTTCATTTTTTTTTTCATTACACTTTATCAGTACAATTGTTTCCACGCGGTCTCTTAGAGACCCAAATAGTTACAAATTAGAGGCCCGTTAGTTGTCAACATGTAGCCAGTTACACTGGGGACAGGAAGTCTATTACGTAATATATTAGGTGACAGCTCGGGCCCCGAGTCCAGTAAACTGTGTGATATATGACCAAACGGCACACGGTAATAAAAGCACACGTGCAGTACACACAGGAAACCAGTTTTCAGGGAACACTGATTAACCCGACCCAGACAAATCAAGTCATAATCTATATAGACAATATTTTTAAACACAAAGTTTTTGAACAGAACAGAACAGAACATATCTTTTATTTTACCACAGATTACAAGTTGTAATAACAAGTGGATTAAATATACAATAGCAATTACAGTCATAGAAAAGTTTTTGTATTGTATTGTTGCAAAAGTAGTAAACAAAACTTTATATATGCCAATACGTATTAATAAGGTTATTTTCAGTTAAAAGTATTCCCTCGCAATGGCTTTTTATAAGCTTTTATTTGCAATTATATTTACACATACAATTAAAAAAAAAAACCATTATAATTACTAATTTTAAGAAATCAATCTATTGTTATAGAAGTTTACAGTTTTTGGTATATTGGGGTTCGTATATTGCATGTTAGCAGGATAAGAAACCGTTTATATGTAAGAAATGATGAGACAGTGTTGATAAATAAGCAAACCAATCAAAAGTCCGATAAAACCCATACTTTTTTGTCGTGAAGATTTCAGTTAAGAATCAATAAAACGACAAAAGAGAAAATTTGCTTATTATTCAAAGACAGGCGTGACGTTGATTTTATGATGTGCGCTATATACGACGTCTGTGCATGGAGCATAAATAATGGTTATTTTATTATAATCGATTATTTCTATTAATTTTGGAGATCTGTACCAGAATGAAGATACAGACTGATGAAACAAAATGTAATTAATAAATGCAAAAAACACATTTCAATCATACCCTGCCCCTATGACTGCTCGGCTTCGGTATCCATTATTTCCCTGTGTGGGGCCCCTTATCTCGACGCTTGAAGATAGTCACGTGACTTTTTATGTGTTATATGCCGTGTACACTATGACACTAGATGACTTTATGGGATGTAAACCAAAAGTTTAGGTACTTATATGTTGGGAAAGTGTGAATAATGGACGATGTATCAAACAGCTAAACTACTGAGCAAAAAGAATTTAATTAAGGCTGAACAGTTATGCGATTATCCCATTTAATTAGCACATTTTGATCGTTTTATCTTTCAAGCTAATTTTCCACACACTGGAATTAGCTTGTAGTGGGGGTGTTTGGACAGTGATTACAAAGTTGATTGTGTCCGATTTCAAAGCGGTTTTCGTCTGTCGGAAGGTCTTTGATCCGTCTAGTGATCCGTGTCTCAGTTTTTCGATAATTGTTTTAGTTTTGTTACAATGGCTAATTAATTGACGAGCGGCGTGTTTCGAAGCGAAAATAAAAAGTTAAGTTAAATAACTTTTGAACAGAAAATTTTAAAAGAAATTAGAGACACGGATCACTAGTTCATTTGTATAGATACAGTTTAAGTTATTTAGTGAAAAAATGACTTAGATATAGCTGTCCAAAATTTTCGAAAAATGTGTGCAATATGGGGAATAACAAAGGTGCTAATTATATTTTGTCGACTCTGAGAACAGATATCTTGACATAAGATAGGGGTATAACTTTTGTACTAACTATGTTTATACTCAGGTTATTCAAAACCAGTAAATTTGATAGTTGTCCATTACCCAGTGTCGCTACCTTAAATGAGAAAAAATCTATAACTTCTTTATTGTTGCATGTATAGTTTGCGTAAAATATATCTTTGATTTTTTTCTCATTTTTACATGAATATGTATATTTAATCAACATAATTGTATTTCATAACACCAGATGCGTGCCATACATTCTTATCAGCGGGCACAGCATGTGTTTATTTGACCAGATATGTAACATTTACCAGTGGGCACAACATGTGTTTATTTTGACCGTATATGTCACCTTTATGTATCGCCGATAACGGTATATAGTCACTCACCCCAATCCCCACCCCAAGGCAAGGAAGGGACAATCAACGTCAACATGAATGTTATTACCGATACTAACATGACAGAAAACATGAAAGATGGTTGCAGGCCTATTGTGAGAACATTTTCAAAGAAAGAACCAGGGTAGCTTAGTCAAACACTGGTCCTCTATTATAATTAATATTAATACCATAAATTACAAGTAACTTAGAATAACTATGTGTGTGTGCATACATACATACATACATTCTTAAGAGGAAGACATTCTATATATCAGTATATTTCTATACTGAATCTCGTTGATGATATTATTAATAGTAATTTTTTGGGGGTGGCAGTTCTTTACAACTAAAAGACTAATAGACTTTTAGAAAAATATAGAAATCATATACAAGTCTTAGAGTATTCTTATGATGGATAAAACAAATAAAAAAATATTTTGATTGTTAAAATAGTGAGTAAAATGTAGTGAGAATTAATTTATAGGAACAAATAATTTGTACTTAAGGTTGAAAGCATGGGATCACTTTACAATTTGTTTGCAGATTAATTAGATTTTCAGATATCTTCTTCGGAAAATGGATTTGAGGTCAAACGCCACACAAGACATAGAAACAAATTTTACGTTAACAGTTGATTGGCTACTGATTTATTTCTCTCATGCTTTCCCCCTGTATAGATGTCAGTCTAGCAGTTTAACTTTTATGCAACCACAAACATGACAGCATATGGCATTGGGCACGTATACTTGCTAAAAGTTGGGAACTATGTATAAGCTGGGAAAGATTTGGCGACCTCTTCACTAATAACTTCTCTTCAAACGAGATGGCCTTCCTGTCTGCGTTTTTAGCTCACCTGAGCACATCGTGCTCATGGTGAGCTTTTGTGATCACCTTTTGTCCGTCGTCCGTGCGTGCGTCCGTCCGTCTTCAACAATTTGCTTTAAACAACATCTCCTCATGAACCACTGAAGGGATTTTGACCAAACTTCACAGAAATCATCCTTATGATGCCCTCTATCAAAGT
This sequence comes from Solen grandis, assembly GCA_021229015.1. NCBI lineage: Eukaryota > Metazoa > Mollusca > Bivalvia > Adapedonta > Solenidae > Solen > Solen grandis. Next base: position 21,492,452 of record CM037793.1, read on the forward strand.
TGTACAAATTATTCAGATTGGTTAAAAAAGTAGGTCACAGGGGCTAAAAATAGATTTTAAAAATGCAAACTTTGAAAATCTTCTTCTGCAAAACTAGAGCTTAGATATTTGGTATGTAGCATCATCTTATGGGCCATTACCAAGATTGTACAAATCATGACCCTATGGTGATAAATGCCCCTGCATCATGGGTCACTTGTTTTACATAGAGTTGTATAGGAAAATCTTTAAAAATCTTCTTCTATGAATCCATTAGGCCTAGAGCTTAGATATTTGGTATGTAGCATCATCTAATGGTTCATTACCAAGATTGTTCAAATCATAGCCCTACAGTGATAAATGCCCCCGCACCAGGGGTCACTTGTTTTACATAGAGTTATATAGGAAAATCTTTAAAAATCTTCTTCTATGAATCCATAAGGCCTAGAGCTTAGATATTTCATATGTAGCATCATCTAATGGTTCATTACCAAGATTGTTCAAATCATGCCAAATGTGATAAATGCCCCGCAATGGGTCACTTGTTTTACATAGAGTTATATAGGAAAATCTTTAAAAATCTTCTTCTATGAATCCATAAGGCCTAGAGATTAGATATTTGGTATGTAGCATCATCTAATGGTTCATTACCAAGATTGTTCAAATCATGACCCTATGGTGATAAATGCCCCTGCACCATGGGTCACTTGTTTTACATAGAGTTATATAGGAAAATCTTTAAAAATCTTCTTCTATGAATCCATAAGGCCTAGAGATTAGATATTTGGTATGTAGCATCATCTTATGGTTCATTACCAAGATTGTACAAATCATACCTTTATGAATCCATAAGGCCTATAGCTTAGATTTTTGGTATGTAGTATCATCTAATGGTTCATTATCAAGATTTTCAAAATGGTGGCCCTTTGGAGATAAATGACCCCGCACTAAGTCTTCTCCTCTGAAACCATAAGGCCCAGTGCTTATATATTTGGTGTGTAGTATTGTCAGGGCTAAAATGTTTAAGATTGAGTTATATCAGAATTCTTGTCTGTTTAAAAACCTTGTAATCAGTTGTAGCAATGGTACTCAGGTGAGCGATTCAGGGCCATCATGGCCCTCTTGTGTTTTGTTTTTTTTATTAGTTCACATGAGCACAACGTGCTCAAGGTGAGCTTTTCTGATCGCCTTTTGTCCGGCGTCCGTCGTCCGTGCGTGCGTCCGGCGTCAACAATTGCTTCAAACAACATCTCCTCCTAAACGGCTTGGCCAATTTGAAAAATATTTTGCAGGAATGTTCCTTGGATGAAGCTCTACTAAAGTTGTATAAATGGTTCTGGTCCATTGCATAATTAGGTCACAGGAGCTAAAAATAGATTTTAAAAATGCAAACTTTGAAAATCTTCTTCTGCAAAACTGCAAGGCCTAGAGCTTAGATATTTGGTATGTAGCATCATCTTATGGGCCACTACCAAGATTGTACAAATCATAGCCCTATGGTGATAAATGACCCCGCACCAGGGGTCACTTGTTTTACATAGAGTTATATAGGAAAATCTTAAAAAATCTTCTTCCATTAATGCATAAGGCCTAGAGCTTAGATATTTGGTATGAAGCATCATCTTATGGGCCACTACCAAGATTGTACAAATCATAGCCCTATGGTGATAAATGACCCCGCACGCCTTTTGTTTCTACCTGGTTGATCCTCGTAAAATTGCTTTAAAAAATCTTCTCCATGAACACGCTGAAGCTGATTTTGACTTCAAGGATCATCCTTATGTGCCACTATCCAAGTTGTACAAATATTAGATTGGTAAAAAAGCACAGGTCACTGAGTTAACATAGATTTTAAAAAAACTTTAAAATCTTCTTCTTAATCTCAAGGCCTAGAGCTTAGATATTTGGTATGTAGCATCATCTTATGGGCCATACCAAGATTGTACAAATCATAGCCCAATGGTGATAAATGACCCCGCACCAGGGGTCACTTGTTTTACATAGAGTTATATAGGAAAATCTTAAAAAATCTTCTTCTATGAATCAATAAGGCCTAGAGCTAAGATTTTTGGTATGTAGTAGCATCTAATGGTTCATTACAAAGATTTTCAAAGTCTTGGCCCTACGGTGATAAATGACCCTGCGCCCAAGTCTTCTCTGAAACCATATGGCCCATTGCTTAGATATTTGGTGTGTAGTATTGTCAGGGGTAAAATGTTTTAGATTAAGTTATATCAGAATCCTTGTCTGTTTAAAAACCTTGACATCAGTTGAAGCAATGGTACTCAGGTGAGCGATTCAGGGCCATCATGGCCCTCTTGTTGTTTAAAGAAGCGACAGAACGGGTATCTCTTTCTTTCTATACATAAGGAGCATGTTACAGCAGTTGTGCATGCATCATTACATTCTTTTCGGCTATTTGACAGTCAACCAGCAGTTCTCTAGCACGTACTATACTTCTATGTGTTGGTTCACAAGCGTTAATTGAGCGTCGCGATCTTATATGAAAAGGCATGGACCAATTAGCACATAGATTAGCGCAAGCGCTAGACGATGTTCGTAAGATTGCATTATTGATTTAATGATTTCCTGCATGGAATTGAAATTTTTTAAGGACCTGTCCAATAAAGGGGACAGGACAAAATCACATGCACAAAATTTAAACATGAACATTTAATAATGTCCAATATGGATAAGATTTAGTCTGTCTAAATAATAATAATTTATCACAGCTGTTTAGATTGTTTGACATGCATGCAAATCAGAAAAAAAAAAAAAAAAAAAACGTTTACAGGTCGAAGAAAATACTAAAAAGTTTTTAAAATAGCAGCTGATTATCTGAGTTCCTCATTAAAGTTCATAAATTAATTCATATTTTCAATCAGTAACTTTGACAGCCACTTAATATATATTGGAAATACAATAAAAAAAAAATCAAGTCTTACAAAGTTTTGTTAATGAGAAAAATAGATACGTTATTTCTCTCTCTCTCTCTCTCTCTCTATCTCTCGTTAGATACTTTCTTAATGCCTTGTACATGTATATCATTTGTAGTATGTGTACATTTTATTTAGTTTGGTGGGTTAATGTATAACTTAAAAAAAATGCTTCAAAAGATATTGTGTTAATTTACACATGTGGCAGAGTACTAGATAAACTATCAGTAAATTATTGTTTTTATTTAATCATAGAAAATATATTTATAGATATTCTTCATTAAGAAAATCTTTCTCTTATTACATATGCAAAATGTTGGTTTCGATGGAGTTTGCCAGAGTCCATCGCTTTTTCAGGGGGACTGCAATTTAGTTTGTCCCCATTTCCTGTTGCTTGCTAAGTTTATTTCAGATGGACAGTTTACCAGTTATAGGTGACGATAAATAAAGCTAACAACATGTAGTATATCGTATGGTATCAAATTATAAACGCATCGTATCGTATCGAATCGTACAGGTAAATCAAACTTGCTATCGCATATTGCAGATCGTATATCGCATATCATATATTGTTCTTATTTCAATCATATATCAATCTTTTCTTTTGACAACTGATACGATAGAACCACTGTAGGAGTGTGTTCAGGGGCATCAGACAACCAAGGTAAATAACTGAATTTGATGCAAATTATGGCCCCTTTTCTTACTTGAAAATTTAGTGTTTGCTCCTTAACTTCATTTGGTTACTCACATTGTGATCCCCTTTGTCCATCGTCTGTCCATGTGTTGGTGCATGTGTCCGGCATCAACAATTTCCTTTAAACAACATCTCCTCCAAAACTGCTGAATGGATTTTGACCAAACGCGATAGGAATCATCCTTATGATGCCCTCTATCATGATTGTTCAAATTAATTTGATTGGTTGAAAAAGTAGGTCACAGGGGCTAAAAATAGATTTTAAAAATGCAAACTTTGGAACTCTTCTTCTGCAAAACTGAAAGGCCTAGAGTTTAGATATTTGGTGTGTAGCATTGTCTAGTGGATCTCTACCAAGTTTGTTCAAATCATGGCCCTTGGGTCAAAATTTGGCCCCGCCCCAGGGATCACTTGAATTTACATAGGCTCATATAGGATAAGAACTAGAAAAATCTTCTTCTCAGAAATCACAAGGCCTGGAATTTAGATATTTGGTGTGTAACATAGCCTTATGGACATCTATCAGGTTTGTTCAAATCATGGCACTGGGGTCAAAATTGGCCCTGCCCCAGGGGTCACTTGATTATACATACGCTTAAATAGAAAAATCTAGAAAAAAAATTTCTCAGAAACTACAAGGCCTGAAGTTTAGATATTTGGTGTGTTTAGATAATTATTTGGTGTGTAATATTGCCTTACGGACATCTTTCAAGTTTGCGCAAATCATGGCCCTGCGGTCAAAATTGGCCCCGCCCCAGGGGTCACTTGATTTTGCATAGGCTTAAATAGGAAAATCTAGAATAGATTTCATTGAGGAGGAGTGCATAGCACAAGAATGATAACTCTACCTTTCATAATTTTTTAGTTATTGCCCTTTGTTATTTTTCAGACTTAATTTTTGTCCAGAGCATAAGTCAAAAAAATTTGGGTATCAACTTGAAACTTCATCTCATAGAGGAGGAATGCAGAGCACAAGAATGATATCTCTACCTTTCATATTTTTTTAGTTATTGCCTTTTCTGATTTTTCAGACTTAATTTTTGTCCGGAGCATGACAAGTATTAGAGTATCAACTTGATACTTCATAGGTGAATAGATCTCATTGAGGAGGATTGCAGTGTACAAGAATGATAACTCTACCTTTCATAATTTTTAGCTCACCTGAGCATAGCTCATGGTGAGCTATTGTGATCCCGTGTCGTGTGCCGTCGTCTTTAGCAATCATCTTCAAACTTAAAAACATTGTTTATGGCCATAATGTCTCGATTGAGTTTGATTATGACTGAGATCGGACAATTAGGTCAGGAGTTATGCCCCTTTTACATGTAATATTCAAAAAATGCCAGATTTCATGTTTACACCCCAGCATCTTCATCTTTTGAGCAATCATCTTCAAACTTTATGCAATGTTTAACCATAATGTCTCAATTGAGTTTGATTATGGCTGAGATCAGTCAATTAGGTCAGGAGTTATGCCCCTTTTAATATTAAAAAAATGCCAGATTTCACAATGTTTACACTCTAGCATCTTCATCTTTTGAGCAAACATCTTCAAACTTTATTGCAATGCTTATGACCATAATGTCTCGATTGAGTTTGGTTATGGCTCAGATTGGTCAATTAGGTCAGGATTTATGCCCCTTTTAATATAAAAAAAAATGCCAGATTTCACAATGTTTACACCCTAGCATCTTCATCTTTTGAGCAAACATCTTCAAACTTTATGGCAATGCTTATGACCATAATGTCTCGATTGAGTTTGGTTATGGCTGAGATGGTCAATTAGGTCAGGATTTAGCCCCTTTTAATATAAAAAAACGCCAGATTTCACTTTGTTTACACTCTAGCATCTTCATCTTTTGAGCAATCATTTTCAAACCTTTATGACAATGTTTATGACCTAATATCTGCATTGAGTTTGAGTATGGCTTAGATTGGTCAGTTAGGTCAGGAGTTAGGTCCCTTTTAATATAAAAAAAACGCCAGATTTCACTTTGTTTACACTCTAGCATCTTCATCTTTTGAGCAATCATTTTCAAACCTTATGACAATGTTTATGACCTTAATGTCTTGATTGAGTTCGATTATGGCTGAGATCAGTCAATAAGGTCAGGAGTTATGCCCCTTTTAATATTCAAAAAATGCCAGATTCACTTTGATTACACTCTTGCATCTTCATTTTTTTTTAGCAACCATCTTCAAACTTTATGACAATGTTTATGACCATAATGTCTCAATTGAGTTCGATAATGGCTGAGATCAGTCAATTAGGTCAGGAGTTATGCCCCTATTAGTATAAAAAAATGCCAGATTTCACTTTGATTACACTCTAGCATCTTATTTTTTTAGCAATCATCTTCAGACTTTATGACATTGTTAATGACAATAATGTCTTAATTGAGTTCAATTGTGGCTGAGATGGGCCAATTAGGTCAGGAGTTATGCCCCCTTTAATGCAAAAAATGCAAGATTTCACTTTGTTTACTCTTTACAATCTTCATCTTTTTTAGCAATCTTTTTAAACTTTAAGACAATGTTTATGCCCATAATCTCGCAATCGGGTTCAATTATAACTGATAGTGACTAGTTAATTTAGGAGTTATGCCCTTTTCACCATATAAAAAGCCAGATTTCACTTTATTTACACTCTAGCATCTTTATTTCTTAATCAATCATCTTTCTCAGGTGAGCAATCAACGGCCATCTTGGCCCTCTTGTTTAGTTATTGCCCTTTCTTATTTTCAGACTTAATATTTGTCCGGAGCATAAGTCAAAAAGTATTTAAGGTATCAACTTGTAACTTCATAGGTCGATAGATCTTATTGAGGAGGAGTGCAGTGCACAAGAATGATAACTCTACCCTCCAAAATTTTTTAGTTTTCCCTTTCTCAAAAAGTATTTAAGATATAATATGAATGGATAGATCTTATAGAGGAAAATTGCTTTGCACAAGAATAATAATTCTACCTTTCATAATTTTTGAGTTACTGCCCTTTGTTATTTTTCAGACTTAATTTTTATCAGGAGCATAAGTCAAAAAGTATATGAGATGCCAACTTGAAACTTCATAGGTTGATAGATCTCATTGCGATGAGTGCAGTGCACAAAAATGATAACCCTATCTGTCATATTTTTTGAGTTATTGCCTTTTTTAGCTCAACTGAGCACTTGTGCTCGGGTGAGCTTTTGTGATCACCTTTTTTCCGTTGTGCGTCGTCTGTCGTCAACAATTGCTTGTGAACACTCTAGAGGCCACAGTTTTGGCCCAATCTTCATAAAACTTGGTCAGGATGTTTGTCTACATGATATCTCGGATGAGTTCGAAATTGGGTCATGTTTGGTAAAAAACTAGGTCACCAGGTCAAATCCTAGAAAAACCTTGTGAACACTCTACAGGCCACAGTTTTTACCCAATCTTCATGAAACTTTGTCAGGATGTTTGTCTACATGATATCTCAGATGAGTTAGAAATTGGGTCATGTGGGGTCAAAAACTAGGTCACCAGGTCAAATCTTAGAAAAACCTTGTGAACACTCTAAGGCCACAGTTTTGGCCCAATTTGGCCGGAAATTAAAAACCTTAACACAGTTTTGGCCCAATCTTCATGAAACTTGGTCAGGATGTTTTTGTACATGATATCTCGGATGAGTTTGAAATTGGGTCATATGGGGTCAAAAACTAGGTCACCTGGTCAAAATTTAGAAAAACCTTGTGAACACCTACAGCCTACATTTTTGTCCCAGTCTTCATTAAACTTGATATGAATGATGACTGCATGAATTCCCAGTTGAGTGCAAATTCAGGTAGGATCAATATGTAGGTCACTGAGTCAAATGTTAGAAAAACACTTTAGATGCCAGATTTTTTGTCATTATGCCTAACACAGCCATCTTACTCAGGCGAGCGACACAGGGCCATCTTGGCCCTCTTGTTTATTTTTCAGGTTTAATTTTTTTGTCACAGTGACCTTGACATTTTACCTGTAGACCTCAAAATAGGGAAATTAGTAGGTCTTCACATGGGTTTCATATCTATCATTACTTCAAACATCAATCTTCATTACCAAAAATTTCTGTTAAAAATGAAATATTCTACACTCCAACACCTCATCTAAAGAGCAAGCATTCGGAGGGGATGGCCATCTTAACATGGCTCTTGTTGTTTTTTTGTATTTTTGCTCTTTTCTGTCATTTTCAAGGACAGAAAACTCAAAATCAAGGATATTGATACTTTATTTTATTTCACATAATTGTTTGATGTTTCAATTCCAGCCATTATGCAAAGTTTAAAACAATTCTGTTCAATAGATTTTTCACTATGCTTCAGCAAATAAACATATGCATTTTCTGGCAAAAAAAAAAGAAAAAAAAAAATTCTATATATTTTTGTATACAACTTAATTGTAAAATTTATTGCATTGAATTTCTAAAACTTTTATACAGTGACAGAGAATACAGTACCAAACATCAGTTAAATGAAGTGTTGTTAGCCCATAATATTGAGTTATCTGCCCTTGAAAATGCCAGAAAAGTGCCAAAAAACTCACTTTCAGGGGCAGATAGCTCAAAAATTAGAATGTTCACCCCCCAAGTTTTTCCTACAAATTTGTTTCTAGTTTAATTTTCTGAAATCATGCAAACTTTTAAGGAAATCAATTGAAAATTGACTTTTTGTCAATATGCACAAACCTACTTTGAAGATCCATTGAACAACTTACTTGGTCTTAGTCATTTTAGGTGGAAGGTCAGATTGCATGGGCATCAGTCGGTTTCAGGTATTTTTTCCTTCCCATGCAATTTGTAGAAGATCGTTTACTACTCTGACCCATTCATGTCCATTGTAGAAGACCACAGATTATGGAATCTTGCAGCATTATTTGTTGGGGAGGGAAATGAACTTGCACTTGTGACAAACTTGATATAACCTTCATGGAAAATCTATGAAAACAGGGAAATGAACTTGCACTTGAAACAAACTTGATATAATCTTCATGGAAAATCTATGAAAACAGGGAAATGAACTTGCACTTGAAACAAACTTGATATAATCTTCATGGAAAATCTATGAAAACAGGGAAATGAACTTGCACTTGAAACAAACTTGATATAATCTTCATGGAAAATCTATGAAAACAGCAAAATCTGAAGACCTTCACCTGGCAATCATCTGTACAGAATAACAAGAATATGCTCTTCACACATCACAATATCTGCCTTTGAAGCTCACATGAGGGAGACTTCAGCAAGTGCCACAATCTTCAATGCTGTCACCTTGCTTATCCCAAACAGTTGAGAGTTTTGTTGGGTCCAGTTATGGTATGTATCACTGGTTAATAGACATCTTTAATGGAGGTCTGAGTGCGGGGATTGGAAGTGGACATCAGACTTAGAGTGAGGGCTTTTCCAAAATTAAATTACATTGGATTTGCATAACTTAAAAATAACTGTATGGTTTTACCTTTAATAGGATAAACTGTGTATTTATTTTAACATTATGGCCTGAATTTCAGTGAAAAATATGCATTAAATGATATCATATTGCAATTTTTTGCGATATTTATCTTCTGTATGAAAATGAAAATAATTGAGATTTCTATCCCAGATAGCCTTCCATAGTTCTAACTGAGCACAATTCAACCTTATTGTAAGTATATTTTGAGTAACATGGTAATTATATACAATTTGTTGTTGCCTTAAATATTGTAGGAATTAACTGATTACATGTCACTTGTATTTTCATCTTCTTTTATTGCTGCCACACTTTTGTGTACAGTAGGCGGTGTATAGTATGGAAGCCATAAGAGAACAAAAAATGAATCCAACAAAAAAACTTTTATTTGTCTACTTCCCCTGAACTTAGATTTTTCTAGATTTTTTATATAAGTTAAAGGATAAAAATATGTATTAATTTACGCTAAATTATTACTTTTGCAATTTGTTTGAGGTCAAACCTTAGACTGACTGGACTATATGTTTTTATAGCCTTGTGGACCTGAACCAAGTTTTCAAATCAGGTCCTGGGGTCAAAATTGTTTACAGCAATAAAAGCAATAGACGCTAGGGTTAACTTGGTTTTATTGACCACACATAAACTTCATGTGTGGAATTAAGATTATATTGCTGTTCTTCTTCATGGATTTTGTATTCAGTATGACTAGGTTGTAAACAGCAATGAAAGCAATATTTCTCAGGTGAGCGATTCTTGTTAGTGTTAAAACTCTAGCATCTTTATTATGTCTTCTTTATGATCTTTATGTTTATTATAATGGAGTTGTCTGTCTGTCACACTATTAAAGCTATTAATTGAAACTTCACAGGTGGATGATCTATGGAGGGAAGTGCAGTGCAAAGAACCATAATCTGCCATCATATTTTGGAGTTATTGCTCTTTGCAAATTTAAAACTTAATTTTTGTCTGGAGCATAACTCACAAAATATCAAAGCTATTTACTTGAAACTTCACAGGTGGATAGATCTGATTGTGGAGAAGTGCAGTGCAACTCTGTGCATCATATTTTTGGACTGCACTTTGTTAAATTTCATAATTCTTTTTTGTCAAGAGCATTTCTCTTGCACTATAAGACATATGAACTTGAAACTTCATGGGTGAATAGACCTCACAAAGGAGAATTGCAGTGCATAAGAACCTTAATTCTGCAAATCATTTTTGGAGTTATTGCCTGTTGTTTAATTTCATTTTCAATAAAGTTTTGTCTGGAGCATAATTATAATCTTGAAGCTTCATAGGTGGGTAGACTTTATGGACAAGAATTGCTTTTCCAATTTTTCTTGTTGGAGTTTTTCCTCTTTAATGCAATTTTGTGTCCTTAAGATAACTCCAGTTCGACTCATGCTACTGAAATTAAATTTCATTTATGGACAGAAATCAATGAGAAAAAGTGTCATGCACAAGGTTCATGACTCTGGCCTTAGTATTTTTGGAGTTATTCCCCCTTTCACAATTTCTTGACTGAAATCAAGAAAAAGGTCTTTAAGTTCGAGAATTGAAAGTAATTGATGAGAGGAAGTGTTACACACAAGGTCCATAACTATAAGATAACTCTAGACTCTACTTATGTTCCAGTTATGGAAAAAAATTGAGGAGAGAAAGTGTCACACACAAGGTCCATAACTCTGTACAGAGCTTTAACAATATAGTCAGCTCTTTAACTTTAACTGTTTGCATATGTCACTGTGTGCCTTAGTGTATATAATAATATGTGTGAGGGGAAGGGGGTGGGGGGAGACATCAGTTTTCTACGAAAACAAATCACTAGTTTCTGAAGCAATCATCTTTAAAAGTTATGACAATGTTTATGACCATAATGTTTCAATCAAGTTTGATTATGGCTGTGATCGGCCAATAAGTTCAGGAGTTATTGCCCTTTTAATATAAAAAAATGCCATATTTCACTTTGTTTACACTCTAGCATCTTTATTTTTTTAATAGTCATTATCAAACTTATGACAATGTTTATGACCATAATCTCTCAACTGAGAGTTTAATTATGGCTAAGATCAGCCAGAAAAAGTCAGGATTTATGCCCCTTTTGATATAAAAAGATGCCAGATCTCACTTTGTTTACTCACAAGCATCTTTATTTTTTAGCTCGACTTTTCGAAGAAAATGAGAGCTTATACTGTCACTCGGGCGTTGGCGTTGCAACACAAGGTTAAAGTTTTTTTCAAACATCAATAACTTAAATACTATCAAAGGTATTCCACCCAAACTTAAAATACTTATTCACCATCATCACTTCTACCTTACTTCTAAGGCCCACAACCCTGGCTACCCTGTTTTTGGAGTTATGCCCCTTTCATACTTACAAAACAGCCAAAATCATGGTTAAAGTTTTTACAAAGTTGTATATCTTCAATACTATCTAAGGTATTCAACTGAAACTTCAAGTACATATTCACCATCATTACCTCTACCTTACTAACAAAGCCCATAACTCTTGCTGTACACTTCTTAAGTTTATGCCACTTTCATACTTAGAAAACAGCCAAAACATGGTAAATTTTTTTACATATTTTTACTATCACATGTATTTGACTGAAACTTCAAGTACTTATTCACCATCCACTACCTCTCCTTACAGCAAGCCCATAACCCGGCTGTACACTTCTGAATTATCCCCTTTCAACTTTAAAAACACCAAATTCATGGTTTAATTTACCCCCCTGCAACAAGTTAGGGGGGGGATACGGAATCAGGGTTTTCCCCTCCGTCCTCCGTCGTCCGCCTCCCGCCCGTCCGTCCGCCGTCTGAGACACAAAAATTCCCGCGGCTACTCCTCCTAAACTTCGGAAGGGTTTTGAGAAACTTCTGGAATGACCTTAAAAAAATTTTATTTCCCTTACTATAACATTAGTTACCTCCCCATTACCCAATTATCCCCTTTGATGATTTTTTTCATTACAAACTTTTGCGGATCTCCGCCTAAACACGGAAGGATTTTTTAAAGATACTTGCTGTCAATGATCCCTTAACATTTTAGCACGCGTTCAATAGCATTGGTTCCTCCCCATTTACCCAAATTATGCCCCTTTGATGATTTTTGCTTACAAACTCGCGGACTACCCTTCTAAACTACGAAGGATTTTTATGAAACTCTGGCAAAAGACCTTAACATTGTAAACCGTTTTCTATAACATTTTTACCTCCCCTATTTACCAAAATTTAAAAGCCCCTTTGAGATTTTGCATTACAAACTTCTCGGACTACCCGCCTAAACACTGGGAAAGGGTTTTAATGTACTTGCGCAATGATCCTTAACTTTTGCACGCTTTTCTATATACAGATTACCCCCCTATTTACCAAGTTTTGCCCCCTTTTATGATTTGATTACAACTTCTCGGCACTCCTTCTAAACTACTGGAAGGATTTTAATATACTTGCGTCCAAGATCCTTAAAATTTAAACACGCTTATCTATAACTTGAGTTTCCTCCCCTATTTCCAAGTTTAAGCC
>CM037793.1:21505136-21555136 GCA_021229015.1 Solen grandis
CATGTCCACCAGGGCATCCTTTGCATTGCCTGCCACTAGAGACTCGTAATCCCCAGCCAGTCTGAAATTAATGAAAAACTCATTAAAATCAAAGCACTGAAGGGCATTCATACCCTTGTCATGGTGTCCAACTGACTTATGATGAATGTATCAAAAGGTTGTTAAACAGGTAATGCTATTCTTATTTATCATACGACAAAATGCATAAACAGCTGTTTTCTGTTTTGTATAATCATCATGTATTTTCATATACATAATATGTTACATACAACATTTTATTGCTTTGTGTCATGCGTGTGTAGTCTATATGAACATTGTGTTGAACTAAAACAGCTTGATTTTAAATGTTTTTGATGAAATTAAATGAAAATATGAACTTATTTACAGTTATGTTGATAATATATGAGAAATACACACATTTATTTTATTATAATCACGGTTTACTGAGTTTAGGTCAAATGATGAAAAAGAATCTGACATAAACTGTCATTAATATCAAATTTTACTAAAACAGTTCACGCAAATGTTATTAAGTTATTATAATCTGGCGAGATCCAATATTCGACCTGCCTAATCCCTAGACACACTTACGGTATACAGGAACAAAGAAAGTAAATATGTCTACTTTTTTATTCTCAAATTTTTACACTCCATTAAAATTTTGAAAGTACTCATTTTTTATGTTAGCCTAGTGAATCAAGTGCAGGACTACCAATTCCTTTTTGAATATAAGGGCCGCTGGTTCAAACCCAAGTAGAGGCAAATTTTATTTTTCTCCTTTTTGTGAAACTAATTAAGTTACAATTATATATAAGAACATATATCTAAGACATTTTAAAAATGCAAGTTACATGAACTTGTCAGCTAAATACCCTTTTTGAGGCATTTTTCCGTTGGCAATTTAAGGACACTATATATATAACATTTATTTTCCAGTTTTCTCAAAATATCATGTTTAAACATACCATGAAAATTACTTAGTTTATTAAGAATAAAACAAAAATAATATCATTCTGTTTGCATAATTTTGATTTTCACTACTGGTCAAAATGTTTTGTGAGGCTGAAATTCAATGCTGCAAAATGCTGAATTTTCAATGTCCTTGTGTCATTATGTTTGGTTAAAAAATACAATATATTTTTGGCACTTTCAATTTTCTTCCTTGCATAAATAATCATCAGTGGATAAACATTCATTTACTGATGGAAAATTAACAAAACCTACCATAATTTTATCTTTACTGCACCAGTGTCCTGGTTTTACAGGTCTTTATTTGACAGACCTTTCACATAAGTTGTCCAAATGATGAATTTATGGTATAAATATACCTACGGAACTGAACTGCCCATTACAGCACGTCTACCTTAATTTACAAGGAAGTTAATATCAATGACTTTATCTCTTTGTGAACATTTCAAATGAACTGAATGTAAAATGTTGTGCTAGTCTGGTTTTTATATCTGGCTAATTCAATGTTCATAGTAACAGGAAGAAAAGAGATTCCTTCAACATATAATTGCTAAATGCAGCACATTCATAGTGTGACATGACAGATTATAATAAAGTGCACCTGAAAGCTCTAAATACCTTATGTCAGTTATATAATCTTCCCTACATAACGTCAAAAAAATTCATGATATTTACTATTTGTGTTGCCTGCTTTAAGCAGAGGTTTTACTTAGGGATCACTTTTCCGTTGTCTGTCCATCTGTCTGTTCTGTCACGCTTCAGCAGGTGACACATGTGTTCCAGAGAACACTCTTATATTTCTTTTTTAATGACCCTCATAATATGATATATGCAGTTCCATTATCATGTAAGATATGGGACCAAAGCCAAGATTAGGCACTGTATTGTACAAATTAATAACTGAGGAAATGAAGAGGTCTAATTTTGGATCATGTAATATTGGATATTGTGCTAAAATGGAATGCATTATAAAGGAGCAGCTCTATATTATAGATAATTCTGAAAATGATACCCAAATAAATTTCCAGTAATTACTAGTCTACACTAGTCTGCACAAGATTCATGTACAGAAGCCTGGTACAATGATATCAAGTCAACTGTAATTGTGCTGATAAGCCACAAGGCTGGCTGTATCCATTTCTTATCAGTTATCTATGATTTGCCCTAATTGGCACACCTCTGGAAGCAGGCACTGCATCTTCATTAGTCATTCTGGTCCTGACACTATAATAACCTGGAGTTGCCTGGTGAAAAGGTCAAAAGGTTAATCATACTTGCTTTAAGTCCACCAATATTACTTAGTGCTAAGTATTAGTGCTAAGTTACAGCTACAGTAACTCTGTGTGTGTGTGTGTGTGTGTGTGGGGGGGGGGGGGGGCGCTTTTCATCAGAGTTATATGGTACAGCTGTTAGAGGTTTCTGTAAATCAGGCATTCATTTTGCAAAAAAAGCTTTTTACTTCTATAATGATATTTACCTTAAAGTATATTTTTGGCCCATTATTAATAGTTGTAAAAAGAGTTTGTCAATAACTACAAAAAATGTCTTTCATCTAAAATATCATCCTTACTTTGCATAGGCTTTCTCCAAGAGTGCCGACCAGAACTCATTGCGTGTATTGGAGTGGACGAAGATAAGACGGTTGTTCCGAGTAGGCAGGTAGTCGTCAATGACAACGTCCTGCCATTCCCCACAGCGCCAGAACTTGAAGTGGAATATCCCGGTGTACTGGTTCTTCTCTGACCATTCCTGCTCCTCATGGTCCGGTACAATCTGTAACAACCGAACATTCCATCTGCAGCAATGCTATAAAATCATAACATGGGATTTCCGACCTTATTCTACCATCTTTTAAGAATTTAAGACTGTTAAATAACTGTTGAATTATGTCAACTGGATAAGATCGTAAACAGATTTATCTTTATCGTCCATTCTCAACTGATTATTGGCAACCTTTCCGTTTAATTTTGGTGCCATGTTCAAGTACCAGTCTTCACTTATTTCTTCAAATGCTCTTAGTAGGTATACTGATCTTTTGGTAAAAACAGGGCAGGACATTATTATGCCCATGCTTTCTTAATAGCCAAAATTCAAATTTACTAATATTGAATGGAAAATGAAGGTGTTTACTGCTGCTACAGATATGCTACATATGCACATTAAATCAGTATTTTAATGAGTTTTGATACCTTTTTCCAGAGTTTGGAGTCCTCAGCAAGGCAGGCACACGCAGCTACAAACCAACAATTACCCAGAGTTCCCTGGGAGAAATCGTCTGAACTCACTCCAGCTTCAAAGAATTTTGGATTTGACACAATTTCCTAGATTAGAAATACAAATGAAAATCTTAAATTACATAGTGAATTGTTAATGTTAAAAAAAAATAAAGGTACAAAATTAACAGAAATAAATTGTATGCAAATTAACAGAATAAATTGCCTTGAGTGATTCAATAGTTAAGAGTTACCATCAAATATCATCTCTGAGTATTGATACTGAATATGTTATAATGTACTGATTTATTTCAATTTGTATTAATTTTCATTTAAAATAATATACCATCTAAGCATCATATGTTTCTTTCTTTTCTCTATATACAAAATACCGGTAATGCCATTTACTGTACACAGCTTTTCAGAATAATGCAGATTGTTAATTGGCTTGGTTTAAAATACAACCAAAAGATTTCCAGCCATTTGTCAACATTGTCTCACCGCAAAAAAATTTTCATGACCTTTCCAGGTGCAAAGTACTGGTCCAATACAGAAACCATCAAGAGGGGATAACTTGTAAGTTGTAAGGACTTGTTTCCCAACCGATCTAAAACAATTAAGTTTAAACTAACAGCCAACCTCTAGACTCCCAGACATACTCTCCGCCTTCACAACCGGTACATATAATTAAGAGAATGACTCACTTTATTGAGGATGTCACATACAGACATGCCAGCTCCTCCCCAACATTGTCATTTGCGACACTCTAACATAGGAATGCCAAGTATTCCTTGCCTAGTATCAGTTTCCAAACCTACCAAATATCATGCATGTTGCATGCTTATATTCATACACAAATAATTTTATCATGCTATTTAATATCAGCACAAATATTTAGGTGGAATTGGATGAGAAAACCAGTCCTGAGTGAACAAAGACCCATAAAAACATTAAGATCTGACTGCAGGAAGTATATCATGATGTAAAATGAGGTGTGGAGAAATACCGCAAGTAGCATTTTTTTGTTGCTCATTAGTTGCAAGGAAATACATCAAGATATTAGTCATAACTTATGGTTGCTGATGATGTAAGTGCTGAGATGCAGGCACCTGTGAGCTAAATGTATCAGAGACAGCTTGTATAATATTTGTGAACTATACTGATCGAGATGCAGAAGAAAACCCGGACTAATAAAAAAATAACATATTAACATTAGTAGTCATTTTCAAGATTTTACCAACTGACTTTGTTGTAAGCTTTGTATGACCAGCCTCATTTTATCTGAAACGTACCATTCTATCAAACATTTCTTGTGTCATAAAATACATTCAACAACATAATTTAAATACACAGTTTTAACCCTTTCCCTCATAGAGGACACTATGAAAAGACCTATGCAAACAGCATAAAACCAAATCAGCCTGCGAGTAACTAATCAGGCGTTATGCTGTTCGCTGCTCCTCAGTGGTCTGGAAATGAGGATTTTGTAATTAAATTTGGTATGGTTTAACTGTGGTTTTCTGCAGATCAGGCTTTATGTGGTACCTATTGAGTGCGTCAAAATGAGTCTATATGAGGGAAAGGGTTAAAAAGTTTACCCAGCTTTTCTTTTTCCCTACAGCATGAATACTTTACTGTGTAGAGCATGGAAATCATTGGAAGGGGATGAGGTAATGTCTATGATTTCTTTTTCAAAGCAGATTTTGGAACTGTTGTATACATGTATCAGCTTAACCCTCTATTACATTAAGATTCATTCTGACGTACAGGCAAACAGAGCAGACCCAGATCAGACTGCTCCTGTAGAGCTATCTGATCAGGGTGTCCTCTCTTTGCTCATACAATACTGCAGCTCAGTTTCTACACTGGCATCTGTAGCAAATAAAGATCTATTATTTTATAAACCATTTAAAGATCAGTAAATTATATTCATATAAAGTCATGAATCTGTACATGAATATTTATGAGGTAAAGAGTTAAAATATATAATTGATCATATGACATTCCAGCTTTGGAAACCCACCCGCACTCATTCCGTTACTCCATACATGGGATTATTAGTTAGCATTTGCTTGTTATTGGTTATTTAAAAAGCCATGCCACTATTCACACTCCCACTAGGTATAGTGGGGATTTTTTGGACCAACAGAAACTCTCATACTTATTAAACAAACCTTTACAGACTCACAGATTTTAGATCTCTTTTTTATGTAAGCAGCATTTTGAATGGCCGAAGTACCTCTTATGAATATCCTTATAACGATAAAATGCTAGCAAAGTACCCCACGGCTAACAGATGTAATAGGCAGCCATGGTTATCCGATGCTGATGACATTCAGTAAAATGTCTCTTTTCACTGATGGATAAATTTTCAGACACTTCAAAAGCATAATTATACAGGGCAATATATAGACCTTTTCTTTCTTCAATCAATTAACTTTTAATGAAATCAAATGCCATACTGTTGAGAGTCAAATGTTAAATTTGGATTTGAAGTATCAAGTCACAAAGTCACATTTCAATAAAGTCCCCACATGCAGATGCCAACGCTGGTCTGTTTTGGGTTTTTTAAAAAAGGGGGAAAATAGATTTGGTCAAAATTAACCTAAGAGTTATAGCCTAGCTTAGGTGAGAAGGTAGACCTTGTGATAGTGAATAAGTGTGTGAAGTTTGATGACAGGTTAATTGTTTCAAAATATGGTCAAGATTAATGTTTTTCACTGCATAATTTTTTTATTTTTTTTTTAAAAGGAGAAAAATTTGGTCAATTTGGACCTAAAAGTTATGGCCCTTGATGAGAATGTAGCCCTTGTGATAGTGAACAAGTAAGTGAAGTTTGATGACAGATGGTTTTATAGTCTAAAGGTTATAGCCAAGGTTAAAGTTTTTCACTGTACCATTTTCTTTTTTTTCCTTAAAACAGGAGTGTTCTTTGGAACACATGTGTCACCTGCTGAAGCATGACCAAAAAAGTGTGACGGACAGACACACGACAGAAAAGTGATCCCTATGCGTCACTTCTGCCTACATCAGGTGACAGGGAAGAAATAGAAAAAGATTTGGTCAAAATGTGCCAAGTTTTGGCCCTAGATGGGAATAAATCCCTTGTGAAGTTATGGTCCAGGTAAGAGTTTTTCAACCACAACACCAAAAGAAATTACAGTTAAGCTAAAAAGGTCTCATTTTTCATGTCATCAAAGGTTGCACAAAGACTCACTTACAACTATGGATAAGTCTTTCAAGCAAAGTTTTGTGAAATCAGCCCCAGAAACCGAACACATATACATGTACATACCCCTGGTCTTTTCCACACAATGTCTGCTGGGGCAGGCTTGCTAAAGTAAAGAGACTTGCTCTGGGGAGGGAAGACTGGGTCCTGGAATAGAACACCCTTCTTTATACAGTTGCTCTTTATGTCCTTGTACTTTTGCCCCTTGAATGGCACAGAGTCGTCGAACAGTCCCATCCTGCAACGAAACAAAACAATCAAACCATTCTTGAATATCATTGTACATGTATAAATCTATGACTTGATGAATAGAGATTTATTGAACTTTAAATGGTAAATAAAACAGTGGATATTCATTTTCTTTGCCATGCAGAATGTGTAGAATCTGAGCTACAATTTTGTATGAGCAGAGGAGATCCTGAACAGACAACTCCTAGGAGAAGCTGTCTGATCTGGGTCTTCTTTGTTTGCCATGTCGTCAAAATAAATCAATATGAGGAAAAGGGTTAAGTGATGAATACAGGGATCAAGAGCTAGGAGGCTACTAAATGGAGGGTGAAAGTATAGTGTAAGTGTTACTAATGCTGTATAGAAGCTCTTGGTAACCCTTAAGTGGCCAGTGACCCTTTGGATCAAGAGGAAGTGACTGCCTACAGCAGAAAACTGCCTACAGCAGGTGGCTGCCTACAGCAGGTAACTGCATATAGATGATCATGGCTACTGACTGAAGGTAAAAAGTATACTACAATGTCCTCTTATAAAGCTGG
Source organism: Solen grandis (assembly GCA_021229015.1). NCBI lineage: Eukaryota > Metazoa > Mollusca > Bivalvia > Adapedonta > Solenidae > Solen > Solen grandis. The sequence goes on from CM037793.1 coordinate 21,512,315, forward strand.
TTGTTTAATGCAGACTTACAGTTATTCATTACAGTTTTGACGCATTCACAACATAGCAAACCCAGATCAAACAGCTTCTTCCAGGAGCTGTCTGATCAAGGTTTTTTTCTGTTTGCTCATATAATATTGTAGCTCAGATTCGTCTAGTCTGCATAGCAAAAAAAAAAAAAAAAAAACACCTTAAAGCTCAGTTAATGAATATTCATCAAGTTATTAATTTGTCCTGAATATTCATGAAGTAAAGAGTTTAGGCTGGCTAAATAGCACAGGTATGTCTGTATGTATACACATTGTCAGCCTTACTGCTGATTAACTCCATGAGTCCTAGGAAGAACTTTTCATAATTCCTTTCTTGATAGACTACACATTAATCAATCATTATTCTCAGAACCATATGCATGTATCTTGCATCTATAAGTATACTAGTAAATGACAAACGCCCATGAAAACATAAGTGCATTTAAAGTAGAAAAGGAAATGATATGACACGAGATCAAATAATCAAACAACTACCAGGGCTAAGTATTTTTTCTTCTTTATCTTCTGAGGAATTAAACTTGAGATAGAAGAGGTATTGTATTTCTGATACAGAAAATGATGCAAGTCTACAATAAAATATGATTTAATAAGCATATTAATCATCTCTGATGAGTTATACCCAAGTAAGGTAGGTATTGTTACTGGTACTTTCAGATCTGACAATAAATTGGACTGGTTTGTATATCTACGTAACATATCTTGTACATGAACCATGTTATCTGGATGGAAGCCTTGAGCTAGAATAATTTTCCCAATGTTTTAAAGATAAGAGATCAGTAAATCAGTAAAGTTTTCAAGATTCTGACTTCAAGCCTGATAAGCCCATGTGAGGCTGGGCAGAGAATGCCACAGTTAAGTGAATGTAAAGTCGATAGTGATAAATCAGAGAGCCTATCAACCAGCAGACGCATCCATAACAGAGGTTTGTCCTGACTCACACAGCTGATTGGTGTTGAGAAAGTAAACTGTGAACAGATGTGGGGGAGGCTTATCAGTCTGTCTGGAACACTGTCTGACTACCAGCTGACTGGATCAGGTATATCTGATCGTCATGGTAATATAACATTCCATGAAATGAGGAATAGAATCCAAGGGCTAAAGAAAGATGGGAGCAGTTAATAAAATTGATTTTAAATTCCTTTCTATGAAATAGTTTTTTTCTTAGAGAAGAGTCTAAAATGTAGGGCAAAATATAGTGATTGTTATGATGTTCAGATTTTCTTTTGATATACATGTACTTTCTACATGTACTTGAAGAAAAAAAATGAGTCTGAAAATAATTATCAAAATTAAATTTCAGGTAAATATTTGGCAAAAAGAATGTATGTCCATATTTTCTTTTGAATTAAAATACATTTTATACTTAAATATTACATGTGAGTTGAAAATGTGCTACAGATTAATAATTAAAATAAAATTTCAGGCAAGTAATTTCCAATTTTTTTTTTAAAAGCCTGAATAATACCATAAATACTAATTATAAACTATTTTTTAAATTGCCTGTTTAATTTGCAGTTTAAATGTTTAGCATATTCCAGTATAAACAAAATTACATGTCCTTTCAAAAGAGCAAACTTTGATATTGGCAACATTTTTAAGGCTATTGACCTATCTGGGAGAATACTAAACTCTACTTCAATATACTTAGGACTTAATTAACTCCGAAATAAGGATCTCTTTTTACTCAACATGTACGATTAAGTCAACATAAATTTGTCTTTAAATATATATCCAAGTCACTCACACTGATCCCTGGGATTTTTAAATCCAAGTAATGTTAGTCTAAAAAAACATTAGCTTTTGTTTGTTTAAAGGACTATGTACTCATTGATGAAAAATTAAAGATTGTTTGCATTCTCATGTCACATTTTATGTGGACATTTCCCAATATTTTATGTACAAAAAGTACACAGACTTGGCACGTTGGTCTGACAGACATTTCTTTCAGCAACCTGTCTTCCAGCCAGGTATTCAATGTGTCTCCCACTGTTTTACTTACCAAGCTACTAGGCAGATAATTAAATTGATTTCACTCAATTATCTCAGCCAGGCTAGTCTCATTGCTGGAATAGGACCAGATTTTAGACTAGCCATAGAAACTTTAAGTGCAAGACTATTGTAAGTACTACATATTAATTAAGATGTAGATAAAACAGTTTTGCACTTAGCTCTCAAAATGGTTTTACTGTTGCTAATTACCTATTTGCAAATACATGATAATTACTTTTCGTGAAGAACTACTTTTTTTTGTGATGCTTGTTTTATCCATGATTTTTTTATCCCATAAAAACAGTTCATTTAATAGACCTCAAATATCTTTTTTTATAAAGTGACTAAAATCATACACTTACAAAATTAATATAAGTTATTACAGATTCAACAAAATTAGTGTCGCAAAAATTAATTTTTACAATACACATTGCAAAATAAGTTTACTGATGCTGAAACCAGGCTTTGTTTTACAACATTAATTCTCCTGGCAGCTAGTATCTTATCTGTGTTTCCATCTTGTGAAAAAAAACTCCCTGGCAGCCTATTATCTTCTACATTCACAGAGCATTTTAGCTTTTTTATCATTTTATTTAACCCTTTCCCTCATAGAGGAAACCATGAAAAGACCTATGTGAACAACATAAAACCAGATCAGCCTGCGAGTAACTCGCAGGCTGATCAGGTTTTATGCTGTTCGCTGCTCCTCAGTGGTCTGGAAATGAGTTTTAATTAAATTTGGTAAGGTTAAACTGTGGTTTTCTGCAGATCAGGCTTCATGTGATACCTATTGAGTGCGTCAAAATGAGTCTATATGAGGGAAAGGGTTAAAGGCATGCATGCAGCTTACAAACACTAAGTACTTTCGGGGGAATATAATGAATACAATTTCAAAAATTAATTATTTTTAGTCTTCAATTCTTTCACATATGAAATATTTTATAATAACTGTGTCAAGAAAAATTTACCTCCAACTTTTTTCTTTTCTATGTTTTTATGTTCTCGTTTATTGTGTTGTAGTTTACATTTCAAGGTATCAATTCACGAAAAAATCCAATCTAATTACAGAGAATTTGTTTATAATGTAACACATACATATCTTCTTACTCCATGCAACACATGATTTTATATACCAGTAAACACTGTGAAACCTTTCAAACTATATTGAGTAACTGTTTATAGGAGGTCAAATTGTCTCAACATACCAAATTTTCTCTGTTAAATGCCCTTATCCACACAAATATTCATATATATCAATCAATGATTTGATGAATATTACTGAAATGTGAGTGGTATATTAACAGATTTTCCTTCCACATAATTATACAGGCTGTGTAGAATCTGAGATTTAATATTGTGTAAGCAAACATTGGAGACCCTGATGAGACAGCTCCTTTTGTGTCTGCTCTGCTTGCCAAGGTGTCAAAACATATCTATAATGCAATCTATAATATGAATAAATTACCGGAATGCTGGTATGGTATATATATACATAATACTGCGATACACATAATACCGCGAATGTTGCTATAAAAACAATACACCAGACAAACTCTAAGTTTTTTTATGTATTTGTATACATTGCATATCGGCAACAGTCAAAACATTTAAAAATATAATACATGTAACTTGATGACTATTTTTTTATCAGGGTCATAATTTATAGGACTGATGAAGCTTAAAATTTAGATTTGTGGTAATATGTATAACAGTATATGTCTTGATTATTATAGAGTCTTTAGGAGAGATATTTTAAGGGAGTGTGTGTGTGTACATATTATAAAACAGGATCAAACTTAATATCAACAAACTTTTACTATCTTTTCACTATCTATGGTTCTAATGAGATGACAGTGGGGTTTGCAGTAGAGAGGATACGGTATATACAATTTGGCTATTATTAATAGAAAAACTATCTCTAAACCATATCTATGTATGATCACAAACACACATCTCAAGTGAACATACTTGTACTGTATAGATCTAGCTGAAACAAGGGAAACACTACTTCTGAGGTCCTAACTAGTGGTTTGGAACACTTAAGAACCCTCATCATCGAGACTTTTTCTTATTGGAATAACTCTTTTCATTTTTGTGCAAAGTATAACTATCTGAGCCAAGTCCAGGCATGTTTCCTGGCATACCCTTCTTCAGGAATAATAAACAACAGGTTTACAATACGAGAGCGACATTTAGGCTGAAATCTATATTTAATAGGCAATACCAGTATTAGCTGTAAATATATGCTGCATATGATATCACACTCGGTCACATTATCCTGACACCAGTCCTGGAACTACCTTTAGCTAATTATAAAGCAAGGGAACTATACTAGTACCATTTTAATGACTTTCTTTGAGATGTTGTGGCTTGGGATCAAAGCCAATTTGCTGTAAATGAGTCCCCCCCTCCCCCCCGCTCCAAAAGAATAATAGCACTTGCAAAAATCATTTTGAACAATACTGAATGTCCAATGAATGGCAATGATATTTGAAAATGCCAGTGAATGGTGACATTCTGGACAACACCTGTATATATAAAATATGTTGCTTTCAAACAATATAAAAATAAGTCTGAAATTAAAAACTAAATGATATATAGTTACCTATTTTTCTTCAGATAAAATTAAAAATTAAAAAGTAAATGAGTTTAGAACTAAAATATTAAATGTTGGTTTTTTTTACAAAAAATATTATGCAATATTTAAAATTTAGAATTAATCCGTAACAGTCAGATCAAATATTTTCATTTCACTTGGATTAATGGCAGCCATCTTGGATTTCAGAGTCTGCACCATGTATTGGCAATTTATGTGGGCCGTTTCATATACTACAGACATTGACAAACATTTTGGTATATAGCATTGCTTGTTCTACTTTTATGGTCACCTACTCCTTATACATGTATAAACTACTCTTCAGTTGCTTGTCACCCCACCAGTCTGCGTAGCAAATTAAGAAAAATCCTTTATTTCATATATCATTTAAAGTTCAGTAAGTTCAAGTTAATTAAGTAATACATTCATGATTTTTTTTTACCAACAACCAATATTTAACCATAGGACAGTTTTCTGAAGCATTACAAGTATACCTTTTTTATGAATTTAATATATATACCACTATTATTGCTACTACCACAATAATAATAATAATCAGATTGATAAGTTATTTTTGTGTACAGTTTGTAAATTGACGACCTGAGGAAGGAGAAAAAATGTATCACCATAATGATTCATACATACCTGATACATATTGACAGTAACTTGATTATTACTAAGAAAGAAAGCAAACCATTACCACCGATATTGTTTGTGTGAGATATAAATGACTTGCAGGGATCAACAAGCTCAAGAATGCAATTATCTGCTGTCTTCCTGAAACTTATAAGCCTGTCTGGCTTGGAGGTTGGATGAGACTCTACAGTCTGATATGTTTTAGACCCCCAGATGTATCAACTGGGTGTTTTTTTGCTGGATCATCATGAAACTTGGCATACATAAAACAAGTTAACGTGCCAAGGTGGAAGACTTACTCCAACAATAAGATGCCAGGTCAATGAAGGCTGACCTTAAAACCATTCCATCTCCATCTTCTATTTGCAGTTACAGTAGTTTTATGACCTGATCCCTCTTTAAGTAGTGGTACGACCCTAGTTTAGAAGTTTAAGTGCTGGCACTGTGTGGGATTAAGAAACATGGAACGGAGGATTATTTACCAAAAAAAATTTACCCAAACGCAATAATGTGAAATATTCTGGGATAATGGTGAGAGGATTCCATTCATATTTAATACTCGGAGTAATTTGGTGCTTGAATTCCGAGATTCACAATTGGGATTCCTAAGACTCCTGGCAATATCAAGAACATTACATTGCAAGAGAGTCCTCAGGTCATAATAAGGATCTCATAAAATAGCCCCTGCCTGTTAGTGGTCACATCACCTTAACCCTTTCCCTCATAGAGGAAACCATGAAAAGACCTATGCGAACAGCATAAAACCAGATCAGCCTGCGAGTAACTCGCAGGCTGATCAGGTTTTATACTGTTCCCTGCTCCTCGGTGGTCTGGAAATGAGGATTTTGTAATTAAATTTAGTAAGGTTTAACTGTGGTTTTCTGCAGATCAGGCTTTATGTGGTACCTATTGAGTGCGTCAAAATGAGTCTATATGAGGGAAAGGGTTAAACAGAAGTTTGTCCAAGTTTTGATATAGATATCAATGATGATGATGAAGATGATGATGAAAACATCAATGACTATTAGGATAACGATTAAAAGCTACATGCTTCCAATTTTCCATGATTTGAACAACTATATATGTAACCTAGTAAAATCCTCCTACCCTGAGCTGGAATTGAACTCAGGACCTTCAGTATGCAAATCGGACACTCTACCATGTTGTCATAAAAGATAGCTCTATAGCAAGATAGTACAAGTTCCATTTTATACCTCTACTACATACATCCCCTTCTTTCAAGAATCTGTCCTCAGATTCCTGGAGTTTGAACGTCTGTGGGACATTCTAAGGGTGCCATCCCTTCTGCAACTGTGAGTTATTTACATTGGGAGCCAAATGTAACCAAGTAAAATCCTACTGCCCCGAGCTGGAATCGAACTCGGGACCTTCGGTATGCAAATCAGGCACTCTACCACACTGCCACAAAAACTAGCTCTATGGCAAAATAGTACAAGTGCCATTTTATACCTTAACTACATCTATTTACCATTACATAATACAACACAATTGTTAGGTTACCCTGTATATTTTGTCCTTGATGTGAGCGAAAACTGGAGTAATCAGAGGAAGACCAAGTGTTGGATTGGCAACTAAAAATCTCCAATCACATGATTAACATATAGAGAATATTTGTTTTCATTGGATGATTATGGGTTATATCTCATTGAGTAGTGATACAATTTTATATTTTCATGAGCGCGTAGCACGAGTGAAAATGTGAACATTTTATCACTTTCAGATGAGATATGACTCATATCCACTCAAATAAACAAATTTTCTTTTTATTTTATGCTAATTAACTGCTGCAACATTTCCTTTATAAGTAAAAAAAGTAGTTCCATGGGATATGGATTTTATCTCACTGACAGAACACAGTATATCATCAGTTAGCATAAAATAAGATGCAATATCTGCATGGCATATCCCCACCCTCAATGTTTGTCAGAGGTGGATGAACAAAGGTAACGAATTAAAGCAAGGGTTCACATGCAATTGTTTATTGAAGCTATGTATGGCTTTTCAATGGTTAAACTGAATTGTACTTTCAGGTTCATTACTAGTATGTTGGACATGACCAAATGACTGAGCCCGGGTTGTAAAGACAGGTTTTAACCTCTACAACATACAGACTAACATAACTATGTCACTGTTTAAGTCTGCCTATATTGTGAGAAAATATTGAGAAAAAAATACATAATAATTTGGGTGGAAAACAAAAGTGTGAAAATATTCAAGAAATAAATTTTGAACATAATTTGATCTTTATGATCATTGGAATGCATGATTATCTGTTTCCTTTCGAATTAATGGATTCAAATTCTTTGTTTTGGTTTCCTAATTACTTAACATAAAACAATTGGAACATTTTGGCAGGATGTTTTTGTGTAATCAATGAAAACCAATAAAAATGCTGATAAATGGATTCTGACATATGTTTCACAAGGCATCTCAAACTGAGATTTTCGTCAAGCTTATAATCTCAAATTCTGTGTAAAAACTCTGAAAAAAAACTGTTTTGGGGGTGAGGGTACTTCTAAAATCTTTTCATGAGGGAAATCTCAATGGGAGACTTAAAAATATGTAAGTAACATCTGTGGGTACACCTCAATGTTACATAGAGATCTTCACTACTGATGCCAATGTATACTAAATGTTGACTGTGCAAGGTGTTTTAATGAAGGGTTTTATTACAATTTCACTTATGGAGATCAAAAGGGACCTGCTGATATGCCTGGTGCATTCCAGTTCATTCAAGTGGGTAGGTGGATGTATAATCCATCTATTCATTTAGAAGATGCAGGAGAACCATTTCTTGCTGGTCCATATTCTATAGATCTATTTTTCTATACCTATTAGTGGCTAATTTAACTGTAAATGTAAATACTGGTGGCCACCTGTATTAAGCAGTCAACCTGTATTTAGTGATCAATTTTAATATTACCAATGTATAGCCTTTTGTTATATATTTCAGCTCCATTTAGAAACCATCTCTCTTTAACAGTCACTTTGTCTTGTTTCCTTGGCTGACTGCTTAAGACAGGTTTGACTGTACAAATCAAAAACTCCAAAAGACCTGTCAAGAAAGATGTACATAAAAAACTTTCTCAAATGCTATTTTCCCTCCAAAATATTTAACACTTACCTCTATCATTTTGGTGATATACTACACAAAGATTAAAAAAAAAGCCAGTGTGAATGTTCTTGTGATTACAGAATATGACACAATCTTTTGATTTTGTGCAACTATCGATATGAACTCACCTGTCCATTTTGTTGTCCATCTTTCTATCATACAAGTGTATATCCCACAGCAACCTAATCTAAGCCAGCCTGTGTAATCATGTACTGCCCAAGCCACAATATTCTGTCCATCTATATCACACCTTTTATCAAGCATATAAATCATTTTCCTTCATGAAAAGAGCAACAGAGATTCAATAAGGCCATTTCTAAGCAACAGCTGGAGGATGGAGGTGCTCTTTATCAGCCACATATACATGTTAGTATGGTCACATCTTGTTGGTTCAATATACTACTCAAAGTTTGCTTAGCACAACATATGTGTCACAGTATGAAATTGACTCTAAAATCTCTTGTTTAGCTGGCGGACACTGAGACTAACCACTTGGAACGTATATATATGACATAGAAAAATATAAGATGAAATACAATAATTAACTTCTGTCATCAACCCATTATCTTAAGATTGTTTGTTATATCTACTTATGTCTTTTGATACAATATTTCAAATCATTAAAATCAGATGAAACAAAATATATAGAAAGTATAGAATTCAAGACATCTGTGGCTTTTTCTATTTTAAATCAATATTCCCTCTCTGCAAGCAACTGGTTGCATAAGGTTTGGCATACTGATAGCATGCTTGTCCAACACTTCTTTCAGGATTAAGATGGGCTGTACTAATCACAGGTGATTTAACAAGTTTTTTTCTCTTGTCAGTTTCACTTTCTTAAAAAAGAGTCTACCTGATGTACCCAAAATGTGCAACACATGATTGTGTAAATCTTAAAACCTGAAATCTGCCTAATGAATATTTATCACTAAAAACACCTTAAATTCTGGCAAGGTACCCGGTAATGTATAAGAAAATTCACACTCATAACACACACATGCATGAATCAGACTACCACCTTCCCCCTTTGAGAACCAGCAGGCTCTAAATCAACACTAGCTCTGACCTGAAGGGATTCAATTTCTTACAGGGGTTTTAAATTTAGCTACCTGGCAGGCAACAAAAATAAACTCATCAATTAATACCTACCTGTTTCTGGTGGGCATGCCAGGCCCATCATATCTGGCTTTCTTACCTGAATTCCAGACAACCCATCAAGCTAAGAAATAATTCTTTTTAACACAGAAAATCCCATTCATTAAAGTTCCTGTCTTTGTTTTACTTTCAATAATTGAAACACTCAGTGAGAGCAAATTAGGCTGATCCTGCTAGATTAATATAGTGGAATTGAATAAGATCAAAGTTTTAAATTTTTTAGGTAATTATCAAACAGGTATCTACAGTCTACCAGTACTAGTGTTGAGAAGCCAGGCTACGATAAAAAGGAATTTTGAATATTCATGCCAAAATGGTTGACATCAATGCTTTATTTTTCTTTAATCTAAAATTGAAATTTATTATCAGTGTCACAATTTCCATGTCTTTATTGCATAGGGAAACATTTCTAATGCAATATGTGCAAAGTCACTGATAAACATATCTAAAAAAAGAAAATGAATATTTGATAATTGTATAATTAAATTTTTTCATCTGTCATTTATAACAAAGTCCCCAAATGACTGAACTACTGTCCATAGAATGTTAAACCCAAATAAACAAATGGTACATTAAATTTGGTGTTTGCAAAGGTAGCAAATCACTTAAGTCTTTGTTTCACATGGAGACCGGCATCAGAGATCAATACCCCCATCTTTAACCCTTTACCTCATGAATATTCATGTACAAATTCACGACTTAATGAATATTAATTAACTGAACCTAAGAATGGTATATGAAATCATGATTTTTTTTTTGGTCACACCAACAGTGTAGAAACTTAGCTACAATTTTGAATGAGCAAACAGGAGAGACCCTGATCAGACAGCTCCTATAGAACTTGCCTAATCTGTGTCTACTCTGTATGCCCATGCATCAAAATAAGTCTATATGAAGTAAAGGGGCGAGGTTTCTAGAGAATATATAGGCTTTGAGCTGCAGCCAAGTCACATCATAGTGACAAATGTTATTTGGCTGATAAACATAAATGTCAAAAACTATTATTTCATTGCTGTATGAATTCTGAGGCAGTAACACAGATACCCTAGATATACCTGATGGTGATATACGCTAGATATACCAGTGACTATTGGATCATATATATATATAAAATATAGGTCTATCAAGAACAAAACCATGAAGATGATGAGATGAGTATGATGATGATGATGATGATGATGATGAATATGATGAAAAAGATGATGAAGAAGAAGATGATGATTATGATGATGATGATGATGATGATGATGATGATGAAATATGTGATAGCATACATGCACTTGAATTTTTTGTATAAAAGAGAGAGAGAGAGAGAGAGAGAGGGAGAGAGAGAGAGAGAGAGAGAGAGACACACACACACACACACACAAAACTAGCTTCAAAATAATATGAATAAATACCAAAATTAAAAAAATATAGATACAGGCTCATTATAATATGAAAAAAAACAAGAAAGATAGTTCTATGCAGTAGATTAAAATATAATAACCATCAAACAAACAATTTATATTCTAGTAACTTAGAAAGATTTCCCAAAATACTGTAGTAAAATTCCCAGTGAATATAAAACAAAGCAGCATATACCTGAGTTACACTTATATTTAGTCCTATGGAATCTCTACCTACTCCTACCTAACACAACACATAACTGTGAACAAGTCTGGTACCAGTCACAGACCCAGGACAGGTTCCCTGCTGTACAGCACTTTCTGAGAACACCAGTTTCATCATACACCTAGATCTTTATGTCATCTCAGATGCCGATCCACGATAACCAGTCACTTTACTGTACTGTACCGCAACATGAAAATCATATACATCATTTAATACCCTTCACCATAATGAGGTCTTCCATCAGATGTATCAAATATAAAATTATAAAATGTGGATTTTCAAACAATTTTCCATTTTTCATAAAATAATTATCCTGAAATGTTGAATTAATGTAGAAACCATTTGTATATTTCAATTCAAACTTTATGGTTACTGTTCCCATTTTTTGTATTACCTAAAATCTCCTGAAATAATTTAGATATGATTTTTTTTTTCATTACTAACTTTACACAGAAAACTAAAATCTCCTTCAGAGATTATATGGACTAATCTTAGTTTTAATTAAGGCATCTGAATTTCTAATAATTCACAAATATTTTCTTTAAATATTATGGATAAATTTTAATGTGGAAAAATGTAAATAGAAAAAATGCTTAGAGATTAACCTTTTTTAGTGACAATGAGACAAGTGCATTTTGCCAATTAATTTCGAATTTCCATTTCATTAATACTGAACATGTTGAACAATTAAATTTTGTGATATTATTGATGAATATTAAGTTACTGAACATTGAAAAGTATATGAAACAATAGATTTTTCTTTGCCATGCAGACTGTGTTGTTCTAAGCTACAATATTGTATGAACATCAAGACAGTATTGTTCTAAGCTACAATATTGTATGAGCATCAAGACTGTATTGTTCTAAGCTACAATAATGTAAGAGCATCAAGACTGTATTGTTCTAAGCTACAATAATGAAGAGCATCAAGACTGTATTGTTCTAAGCTACAATAATGTACAAGCATCAAGACTGTATTGTTCTAAGCTACAATATTGTACAAGCATCAAGACTGTATTGTTCTAAGCTACAATATTGTATGAGCATCAAGACTGTATTGTTCTAAGCTACAATATTGTATGAGCATCAAGACTGTATTGTTCTAAGCTACAATATTGTATGAGCATCAAGACTGTATTGTTCTAAGCTACAATAATGTAAGAGCATCAAGACTGTATTGTTCTAAGCTACAATATTGTATGAGCATCAAGACTGTATTGTTCTAAGCTACAATAATGTACAAGCATCAAGACTGTATTGTTCTAGGCTACAATAATGTAAGAGCATCAAGACTGTATTGTTCTAAGCTACAATATTGTATGAGGATCAAGACTGTATTGTTCTAGGCTACAATATTGTAAGAGCATCAAGACTGTATTGTTCTAGGCTACAATAATGTAAGAGCATCAAGACTGTATTGTTCTAGGCTACAATAATGTAAGAGCATCAAGACTGTATTGTTCTAAGCTACAATAATGTAAGAGCATCATGCTCAGCTGGTTCTATTCTGTTTTCCAATGGTCAAAACATGGCTATATGTAGTAAGAGTTTATAATCAAGAGAAATCTTATAACTATATTTAAACTATATATTCCACAAGTCTGACCAAATCAAACTTATCATAGAATAAGACTATACCCATCTGATATAATTATATTAAAGCAAACAATATCCTCGATTTCAACAAATTCAATGAAAATAAATTCATTTTTTCTTTAAAAGAGAAAATAAAACCATGAATTAACTTCAGATTACACATGTAGTTGAACAACTATCAAATAATTTCAAATGGCTTACCTTTCCACTGTTGAACTGATTCAAAACAAAAACAAAAATGAAAGTCTTGTTTCTCTTTCAAAAGGAAAGTGATGCTGTCATTTATATCTATAACTGACTAAATATGCAATAAAATAGTTTCATTTTCTACATAGGTCATATCTATTTTTAATTCTTTATAGGAAGAGCTAGTAGCTAGTACTGGGAAAGGGGAAACACTGCCAATGATGCAGATATAATTCTTCAGCATAAATATTTCAAAAACTTAAGATATTTCATATCCAATATTCATCTGAAAGTTGAGCCAAATGCATCTTTAACTGATTGTTGGATTTTCTCAGGGTCCTCTTTTCATGGTGTCATCTATGAGGGAAAGGGTTAATCATTTGGTGGTATTACTTTTTGTATTATGAATTTTATCTTTTCTTAGGCATTTAATATGTAGCTATAAGACATGATATTGGTAAGTTATAATAATAAAATTCAGCAATTGTAAAAATGATGATAAAGCATTAATCAAAATGTAACCCACATCCATGTATATTTTACTTATTTGTTTTTGTCGGGAACATAACTCATAAACAATACAGGGTTAGCAGTCTCATAATTCTACCTGGTCCAATTTTTAAATATCTTTTTTTCTTTCTTTTTTTTTTATCAATTTTTGTCCAGAACATGAATCATATACCTTACAAGCTATGAAACTCAAAAATATAAATAGATAGCAAGAAGGAGAAGTGCAGTGACCAAGAACCATAACTATGCCTGATCCAAATTTTGAATTATCTCCCCTTTCTCTTTTTTAATGATTTTTGTCCAGAGCATTACTTTGTGGGACAAAGACTTGATATTTGTTATACTTACTCCACTAATCAATACCTTTAAACTGACATCAGTCATTTGACGTCTGACCCCATAGGATGGGGCCAAGGTCTTGAACAGAGGCATTGTCTTTTTTAACAATCTTGTTAACCATATATTTTTTTTAATTGTGAATATGTAGATATTTTTTACCCCATAAAGTGAAATCATTACCAATTTACAAGATGCCATATGTGTACTCATAGTATTATGACTTAATCATAACACCTTTTTTTCATTCAGTTCATAAATATATGATTTTACAAAACCATTGCTCAATTTCTTTCCTTTTAAGAATTGACAATGAATATTTTTTTAACTCTCTGCACCCTTATTTCAAAGTAGTCTTGAATAATTTCTCAAGTTGAAAAAGAAGCATTGGTAGATCAAAATAAAGATGTTTATCCCTTTCCCTCATAGAGGAAACCATGAAAAGACCTATGCGAACAACATAAAACCAGATCAGCCTGCGAGTAACTCGCAGGCTGATCAGGTTTTATGCTGTTCGCTGCTCCTCAGTGGTCTGGAAATGAGGATTTTGTAATTAAATTTGGTAAGGTTTAACTGCGGTTTTCTGCAGGTCAGGCTTTATGTGGTACCTATTGAGTGCGTCAAAATGAGTCTATATGAGGGAAAGGGTTAAATTAAAGATGCATTTGATAAAATAATGAGTAAGTCAGATTACCATCAGGTCTGTCAACCATATTCAAGCAACAAAACCTTGTCATGAGAGTTAACAGTAATAATTATGCATATCGTATCAAAAGTTCAAGGGACAAAAGGTCAACTATATACACAAAATGGCTGAACAACATGCTGACATCAGTGATAATGAAAGGCAAAAAAAATAGAAAAGACTTGTCGAGGCCTGTAGGGTCAAGATGTGTATGTGTGTGTTTTTTTTAATGAAATACTGGATAGTCTTGGGCATTTCTCACCCTAATAACATTTTCTTATCGTTACGATATTTAATATCACAAAATATGCATAAGCAACATGAGTAGATCCAGCCATTTATCTCAGTGGGGTCCAACAGAGATGTCGGCCAACTATAAAAATTACCATGTATAGCCAACTATGAAATTCTGAAAATCATGAAGTTATTTCTGAGCGTTTCTTCCGACTATGTTAGGTAATCTTTGTGTGTAATCCTCAGATAAAAATTTGGCAGTTTTTTAAGATTTTCGTTATGTTCATATAACTTTTCTGGGAATATAAATATTGCATGCTATATTTTCATACAGTGTTTCAACATACAACTTTCAGTTAAGATTGGTAAGGATGGATGTTGGACCAAAAACATGATCTTTAATTGAAACCAGAACCTTTATATTATTTCTTTATATTAGAGGACCATGAAATGTAGCGATAGAATAACCCTTTCCCTCATATAATCTCATTTTGACGCACTCAATAGGTATCATGTAAAGCCTGATCTGCAGAAAACTACAGTTAAACCGTACCAAATTTAAAAGTCCTCATTTCCAGACCACTGAGGAGCAGCGAACAGCATAAAACGTAACTCGCAGGCTGATCTGGTTTTATGTTGTTCGCATAGGTCTTTTCATGGTGTCCTCTATGAGGGAAAGGGTTAACTGATTGTTGGATTTTCTCAGCCGTAGTTGGGTAGCATGTACCTGTTTGTCACTGATTGGTCATTACAAGTGCACATGCGTGGGTGCAGTTATTGCCTCACCAAACGTCGTCTGCTATCAATGCACACTAATTCTGAAGTTTCACTGTTTTCCATAGAGACTTTTTTAACTATTTGCGTGAATTGTTATACTTATTTACTGTGAATATGATAGAATATAATTATATATATACCTTTTTAATCTTGCATGCATTAATTCAATTTAAATTGATACATTCTTTTACTTTTAAAGATTTTCTTTCCACCGAAACGGGAGAAAATAATCAGCAAATTTGTCAAGAATTCGCTTTATATCAGTGATGCTTATCTTGTCTGAAATCCTTTTCCAATATTTTTTCTGACTAAACCATTAAGGCATCTGCAAACCTGCACCAGTAGTTAATAAGCAGTGACATTCCTGATAATAAATCAAAGACCTATTAAGCAAAGATAGGAAACTCCTGTAACAGACAGAGGAAAATATCATTTTGTCACATGGCAGGTCACTGAATTTTGCAAATGTCTAAAATATATGGAAAATTTTTTTAAAAAAAAATATTAAAATATTTATAACTACTATAATTTTCTTAATAATTTTCCAATTCAACCAGTGTAGCAGAAAAACAACAAAATCTACATATTTTTTTTTTATATCTGGGCTTCTGTATTTTATATTAAACTTTTTTATTTCCTTTCTTATTTTAATATATTAGGTATCATTTTGAAGGTAATGTATTGTTCTATTGCAACATATGTAAATAATGTAAATGTGAATAAATGTAATTAGTGATAATATTATATCGCATCACTATTAGGGCTGAAACAATTAAGTATCCTAGTACCTCAGATCGGGAAGAAAATTTCTGGTTCCTGGGTACAAAATTATTACCTGTTAACCAATGTCAGCCTTTTCTATTATGACACCTCATATACTTCTTTTTTTAACCCTTTCCCTCATATATACTCATTTTGACGTCCTCAGTAGGTATCATATAAAGCCTGATCTGCAGAAAACCACAGTTAAACCTTACCAAATTTATTTACAAAATCCTCATTTCCAGACCACTGAGGAGCAGCGAACAGCATAAAACCTGATCAGCCTGCAAGTTACTCGCAGGCTGATCTGGTTTTATGCTGTTCGCATAGGTCTTTTCATGGTTTCCTTTATGAGGGAAAGGGTTAATATATAAACATGTCATTATAGCCAATTCTTTATGATATCTTTAACATAATTCTACACTCTGTCAACAAGAAATCATCTTTACATACCTTCAAGATAGAGGTATTTTGGGTTTAAAAAAACAACAACTGTATTGTAAATGTGTTAAATTCAGTGACATCAATAGTTAGTTATTACAGGTGGTAAATTGGCAATTAATGCATGTTTATTAATCAATCGTTTAATACAATGACTACATCTGCATTACAGTATGGGGGTAAATAGTATGAAAGGTAATCAGGTTATTGAAAACATACGCATTTCAGCTCTAGACATAAATCTGACTGGAAAAGTACAAAGAAAAATACCTTTTTTTTTAATTAATCATGATTATTTTAAATGGATCTATGTTTACAAATTTTGTAGTTTCCTCTTTTAACACATGACTTAAGGTGATTTTTTTATATTCTAAAATGAAATATTTTTAAATTTTATGATTTTAAACACTGAAATTCCGTGAAGTCCAGTTCTCATAAGATGCAGATCATTTATTTCAAGATAAGATTTAATACGCTATATCTTATTTACTTTCTTTTTTTAAATATGATTAAAACATATCAGGAATTTTATTTCTATATGGATATTGGTTTTCTTTTTGGATAAAAACAAAGTAAGTATGTAAAAAAAATGCAAATATCGAAAAGACATCTTTTTCATTTACCTTAAACTTGTTTACCTGCTCTCATCCTCTGTTGTTGTGCCAATTATGACAACAAAACTCTATTCGAAAGGTTTTGATTTTTATCACCCATAGATCTGTTTCATTTCTGTGAAAAACATTGCGAATTTCCGACAAGTTCCGCAAATCTCTGGCGGAAAGTTACGGAATAATCGGTATAGTGCGGACATATGCACTTTATCCATATCCGTTGAAAACACAAACTCTATTCCAAACCACAAATAAGGCATATTTTTTTGTTTTAATCAACTCCCAGGTTTTATTGAAGATTTTAAAGACGCCTCAAATTTGTGATATAAGCGAAATGAACAATAAATTCGAAGCGTATGTATCATTTTGTCACAGTAACGTCACTCAGTTGTAAGTTTTACACGTCATACCAAGCAGTTGTCGCACACCTCAAGCACATTTTTCACGGGTTCTTAATTATTTTCAGTTGAAATACGCGTTTTAAGGTAAACTGTTCATCTTCCTTAACAACCACTTAAGATTTAGCCATCCCAAGATAACAACTCAACTCAAGTTTGCACTAAGTGACATAGTTAAAACAATAAAAATTTCCAAAAAGTCCAAAAATTGGTATCCTCGAGTACACAGTTCTGACGCACCTAAGAAAAAATCGTGGTCTTTTTTAATTTAACATAAACAAAAAATATAATTTTCCTTTGTATGGTAAAACTAAGTAATTTATTCATAGTCTTACATTGTTTTCAAGTGGCTGGCATCGTTTTTTCAACAAAAAATCACTAGTGGTCATGTCTGTATAATTCAGTGAGGCTGACTTGAGAGTACAATGAAACGACGCATCTGATTGGGTTTTCATTTAGTCATTGTAGCATGCCTTTAAAAATTTAATTTTCGTGTCAGAAATAATGTACGAGGGAATGTTGGTTGCATATATTTTGTCTATTTCTTTGTTTCACTGAAAATATGCCAGATGAGAAAAAGTACTTATTGAAAAGGAGGTTTTGCAGGTGTGTTGTATAAAGAACATCAAATAATAGCCCTGCATCAATAACTCGCCACATTTTGGCTTTCTAACGCTCAAAGGGATGTTGACAAACAAAACTTGTAAGAATGATGTCACACGGAATCCATTTAATAAGAATCGAGGTCAAAACAAAAAAAAGGCGTCAGAATAGTGATGCGTCGGAATAGAGTAGCGTACGATAAAATTATGTCATATTATGTATTAGTTTGAATTTAGGTGGGTTATTGAAAGATAAACAAGATGAAGGCAGATGAATGAGTAAGGAGAACTGTAGACCATTCACCCAACACTCCTATTTTTGATAACGGTTGTACATATTTCATCATGCATTTTCAGTTGTATAAAAGACTCCATGAATAAGAAAAAATGATTTCCAGATATTTCGGTAAATGATCCGTTTGGTAAATTGAATTTATAATCAGTTTGGACGATTCAGCAACTTGGTTAGTATATAGTGATTACCTGTAATAATGAGGCTATAATGATGTGTTGGGGTAAATGTGAAAGGCAATCATTCACACAAAATACCGATTATTAGGAGCATCAATGTTTTGTTTTTTAGACGGAGTCAGCCGTCTTATGCTGAAAAAAACGAAATCAGGCCTTGCTAATTTGCATATTTTCCACGGCAAGTTTAACTGTACATATCCATGCTTATAGCGGATCCATGCAATTCTGCACTAATGAATACAAGTGGAATATGTTACACAGAGTCGTTTAAATCATAACTTCAACCGCTTTTAATGTGTTATTGTTTGTTAACATGTTTTCTTTTACCATTATTTTGCATTGGAAGCATCAGTTTTAAGCGTGAAAAAAATATTCTTGATATACATCCAATTAAATTTTGTCAACTTTTTTTGTAAAACATGGTCCTTTTTCCAAAGTGCAGACAAAAACATTGATAATACATGTACTTAGGTTTGAATACATAATGTTTTTTTATTCATCAACACATTAGGGCTTAGTTATTCAAACCTAAGTACATGTATTATCAATGTTTTTGTCCAATGTTTGTGACCAATGTTTCAGTGGGTGAAAAAGTGGGGTGTTTTTTCTTATTACAGAAGCCAGCTTGCATTCCACAAACTATAAGTTGAGATTTTCCGTAACTCAAATTCAACTTTGTAGGATCTAGAACATTCTTATTAAATGACCTAATGATTAGAAATCGTGCATACACATTCTGTCTAACATTTTTTTACTGAAGATTTCTTTTATTTCTTATTAAACCGAATTCAAGATTTTTTTAAAAGAAGAAAATCTCAGTTGAGAGGTGAAACGCAGATCGGACTGTACACATTGCTGGTCTTTTTATTGTAGGTTGAAGTCAGAGGACAGCAGTGGGTCAGGAGAGGAAGAGATGGAGAACAAACTGGAACCAGAGAGCCCCCCTCGACCACCACCTGTAAGTCTTCTGGCTAGGTTGTGCACAGCACATTTATCTCTGGAAATCTTGCTTAAAACTCTGTATACACTGTGTTTTTCACCGTCCCCAGTGGCCTAGTTGTTAGAATGTCTGCCTCGGGAGCAAAAGGTAGTGGGTTCTATCCTCGGCTGCGACATACCAAAGTCGTAAAAAAAAGGTATTGGTATAGCTCCCATGCTTGGTGCTCAGCATATAAGGGTAGCTTCAGGACTGTTTGGCCCGGTGTCAGGATAATGTGACTGGATGTGGTATCATGCCACATGTCTAAATGATACTGCAGTGAGGCAGCACTAAATCAGTCTCAAGTAGACATTGACTCCAAATGACTGAAATTCTGTTGATGTTAAACCCAACAAACAAACACTGTGTTTTTCTCCTTGTGATACAGCACAATATTGAGGTATTAATCAATATCTCCCAGGAATGTTTATTGTAATATTTAGAAGATTTACTAAATATTCTGTACAGATTTAACTCATATAATTAACCAGTTAATTAGAATATGAAAATTATACCATTGAAAAATGTATTTAATTAAAATGACCCGGCAGCAATTTTGCAATGAATGCAACTAATACAAGAAAATCAGAATGTCCTTTGTGTATTTTCCTAAACAATGTGACATCTAAACAATTGCTGTTTTAATTTTTTTTTCTTTCTGAAAGCCACAAATTCATTAAAGAAGGGAGGAAAGTGTATATCTAGACAAGGCGCCTTAAAGGGACAGTTTTATGTGTTTCAGAAGCCAGGCCCAGGTGAACACCCATTACAGTACAACTATGGGTTCTGGTTCTCTCGCAAATCTCAGGGGAAACACAACACTAGCTACGACCAGAACTTGAAGTTGATTGGAACATTTGCCTCTGTTGAACAGTTCTGGAAACACTACTGCCACATTGTCCGTCCTAGTGATCTCACAGGCCATACAGACTATCATCTTTTTAAAGAAGGCATCAGGCCCATGTGGGAGGTAAGGGCATCATGTACCATAGTGTTTGTTTGATACTGTCACCTTCAGTGATAGTCGTAGTTTGACAAGTGTTGATTTTTATCAGCAGGTCCATAAGCCTCTCTCTCTCTGTCACTAAACATTAGAATATTTTCTAAGGATTGCCAAATGAATTTATCTTTATTAATATTTTCTAAGTCTTGCAGGTTAAATAATCTTGATATTCTTTTCAGCCTTGCAGGATAAATTAGTCTTAATTTAATTAATATATCTTTGGCCTTTCAGTATAAACTTGTCTTCTCTTCAACACTAACCTATGATTATTATAACCTTGAAGAAAAGAAACCCTTTGAACCATAATGAAAATGATGAATTTCATATTTTGACTGCATGTTGTTTTATACACAGGTCACCTTTTCCATGAATATGTAAACAAATGTGTAAAGAATTACGGCTTAATAATGTCTTGCTCACCAACATATCAGCAATTTTAAGTTCTTGTTAGGCCCTAGCCCTCTCTTTATGTCACACCCTGTCCTATACTCACATTACATGAAGAAAAGGTAGGATGTGGGGGTATTATTTACTTTTAATGATAAGTCTAGTTCATCTGCCATCCATTTCAGCAGCAAATGTTATATTTTGGACACTTTAAGATGGTGTTGACTTCATATAGACAGCATGCTTTTGATATAAAATTTAAGATATTTACAAAAGAAATAATCCAAATAAACCAATGAAACAATTAAGGAGGTGGCTCTAAATCTGTTGTGTATGACCTTCTTCCAGGACAGCGCCAATAAGAATGGAGGGAAGTGGATCATCCGGTTAAAGAAAGGCCTGGCATCCCGGTGTTGGGAGAACCTGATCCTGGCCATGCTTGGGGAGCAGTTCATGGTCGGGGAGGAGATATGTGGGGCTGTCATCTCTATACGATATGCTGTATGTAGTAGTCTGAATCTTCTCATAACTGTCCGTAGTGGCTGAGTGGTTAGAGTGTCTGCCTTCGGGAGCAGAGGTCGTGGGTTCATTTTCAGGCCCCGACATACCAAAGTCGTAAAAGATAGTACTGGTATAGCTTCCTTGCTTGGCGCTTAGCATATAAGGGTAGTTCCAGGACTGGTTGGCCTGGTGTCAGGATGATGTGACTAGGTGTAGTATCATGCCATATGTCCTTGGTATTGCATTGTGGCAGCACTATATCTGTCTCAAGTAGACATAGTCTCTAAATTACTGAAATATTATCGACGGGATGTTAAATCAAAACAGACAAAGAAACATCTTCACAGGCCAGATATAAATGTTTCTAGGACAAAGACAAGCTAGCATTTTATGAAACACCTAACATTGAGACTTTCTTCATCTAGAAAATCTCAGATCCTATACTACATGAAATACATCTTTAAAATGAGAAAAAATTTTGAAAATATAAAGACAGTATTCTGTAAAAGCATGGTATCACTAATATGTATGCAAACTTTTTTATTCTTTAGGTCAATAATGGAGTTTTAGACCTTAAAAATTCAAGTAGAAGTTTGAGAAAATCGCTATTTGAGATGTGAAACACAAGCAATGTCTCCTGAATATCAAAGTTGTGGTACTGATTGTCTCCCTTTGGACATTAGGAAGACATGTCTGTAGACACAGCCAGCAACTGGCTTCCCAACTTTTCCAAGTGGAGAAGAAAAAAACATATAGAGATTAATTATTGGTTTTCAATTTTATTTTTTAAACCTCTTTTTCACTTCATAACAAAACATGGGTTTTTCTAGGCCATACTAATGTAAATATTAAGGCAAAGGTCGATCAGAATAGGCCTGATATTCTCAAAAATGGGTGCTATACTTAACCCTTTCCCTCATATAGATTCATTTTGATGCACTCAATAGGTACCACATAAAGCCTGATCTGCAGAAAACCGAAGTTAAACCTTACAAATTATTACAAAATCCTCATTTCCAGACCACTGGAGAAGCAGGAATAGCAATTAAACTGATCACCTCGAGTTTACTCGCAGTGATCTGGTTTTTATGCTGTTCGCATAGGTCTTTTCATGGTGTCCTCTATGAGGGAAAGGGTTAAGTACAGTTTTCATGCTCAAACTAAAAAAAAAAATCAATTAGCTTTCGTAAGGATTTTATTAAAATATTTTAGATTGAGCCCAAGATTGTGATGAATTATTTTCGACAATTTGGGTCCTGATCTGCTGTAGTTCATGTGTGTGTGTCTGATTGTTTCTGTTTTACATCAGGAGGACATCTTGTGTTTATGGAACCGGACGGCCAGTGATGGTGTGACCACGTCCAGAATACGCGACACACTTAAACGTGTTCTCAACCTGCCCCCTAACACCATCATGGAATACAAGACGCACGTCGACAGCATGAAGTAAGTGTCTCACAATTTGTTATACAAGTGGTGGGTGCATCACTGATAACTAAGAAGATGTGAAACTCAACATATAAGAACATGGATACCTGGCGTGTTATTATAATACATTTATTTTTTAAGTTTGTATTCAAACACGTATATTAAATATTGGCTTTATTGATCAATTTTCACGTCCTGAAGAGTTTGTAGTAGTAGAGTTTACTGTACTTCAATTTTCACTAATGTGTCCCAGGTTTGATTCCCTGTCACATTTGTGAGAATTGTAATTTGTATGAAAAGGAACAATTCAAAAGAATAGCATATTTTATAATCTGTGTGTATGTTTCAGGGACAATTCCAGTTTCAGGAACACAGATGTGTTTATGAGATAGCATATGGTGAACCAATTGTGGATAGAACACAATATGGTTGGAATATGGTCAGTGGAGTTATTGGTCAACAGTGATATCCTGTGTATATAAGGCGTGGCCGGTCAAGGCAGTGTGCTCCACCCACCTGGCTCTAAAATAGGAGGATGCTGTTCGAGTATATGTTGACCCCAAAAACAAAGATGACACTGAAGTTTGGAAATTATTACCAGTGATGTTAAAGAGCCTGGTATGGAAAATGGTTAAATCCTGGGGTAATGAATAAGAGTGGATCATTAATTACCCACACAGTCCAATGGCATTTATGATACTTTTGCTTCACAGAGAGAAGTTGGGATATATAGGAATCGTGCATGTTGTCGTTTTTCTATTATACCACATTTTATAAAGAAAATATTTTCATATTGTTAGGTCAAGGGGTACAGTGGGGGTATTCTTCATGTTAAGTGATCAGTTAGTTTCCCGTGTGAATATGAACAATGATTTTTACATAGGTAAAGGTATGGAGATTATTAAGTAATTCAGAAAATGTTCTCTTTTGGTGTTTTTATAATCTCTTACTGTTCTTTTAGCATACTTTGTTTTTATCGTAATTAAATTTTTTACTACTTTTTGTTGATATTTCTATACATTCTTCTTTTTTGCATCATTATGAGAGAAAGAGGGATCATGTAGAAATATTTTTGATGAAAATCAGTAAACTAGGAAATTAAAGAGGTTATACATTTATTACGTCTTCGTATTTTTTTATGCCCCCGGATCGATAGATTTGGGCATATTGTTTTTGGTCTGTCTGTCAGTTTGACACAAAACTTTAACCCTGACCATAACACGGAAATCCTTCCACCTACCGTACAACCTACAGACTTTGCAGGTACATATACCTTGATGAGCTCTACCCACCAGGCCCACTTAGAAGTCATGGGCTCAAAAGTCAAGGTCACCATGACCCAAATAGACATTATTAACCTTGGTCATAAAATAAACATGCCTCCATCCAGAGCATTATAACTTCACATGTGTATGCTTTTTCCAGACCCACTTAAGGTTACGTGGGTCAAAGGTCAAGGTAGCCATGACCTCCAATATCGATATTTACTTGGCCATAAAATTTAAGTCCTTCCATCCACAGCCTTCAAACTTCACAGATGTATGCACTTTGATGTGCTATACCTGAAAGATCCACCAAGAGGTCATGGGGTCAAAGATCAAGGTCACCATGATCCCAAAAAGCATATATTAACTTTGGCCATAAAATGAAAGTGCTTCTATTCAAGCCTTCTAACTTCACACGTGTACCATGTGACCTCTATGTGGGTCTGGGGGCAGAGCTCAAGAAAGTGCATACACATAGGAAGAGGGCTTTTGGATGAAAGCACTTTCATTTTATGGCCAAGGTCAATATTTTTAGCTTGACTTTTCAAAGAATATGAGAGCTATTGTAGGCACCCTTTCGTCGTTGTTGGTGTTGCAGCCTTTGGTTAAAGTTTTGCATGCATGTTACTATCAACCTTATATCTCAGTAACCATATATGGTATTGACTTGAAAGTTTACGAATATGTTAAGGGGCATCAGACAACCAAGGTAGATAACTCTTGAGTGAATTTAATATAAATTATGGCCCCTTTTTTACTTAGAAATTTTGGTTAGAGTTTTGTATGCAACAGAAAATTTGGTTACTATCCAGCATGTATCTTAATAACCATTCTAGGTACTGACTTGAAAGTTTTTGGATATGTTTAGGGATATCATACTATCAAGGAAGATAACACTTGATGGAATATATCACAAATTATGGCCCCCTTTTAACTTAAAAATTTTGGTTAAAGTTTTGCATGCAAGGAATTTCATGCTTATATTTTAGTAACCAGGCATGAGTTTGATTTGAAACTTCTTTAATGTGCTCAATGGTATCATACCATAGTGACAGATAGTTTTTGACTGAATATAATGAAGGTTAGGGCCACTTCTTGACTTAGACTTTTTGGTTAAAGTTTTGCATGCAAGCTACAATCCAGCTTATATCTTATATTAATTTTTTTATGGTATTGACTAGAAAGTTTAGGAGTGTGTTCAGGGGCATCAGAAAACCAAGGAGGATAACTCTTGGACTGAATTTTATACAAATTATGGCCCTTTTCTGACTTGGATACTTGGTTTAAGTTTTGCTTGGTTAAAGTGTTATTATGCTTATGTCTCAGTAACTAGGCGTGGGATTGATTTTAGACGTCATAAACCTATTTAGGGATATTAGACTATCAAGGTATATCATTTTTGACTATTATTACAGTGTATAAGAAGGGCAAGAATTTAAATAGATTTCATTTGATTTACCAACAAGCATTTTGAATAGTCAAGTGTGCTGTCCTCTGACAGCTCTTGTTTAGGTTACCATGACCTTGACCTTTGACACTGTGACCTTTAAGTAATATCATTTATGTCAATTATGTACTTTTGTAATGTTGAGGTAATGTTATGTAGTAAAATTTCACAAATTCGAGAAGACTTGCTTTAAAAAAAAAAAAAAAAAAAAAAAATATATATATATATATATATATTTATAAATATATATATATATATATATAATGTTTGACATGAATTTAACAAACTCTGCCGCAGTAGTTACTTCCCCTTCTTACAATTGTTGATAACCACTGCCACTACAAGTAGATTCGGCTGATATAGGATGGATTTACTTTTATCACTTGACTTCAGTTTTGAATATTATATTTCAGGAAAATAACATTCATGATTATGAGAAAAGTAAAAAATTAAATCAAATAATATTAATTACAAAATCGTAAGTGTTGGTCACATGGTTGCAACTATCATCACGTGACTTGTGTAGTGGCAGTGGTTAAAGTAGCGTAGCGTGATGTAACCCGTGCATTGAGTTTGATGATTTAAGTGTTCATTTCAACAATTTGTACACCTTTCTTTCCATATTGTATAAACGAAATTGATCTGATGAGTTAGGCAATTATATAACACTTACTTTCTATATAAAAAATGATTTTTTTTAAAACAAATGAAACAAAAAAAGCATTGTCACTAATCTATATGCTAATTTACCTTGGAAATTTTCAACCATGAGCATGAGTGAAAATCATCATTAACAACAAAGCTGTATAACTGGCATTTGTAATACATTTGTATTTGCTAAAGAGGTACTGTTGTCCAGTGTTGATGATTATTGGCCACTGAGGTCCCTGAAGGGGCAATATTTCCCAAGTCACAAAGTACAAAAAAACAAACAAACAAAAACCGCGCAGAAATATTAGTATAGGTGGTAGTAGCTTCCTGACATTAATGGAATCTGTTTACGTTAATGTTTTTCAAAAACGTTCTTTTGGGGTGGGGTGGAGGGGACATCGGCATTTGTATTCACCTCTGGTTAAGTTTTATGTTTAAATACTTTTTTTACCTCAACTATCAAAGCTGTTGCTTGGAAACTTAGAATACCGATACTTATTCACCATCATAAAGTTGACCATAATTCTATCTTGCCTCTTTTTTCCAACAGTTATGGCCGTTTTGCACTTACTTAAAATCAATTTGGGTCAGATTTTCTCCTTAACTGCCAAGGCCCTATCCTAGTAACCATTACAGTGCATTTGAGACCTAAGCGAGCGTGGAACATTGAGAGAAAGAAAATTAAAAAAAAAAGAAACTTTTAAGCTGTCTACAGTCTTCGCTAACTCCCCAATGTGAAGGAGAAAAGTATAAAGAGAGAAACACATAGAGAAATAGAGTAAAGTACTGTAACAGCGGGTTTAAGTTTAGCCCTGTTAGACAATATCAACCGACTTGGGAACAAACCTGGGTGGTAAAAATCACTACACTCCGGTCCTCATAGCTTGGTTGATGCAAAGCCATATTGAAAATGTCTTTGATATGTCTTTGATTGATGTCACAAAATAAAATAGAGTGCGTATGTGAATAACTTGAGTTGCAGTAATCGTATCTTCTCGGAAATCTTCGACCAATCTTCGAGGGTCATTCGTATATACTCGGTAATTTCGACCATGCAGTTATTCGAAAATACCAAATTCGTCCAATTAGGACATGTTACGTATAACGGTAGTGTAACATGCGGAAACCGTCTACACGGAAATGAGGTTTTGTATAGGGGTAGGGTATGGCTTATAAATAGGGTGGACATCCACTGGGCGTCACTATCTCTCTCTAGTAGTCCTCAAAACAAGGTAAGCTTCAAAGTAAATATGTTACCAAAAGGTATTTTGACATTAAAATCTATGTAGCAAAATTCTGCTTTTAGATAATGAACTCCTATACATGTATGTCTCAGAAATTTACAGAGTACTGTACCAATCTTGTTATTATTTTTCGGTATTTCATTCTGATTTTCTTAGAATATCGATGTTTGTTAAAAATAAAATTGGAAAAAACAAAACAAAAATAAAACAAAAAAAACTGGGGAACTTTGTCATGATGTAAGTAACCAACTTCTGTTTCAGCCCATCATGAAGGTATCCATTCTCACCCTTGCCTGTCTGGTCGTGGTTCTGGGCGTGGCCCTCGCTGATTACGGTGGCTATGGATACGGAGGCTACTCATACGTGCCGGCATACGGCGGGGCTACCGGCGGTGTCGGGAATGGCTCTTTCTGTAAGTTTTAATCTCTCTCTCCCTCTCTCTCTCTATATATATATTGAATAACATTGAACTAAGAAACTGATATGTCAGTTTTACAATTAGTAATTGATAAGTGTACATGTGTATTTCAAACAAATTTCATCTTATTTCTCTGTTCTCATCATGTTTTGATCCTCGATAAATAAGGGGTAAAAAAGGATTATATGCATAAATGCATAAAAACAACAACATATTTATGCAGCATCTAAAACATTCGTCAAGGAAAATACAGAAGTTTCTTCAAAGCGGTATCATGTCGGTCAATTACTGCCGGACGTTCCCTTTCAAATTGTTCTTTTGTTTCTTTACCCCGCCAGTGATGCTGATCGGTTTCCTGTTTCTGATCCTGGTCCTCTTCCAAGGTAACCTGTTCAATACTACCTCCACCACCACTGGACCCACCGTCTCCATCGTCCAGGGATAAGTCACGTGGTAAGTCACGTAATCACTTACGTAATGACGTCACTTCCGTTTATATATCCGTCAGTTGTTAATAAATAATCATAATAGTTTATTTCAATCAGACGATGAATATTAACATAGATTTCAAAACCGGTTCTTACAACAGGATTCAGTCCAGTATCCTTAGGATCCGCTGTCATGCACGCTTCCACATGACTAAAGCGCCATTCTTGTGTCATTCGGAACCATATCAATTCAATATGTCAATATTAATCTTGCCTTAACATAATATCCGGTCAAATAAAAGATGAAAGAAAAAAACTTTCTCTCAAAATGATGAATATTTAAATTCTATTGTAGATTCCCTAGCTATCCTTACGGTGACATGCAGGAGAGGAACGCAAAGCCGATGGTGCCATTCATATATAAACCCTGTGGCTTTATTTATACATGTACATATGTCGAATAAATAACTTATAAATTAATAAATTACAATACATGTTGTTTATTTTGTCTTTTTATACATTGGTTCGCTCGAGATAGGCATACTCATTGAATGAGGAAATTATGAAAGAAAGAAAATGATTGATTGACTTTTTGGGTTTACCGTCGCTGCGACAGTATTTCAGTCATATAGCGACGTCAAACTAATTACTGGTGAAGGAAGACCCCAAATGCACTGAGTTCGGTGGTTCTCACCGACCTACCGCAAGCCAGCTGGAAGGCTTCCTCACATAAAAATCCGAAAGGCTTTGTCGGAATTCGAACCCACGCGGTGAGTGTTAAAGTCAGCGACTTTACCCTCTCGGCCACGGAGGCCCCGAATGAAAGAAAAGAATGGAGGAATGAATGAGGAAATATGTTTAAAAATGTTACTTATGTATGCTACACAAATTTGAGCTTAAGAACATTCTAAGGTATGTTCGTGACCACGGGTCTAGATCCTGGAAGTAACACATTGATTCAGCATTCTGCAAATCTGGTTTTTGAACAGGGTTGCCTAATTGCAACACTGTTTTTACCTTACTAGAATACAACGTGCTCAAGGTGAGCTATTGTGACCGATGAATGTCCGGTGTCCGTCGTCTGGTATCAACATTTAACTTAAACGACATCATCTCCTAAACCAATGGGCCAATTTTTAAGAAAAATCACAGGAATGTTCCTTGGGTGAAGCCCTTTCAAAGTAGTTCAAAGAATTTATTCCATACAGAACTCTGGTTACCAAGGCATCGGAAAGAAAAAACGTGAAATTTTTGAAAATCTCCTCCAAAACTACTGGCCAGATTTCAAAGTTATTTGGCACAGATGTTCCGTGGGTCACTCTCTACTATAATTGTTCAAATTATTTTGATCCGTTGGAAAACATGGCCGCCAGGGGGGGGGGGGGGGGGGGGGGGGCGGATCCTGTTTTCCTTATATGTATATAGTAAAACCTTCAAAAATCTTCTCCCCCAAAAGTACTAGCTGGATTTCAAAGGTATTTGGCACAGAAGTTCCTTAGGTCATCTCTACCAAGATTGTTCAATTTATTTTGATCCGTTGAAAAACATGGCCGCCAGGGGCGGAGCCCGTTTTCCTTATATGTAGATAGTAAAAACTTCAAAAATCTTCTCAGAAAGTACTTGCTGGATTTCAAAGTTATTTGGCACAGATGTTCCTAAGTTAACCCTGTAACAAGATTGTTCAAATTATTTTGGTTTGTTAAAAAACACGACCGCCAGGGGGCGGAGCCCGTTTTCATTATATGTATATAGTAAAACCTTAAAACCATCTTCTCCTCATAAAGTACTGGCTGGATTTCAAAGTTATTTCGCACAGATGTTCCTTATGTCACTCTCTACTAAGATTGTCCAAATTATTTTGATCCGTTGAAAAACATGGCCGCCAGGCGGCGGAGCCCGTCTTCCATATATGAATATAGTACAAATTTGAAAAATCTTCTTGGCCAAAAGTACTGGCTGGATTTCAAAGTTATTTCGCACAGATGTTCCTTAGGTTACTTCTTAACAAGATTTTTCAATTTATTTTGATCCGTTGAAAAACATGGCCGCTACGGGGTGGAGCCCGTTTTCCTTATATGTATATAGTGAAAACTTTAAAACTTTTCCTCCAAAAGTACTGGCTGGATTTCCGCAAAAAGAGGCATATTGGAATTAATAATTGTAACTATGTCATTAATATACCAGAAGATTAAAAAAGGAACGGTCCGAGAATAGAACCCTGCGGCATTCCCGTTTTTATGTACCTCCAGTTTGATTTACAACGTGGTATAACAACACATTGTCTTTTTGAAGACAGATAACAGTAAACCCATTTATACAAAGAACCAGTTCTGTGGCTGTTTTTAAAAGACTACTAAATCAAAATAATAAAATTGTACCACGGCATTACTATCACGGTAACAGAAAATACCAAATATACCACGCCAGATTACGCAATAATTGCAGTCAATTAAGTCATACATTATTTATGAAAAATATAATAGATTCCCCCTTATGTACCTGTGGTTCAATAGAAACTGCTGAACATTTCTTTTTCTATTGCCCTAGGTTTAACAATGCCAGACTTGAACTGTTGAGTGAACTGTCATTTATACAAAATATCGACCTAGGATTGTTATTATATGGCAATAGTAATCTTTCTTATGATTTTAATATTAAAATAGTAAACGCTGTACACAGATACATTGAATCCTCGAAACGATTTAATAGTCAACGATAGAAAGATTGAGAGAGAGAGAGTATGTATTTTGATTTTGTCTACCAATTTCCAATCGTGTCACCCATCATTAATATCAGTCCAATCCAGTCAGCGCTTCCTTTCCTTTTTCTCTGTACTGTCCAATTTGTTTTCTCGTTTATTTTCACTTATATGTGCTATATATATTTTCTCAGCCATGTTATTTTGTTTACAATTTCATGTATCGGAGAAGAACACGATAAGATTTATCTTTCGTTCTAATCCTACCTTGATTGTATATATGTAACTATGTGCTATGTCTAATTGAATAAATATGTTTAAACTAAAGAACCAGTTATTATACCCCCGCAAACGAAGTTTGGGAGGGGGTATATAGGAGTCAGTCTGTCGGTCTGTTGGTTTGTTGGTTTGTCAGTCTGTCCGTGCATCCCAAAAACTTGTGACGCGAACTTCTACATTGTTTAACCAATTCAGTTCCAATTTTGTATGTGCATTGATAATCAGGTGGAGAGGTGCGTGACATAACTTTCACTTGAGTTATCTAAATATGTTGTGTCTCAAACTACTTCTATATTTCTTAACCGATTCGATTCAAATGTTGTGTGTGCATTGATAATCAGGTGAAGAGGTGCGTGACATAAATTTCACTTGAGTTATCTCAAGGATTACAGAGTTATTGCCCCTAATTCGACTGTAAATATCTTGTGACGCAAACTACTTCTTCATTTCTTAACCGATTCGGTTTAACTGTAGCTCTTCCGGGTCACATTTTTTAATTATCTCCCTTTGTTTAATTGTTTTTTTCTTGTCCCGAACATAGCTAGAATATTATAAATGGTATTGACTTGAAACTTAAAATGTAAACAGATGGCGACTAGGAGAAGTGCTAGTGTGTCCAAGAACTGTAACTGTGCCAAACAACCATAACTGACGCTCTATCCACTTAAAGACTTTACTTACTTACTTTCATAACCAATATACTATGTAAACAGGTTCTTATCTATGCGGAGTCTGGCTTCTCCTGTATCAAAGCATTTCGCGGGGGGTATTAATCTCTAGTTCCATATAATTTAATTCCATATAACAACCCCATGTGCCATACTATTTAAAAAAACCCAGTTCATTCTAAAGCTTTACCCAGAGTACTTAGAGGAGATATGGGACGATAATTGTTGGGTAGCCTTTGAATATTGTCGTGGTAAAAGCTTCTTTCCATGCATCGGAAAAACAAGAGAAAATAAGTCAGATAATGGATATGATAACTTAGATGCACAATCACGCAAAACTCTATTGTTAATTATGTCTGGTCCAAAACGCGATATTCATTTGGATGAATAACAAGGGAGGTAAGTATAAATTCAGAGATAATATCGGTTCATTAGATATTGTGCCTCTGACTCGTCTAAGATTGTTTCTTTTTGAATTTACGCATAGATTACTTCATCATTTGATTTAAGTGGTGGTAAATTTGAATTCGAACATGGTTTAATAAATCATTTAAGACATTGCAAGCAACTCTTAGAACAGTTATTTTGTGTTTTTGACTTTTTTGCTAAATTATCTGTATGGTTCTTCTTTGCTGAACGTTTTTTTTTTGTGGATATAATACTATTTCTGGTATTTTTAGCTCACCTGAGCACGAAGAGCTAAAATAGAAATATCTTTAAACGACATCTCCTCCTAAACCACTAAGCAGATTTAAAAGACATTCAATAGGAATGATTATTGGGTGATACTGCACAAAAATAGCTAAAATATTTCCGGTCCGCCAACCAAGATGGCCGCCAGAGCTAAAAATAGAAAAAAATCTTTAGACGACATATCCTCCTATACCGCTAAGCAGATTTAAAAGACATTCAAAAGGAAAAATCATTGGCTGATACTGCACAAAAATAGCTCATATCATTCCAATCCGCCAACCAAAATGGCCGCTAAAGTTAAAAATAACTTTACAGTAATGATCCATAGGTTGTAAAAATAGCTAAAATCGTTTAGGTCTTCCTAATAAGATGGCTACCAGATAATAAATAAAAAATTAAATACTTTATAATTTACTATGTGTAAATTTTTTCCTTACTTTAGCATTTTCTCTCTAGCATTTGAATTCAGGTGAGCGATTTAGAGACATCATGGTCCTCTTGTTAAAATTATTCCAGTTTATTTCAGTATTTATTTGTCTGGCTCTACGGTAAGCTCTTTTGCGTTTTCTAATTAATCTTGATAGTTTCGTTGTAAACCATGGTGGATTCTAGGCCTAGCTGTTATTTTTTTTGTTTGGTATACATTCTATGGAAATTTCTAGGATTTTTTTCAGTTATGTATATATGTTTATATCTTTATGTTTAGCTTCATTCCAATCATATGAAGATATTTTTTCTTTCAGGATGGGGTAGTTACCTTGATAAAATATTTCTCTGAAAAGATTGTAATTTATTTTTTCAGGTTAAGTAGACAAAAGATAGGACAATGGTATCTTACCTCTTGTAAGAAAGGATCGCCAACACCACTTAAAGATACAAGATCCGCTTTTGGCGTAAGAATGATGTCAATAAAAATAGACGAGTTTTCGGTATAATGAGCAGGATCTGATATACATTGTGTAAATGATAATTCTCTATAAATTGACGAAATCTTTCTAGCAGACTGTCCATTCAAAGTATTTAAATTAAAGTCTCCTGTAACTATGATATTTCTGATACCTGTATCGACTGCTAGATGTAGAGATTTGATAATATTTGTATGCTGCGCGGCATTAGTGTTTGGAGGTCTACAGAACACTCCAAAAAGAATTGATTTGGTGTAAAGAATAAGCTCTATCCATATACTTTCTACCTCTAATGGTTCTAAGTATTTTCTCCTTCGAAATCGAAGATTATTTCTAATGTACAATAAGACACCCCACCATTTCCGTATGTGCGATCTTTCCTTTCAGGAGAATGAAATTATTCTAAACAGAGCTGATCAGTTTTACAGAGTCATTAAGCCAAGTTTCAGTAAATGCCATTATATCGAAATCATGGAGTTCCGTAAATAGTATATCTTAACTTATTCCCGATGCTAACTACTGGAGTTAGATGCAAATGAAAATTCGTCGACTTCCAGAGGACCTGGATTCGGACGGACATTGCCAGAAAGAGATATCAGAAATAAGAGTAGGGAGCTTAAAGATGGAACCGTTATTAAAACACTTATCAGTAAACGTGTCAAATGAATATTTGATAAATGGATTTCGCTATATGCGTACCTTTTACTTATGCATAACGCGTTACCTTGATATTGTTTAAATGATATTCTTTCAACTAATATGCTGTAAGAGTGATTGGTGTTAAAGTATACATGGAGTCTAAAACATAGCATGGTAATAGACGGAATTTTACATGCAGGTAGGTCGATATTGAATATCAAATAACGATGACAGGTCTTCTAGCCAATTTCTCACACCTCGATTAGGACACATTACGTATAACGGCAGTGTAACATGCGGAAACTGTCTACACGGAAATGAGGTTTTGTACTAGGGGCAGGGTATGGCTTATAAAATGGGTGGACATCAACTGGTCGTCACTATCTCTCTCAAGTAGTCCTCAAAACAAGGTAAGCTTCAAAGTAAAATATGTTATCATTAAGGTATTAAAATCTGTAAAAATCTGCTTTAAAATGATGAACTCCTAATATACATATATGCCTCAAAAATTTACAAACAGAGTACTGTACCTATATTGTTATTATTTTTCGGTATTTCATTCTGATTTTCTTAGAATAGCGGTGTTTGTTAAAAATAAAATAGAAAAATCTGGGGAATTTGTGTCATGATATAAGTAACCAACTATTGTTTCAGCCCATCATGAAGGTATCCATTCTCTCCCTTGCCTGTCTGGTCGTGGTTATGGGCGTGGCCCTCGCTGATTACGGTGGCTATGGATACGGAGGCTACTCATACGTGCCGGCATACGGCGGGGCTACCGGCGGTGTCGGGGATGGCTCTTTCTGTAAGTTCTAATCTCTCTTTCTCTCTCTAAATATATATTTTTTAAAAACATTGGACTAAGAAACTGATATGTCAGTTTTACCATTAGTAATTGTAAAGTGTACATGTGTATTTCAAACAAATTCCATCTTATTTCTCTGCTCTCGTCATGTTCTGATCCTCGATAATTAAGGGGTATAAAAGATTATATGGTTAAATGCATAATCAAAGCGCACAATGCGCTGAGAGACGGCGACGGGATAATTAAGTCACATGACGACAAAAACTCCACCCGCTGTTGCTACAGAATTTCTGTTTGTAACATAATAATCCGGAGTAAAGGTCATGAACCTTTCATTCATAAAGAGCTGCATGCCTAAGTAGGTCATTCTCTTTCTCTAGTGCTAGCGAATTCTATCTGTTGTTTTGTATATGTAGAAATTGACAAGGTATTTGATTATTTAAGATACTAGAATATTTGCCTATCTATTTCCAAGTAAAGAAATGCCCTGGGAGGAACCTAACTCGCCAATAAGCAAAATATTGTGTGGACTACTTTAGGTCAATTACATACATACGGAGCACTATTTTTTCTTTTTACAGGAGTAGATCTTCATATACGTAAGATGGGTTGCTGTTCTGGTTAAAAATGTCACGGATATTTTTTTCACGCTTAAAATTGATGCTTCCAATGCAAAATAATGGCAAAAGAAAACATGTTAACAAACAATAACACACTAAAAGCGGTTACGGTTATGATTTAAACGTCTGTGTAACATATTCCACTCGTATTCGTTAGTGCAGAATCGCATTGCATGGATCCGCACTAAGCGCGGAGAGGTACAGTTAAAATTGTTGTGGAAAATATGCAAATTAGCAAGGCCTGATTTCGTTCTTCAGCATAAGACGGCTAATCGCCGTCTAAAAACAACAGCAACATATTTATGCAGCATCTAAAAACATACGTCAAGGAAAATACCGAAGTTTATTCAAAGCGGTATCTTGTCGGTCAGTTACGGCGGGGCGTTCCTTTACTAATTGTTCTTTTGTTGTGTTTTTTAACCCGCCAGTGATGCTGATCGGATTCCTGTTCCTGATCCTGGTCCTCTTCCAAGGTAACCTGTTCAATACTACCTCCGCCACCAGTGGACCCACCGTCTCCATCGTCCAGGGATAAGTCACGTGGTAAGTCACGTAATCACTCACGCAGTGACGTCACTTCCGTTTAGAATATCCGTCAGTTGATAAATAATCATAATAGTTTATTTCAATCAGACAATGTATATTAACAGAGATTTCAAAAACACGTTCTTACAACAGTGTTCAGTCCAGCATCCCTAGGATCCGCTGTCATGCACGCTTCCACATGACTACAGCGCCCTTCTTGTATATTTTGGAATCATATCAATTAAATATGTCAGTATTAATCTTGATTAAAACAAGTTTTAGCCTACCAAAAGTTCCTTCCATGGCATTTCTAAACTATGAAGTATGAAGTGAAAGCTGTTTTTCAGCATTTGCATATGGAAGGGATAACCTTAGAGTACGAAAAGGACAAACTGTATCGGTGGTTGTACATTTCTCTCCAAGTCAAACCATTCTTAAGTTCTTCTTTTTTCTTTAAATCATGGTAGCACAGAAATTGAAGCAAGAAATTCAAGGACTTAAATAGGGCTAAGTTTAATTTAGGCTGACATCGTATTTTCTTAAACGGGACAACACGAAGCCGTAATTTAAACCTACGCGCACCTGCTAGACTGACTAAAATGGCCGATAAAATGGCGGACATCACGTGAAATAAAATGGCGGATAAATGGCGGTTTCTGCTATCACGTCACTTCCGATTGGATCCCGTCTCATCGTAGGTATCATGAGGCAAATCAGATACTAAGCGGGATAACATCTCCGCAGGAAGCGAATCTGAAACTGTCAAGTTGAAATGTATGACTATAGATGTTCCTTCCCATGGGAAGGAACAATAATATCCGGTCAAACAAATTAAAAAAAAAGAAAAAAAGAAGCTTTCTTTCTTTATATGTTTTTTCTCTCAAAATGATGAATAATTAAATTCTATTGTAGATTCCCTAGCTATCATTACGGTGACGTGCAGGAGAGGAACGCAAAGCCGATGGTGCCATTCATATTTGTTCTTGTGGTTTTATATATATATGTATTGATGTCGAATAAATAACTTATTACAATACATGTTGTTTATTTTTTTTTTATACTGTGGTTCGCTCGAGATAGGCATGTTCATTTAGTGGGGAAATTATGAAAGAAAGAAAATGATTGATTGACTTTTTGGGTTTACCGTCGCTGCGACAGTATTTCAGTCATAATAGCGACGTCAAACTAATTACTGGTGGAGGAAGACCCCAAATGCACTGAGTTCGGTGGTTCTCACCGACCTACCGCAAGCCAGCTGGAAGGCTTCCTCACATAAAAATCCGAAAGGCCCTGCCGGAATTCGAACCCACGCGGTGAGTGTTAAAGTCAGCGACTTTACCCTCTCGGCCACGGAGGTCCCGAATGAAAGAAAAGAATGGAGGAATGAATGAGGAATATGTTTAAAAATGTTACTTATGTATGCTTCACAAATTTGAGCTTTAGATCATTTTAAGGTATGTTCGTGATCACGGGTCTAGATCCTGGAAGTAACACATTGATTTTACAACGTGCAACTCGGGTTTTTGAACAGGGTTGCTTTATTGCAACGCTGTTTTTTAATTGGTTATACATATTTCTGCATCGGACATTTCGGATCTATTTTTAGACATCTATATTTAGATTTCCTTCCTATAATACTGATACGATTCCAAATTTTGATGTTGTTTTTTTCTTCTGTCGATCACAAAGTTGTGATAAATTTCAAGTTTATTATAATACGATTTTATTATGGAAATCGAAACTGAATTTAATTGTGTTTATAATCGATGTTTGAGATAATGGGTTTAACAAAATTATTATTTGATTATACAATATTAAATATACATGCATTTTTGTAATATTGAAAATCATCAATTTACCTTTATTAAGTGCATGTGTATATAAAATGAAATGAAAACAAAATACTTTATTTAAATTACAGTTTCCATTTTAGATACACATATTGATATAAATCTTAAAAACTGTAGGTACTGTAGGTAGTAAGGGTGGCATTGAAACGATTGATGTGTTATTCTTCTTTTGTAACGACCGTGTTTACGTAAGGTTAAAGCGGATTTAAAATTAGATCCTTGTTTAGTAAATATGCTTTGATAAACAGGGGAAAAAACTGTTCTCTCAGCGCTATCAACGCTTTGATTCACTCTGACGTCATCGGCATTACTTAGTTACACTGAGCGCGTTCGGAAATTACACTCGGGTCAACTCGGGATAATCAAAGTGATAACTTGTCAAAACCCAGGTAAGACAGGTGATGTTTCCCGGGTTAACTTTTCTTACCCTGCCCCGTGAGCAAGGTAAAGCGGTCGATACTATCCGAAACATGTTACATTTGAAGTTTAGAACCAACATGAACTAGTATATTTAATTGTCCAGCAATAAGGCAAATATGTTCATTTTTATAAAAGACTATTTAAGTCAGAAAGACTATACATGGGCCCCATGGACTCTATATATTTCATGATACGAGGGACATGACCTCGTCTCATTATGCGGCTGGTAAACAGGACATCATCCTGCATAAAATCCAGCGTAAAGTTGACTTGGAACTCAAAACAAATTACAGGGCTCACGCTGGGATTTTTTTTAATGAGCCTAGGCATGAGCCAAATAGTGCAAAATTTGGGCCACTTTTTTTTTCTTTTTGCCACTGTTTGGAGCCAGAATGAGCCAATGATTTAACGAGAATGCAACAAGCTATTGGCATTACATAATTATGTGCTGCTAATGGTATAGTTTGTGTTCAGGTGTCTTAGTGTGACCAATTTATTATATCACAAATCCTACAATATAAACTTTTTGCGGCAACCATTTTTCCGTCCCCGGTGGCCGAATGGTAAGAGCGTCCGCTTCGGGAGGGGGAGGTCTTGGGTTCAATCCCCGGCCGCGACATGCCATAGTCGTAAAAAATGGTACCGGTATAGCTCCCATGCTGGGCGCTCAGCATATAAGGCTAGTTCCAGGACTGTTGGTCCGGTATCAGGTTTATGTGACTGGGTGCGGTATCATGCCACATGCCTACCGCGTGATACTGCAGTGTGACAGCACTATATCTGTCTCATTTAGACATCGTCTCCAAATGACTGAAATGCTGTCGGAAGGACGTTCAACCCAACAAGCAAACTATTTCCTCCCTAGCAGTTCGGATTAATCGGCCTCACCCAAGTAACCCGAGTTATCCTTGGCTACTAGTAAGTTAACCCGGGTAATCAAATCGAAAGCACCCATTCTCGAGGTATGATTGCAGCTTAAGATGTGACGAACTTCTGTGTATTACTGAATTCCAGAATCGACATATTTGCTTTTGAATGAACGATTCTTAAACGCGAAAGTACCATGACGAAAACGTGAAACTACGATGATGGAAACGCGATATAATTTTGGTATTCCATCATCGAAACTTTCACGTTTTCCCCATCGTAGTTTCGCTTTCTCGTACTTTTGCCCTATAGAATGATATTTTGGTAAACATTACACAATGCCTGTTTACTGTTACAATTTACCCATGACACTGCATGCCTTGTTTTGGCCATAAATTAAGGTATTGGTATATTTCATCATGCCGTGGTTATCTTGGCTAATTTTAATGAATCCAAGGACAAAATACACGAAGCGACGACAAGTAATGTAATCAGGCACTAGGCAAGATAGAAGTAAGCATAATGTCAGAATAAAGTTTTAATTAAGTCACATTTTGATAAAAGGGGGGCGCTATGTTCAAGAAGTCGTGTATTTCCGCAATATGAATAAATTATTTGCCGGAAAGATTATCGGGGATATTCAAATAATGTATAGATATCTATATATATACTTATATTGCCTGGTATTCGGGAACTTGGTCACCAATATGGTATATGGGAACTATGTGTTCCAGGTATAAAAATGATTTTTGCAGAGTTAAAATTCACTTCATCCTTTAAAGTCCTCAAATGTGGAGAGATTTCTTTTTTTTTTTAATTCATAACTATATAGACCAAAAAGGTCCATATATATATATATATATATATTGTGTGTGTGTGTGTGTGTGTGTGTGTGTGTGTGTGTGTGTTTTAATATATGGATACAATATAGCTGAGAAGGTTCCTACATGTCATTCTATCCGTAAAAGTCAACATATGATATATATTTTTGATATATGGGTACAGTATAGGTGAGCACGTTCCTATATACCTATCTATCAAATTCATCAATTCACCGCTAACTTACTTCTGTTGACACTGATTCAACCTATTTCAGTTTTAATTCAAAATAACGTTTGATTAAGATCCATAAAGGCAGGCCCGAATTCACCGTGGGGCTTTGGGGCTCCATCTATGGTTTTTGTATGCGAGAAATCTTTACGGAGGATTTGAGTCTAGTACTGGTCCTTCCCAAGAACGATGGTTAGGTTAACTGCCCGCCTGGGTCAAGAATCAAAACGGAGGAAAATAAGGTGCATTGAAGTTGATTTCAGGGACAAAGAGCAAAAATAAAATAAAAAAAAGAATACGCTGATGTAAAGGTTTCGACCACAAGTAATAAAACTACTTAGCCTAAGGCTTTGATTTCATTATATAAAATCTACATCCAACTATAAAAAAAGCTACCACATTTCCCCCAGACACCGCTCAGAATGCATCTCCGTCATCCTAGAATATTTTTTTTCCCGGGGAAGCATGCCCGCTCAAGGCTTAGATTTCAGTATATAAATCATATGTCTAACTATAAACAAGAGGGCCAAGATGGCCCTGATTCGCTCACCTGAAAAATATTGCCTTCATTGCCTTTTATAAATCAGTCATACTGAATACAAAATCCATGCAGAAGTACAGCCAAATATTCGTAATTCCTTACAAAAACTACCTGTGGTCCAAATTCTAATGGTCATAGCTATAAAACTAAATGACTCCTAGGGTGGGACCAATGTATACCAAAGACCAATGATTTGAAAACTTGGTTTAGGTCCACAAAGCCATGTTACATATCAAATATCTAAATCAATAATCTTGTTGTTTCTCCTATTTAAGTCTATGTAAAATCAAGTGACCCCTTGTAAAGGGCCAAATTTGATCCCAGGGCCATGATTTTAGCAAACTTAGTAGATGTCTTTAAGGCCATGTTATATATATTAACTCCAGGCCGTGTGGTTTAAGACAAGACAAGAAATTTTTTTCTAGTTTTTTCCTATATAAGCCCATCAAGTGACCCCTGGGGCGGTGCCAATTTTGACCCTAGGGCCATTATTTGAACAAAGCTGATAAATATCCACTACTCCATATTACATACTAAATATCAAAACTCAAGGCCTTTTAGTTTCTGACAAGAAGATTTTTAAGGACTCTTATGGCCATCTTGTTTTATAGATTTTGCAGATATGTCCCCTTTAAGACTGCTTCAGGCTTTATGCAAAAATAGATAAATAATATAAACATTTCCTGACTTACTATAGCCGGTAGCCTTGAATCTTGATTTGGTTTTCTTTACATTTGAAACAGTTGAAGGGTACTTGTATTTTTATAACGACATATAAATGCAAATACATGCATCTATATGCCTTTTATTTGTACCCCTGCATTCCATATTCATGTGAAATAGCTGTTACCAAGTACTGCTCACATGCATTGAGTCTGGTTGTTTGGGGTGGTGGGGCAGGCCTTTTTTCAGATGTTGGGAAAGGGCCTTGATATCGCTCTTTTGGAAAATATTACCTTTGTTTCCTTGGGAAAAGAAAAATCCTGGAGTAAAATGCAATTTTGGGAAAACTGCATGAAT
Organism: Solen grandis; assembly: GCA_021229015.1. NCBI lineage: Eukaryota > Metazoa > Mollusca > Bivalvia > Adapedonta > Solenidae > Solen > Solen grandis. Next base: position 21,554,420 of record CM037793.1, read on the forward strand.
TTAAAGAAATTTTTAGAGGGGAAGGCCCCTGTGAACGGCCCCTGATAAAAAACAGGAAAAAAGTCTTGTGGCGAAATGGGGTATGTGGGGGTATTCGTTGGCCTTTGGCATACAGTTCTAGTTTACGTAGAATTTTCTCTTCAAGTATAAAATTGTTTTAAAGTTGAATTTTAGCTCACCCGAGCACGTGCTGCTCATGCGAGCTTCGTCGTCCATCCATCCGGTGTCCATCGTCCATAATTGTTTCAAACGACATCTCCTCTGAAACCACGGGGCCAAATTTGATAAAATTTGCCTGTAATGTTCCATGCATGAAGCTCTACCAAAGTGCATATCTGGGTCATATGAGCTAAAAATAGATTTTAAAAAGTGAACTATTAAAAAATCTTTTTCTCCGAAACAACAAGGCCTAGAGCTAAGATATTTGGTGTGTGACATTGTCAAGTAGACCTCTACCAAGTTTGATCAAATCATGACTCTGGGGTGAAATTTGGCCCCACTCCAGGGGTCACATGATTTTACATGGACTGTAAGCTAAATTGTATCATGACGTTATATTACAACATGAATACGATGTAAACTACACAATGTTTTGTTGTTTTATACCAATAAACATCAACATGTTTATTTTTCGTCATATCTTTCGATTTTTTAGCTGTTATGTTGGAATAATACCTTGGATCATTGGCTGAAGTTTGCATGTGTCCGGTGGTAAAA
>CM037793.1:21555236-21605236 GCA_021229015.1 Solen grandis
TTGAGGTGTAACCGATAGGTTACCTCAGATGAGTTCATAACCATTGTTTTATAATGATGATGTACTAGCTCTGTCTAAGCAAATATCTGAATAAAAAGAAATATCATTTAGGTCAGCTTTTATCAATCGTCTTATCTCGACTGGTAAAAATCGATCGATTGTTAAGAATTTCGATCGCATATCAGCTGTTTCAGGTCGGAAATGCGTTATTTTCAAGGTACAAAACGCACGATATCTCAGCTTATATAAGTGTGTTTTCCAAAAACAAGACAGATTTAGCATAAAGAAACAATGCTCTTTCACTATCATATATTTAAGAACTCTATTTTTTAAACAACGGCGTTCCAAAATTTATCGACGCGGTTTATTGTCATATTTTCTTGTGCTTCGTTATTTGATTAAGCATTATTTCTAGTTACTGTAAACTTGCAAAGTAGTTCTACATAGATTGTCATGTATCTGCATATACTTTAAGTTTAAATTTATTTGATTTTGCAGTCGTAGGGGGGTCAGGGGGAGAGGCTATAAGAGCACAAGGTGATACTAGAGCTACGGAGAATCAATCATCTTCTGTAGCTGCTGAAGAAGATGCTGCTGGAGGTAATCATGAGCCTATTCGAGGTAAACTTAATTTCAAAAGGTTTAAAACATTAAAAGCGTTTTCTGTATTCCTTCATATACTGTAGTAATACTATGTTGTGGTAATGATCATAAAAATAACACATTCAATACAGAAGTACAAAACAAACCCCCAAAACAAGCCGAAAACAAACTTAAGAAACAGAACCCTCGCGTGTTCCAACGCGCTTATTCTATCCTGAAAGTTATGAGAGTACCCAAGAGAGGATACACTCAGCAAATTTATTTCAATATCTTTCAATGCGCGAGTAAGTAACAGCCCTGATGAAGTCTATTATATATTGTGTTTTACATTCAACTTTTATGTATGACTTTGACCTCTGAGCTCTGAGCCTCGATGATTATAATGAACAATATTACCTTATTTGGTTGTTAAAATACTTTAAGATGACTCATTTTTGGGTCCAATGAATTTAAAAGTTCGGACTGGAATTAAGGTTCGGAAGGGAAATATTGTTTTGGCATTGTCCTCCCTTTCTTCCATCACACTTTCACCGTCTGGAGCAATATTTTAAAAACTATATAAGCCAGCATTACAAAACTTTACAGAAATGTTTACCAGCATGCAGTGTTTGATAGGTAGGGCTTTGATTGCTGTTTACCTAGTATAGGCCTTTGAATGAATAAGAATATGGCAATGTCTTTTTATATCTCAAAAGCTGTATGATCCAGAGTAACTTATCTTGACAGGAGTGTTCAACAGCTTGCATAGAAAGACACCAGAGACAATTGTGTTGTTTTGCCGAAGATGTGCAGATTTATGCCTCTTGACCATTGATAGGAATGTTCAACAGCATAATATTTTTAACAACTTTACAGGAATGTTCACCAGCTTGCAGCACTAAACATATTAGGTTACTTTTGCCCAATATACTCAGTCTTATGAGCCTTAAGTCTTTAAAATAAGATAGCTGTGTAGGGTATAGCTACATATCTGTATGAGCCAGTCAGGCACGAAAGTTAAAAAGGATTGGTCACTAGCATATAAGGTTTTCTTTATTATTTCATCCGATAAGTGCCTGATTATGACCCTTTAGTTACTTACGAAATAGCTGTGTCACGCATATCTCCAAAACTGTTTGAGCCATTGAAGAGTTATGCATTGATGAAGAAGCTGACAGTCGGGACATAATTTTAGGTCCTTATGGACACGTTACGAGCATCTATGTATATATGGACAGTGGAGAGTCCACATATATTCAAATTCATGATGTATCCTATCTGTTTAAGCTATATCGCATGTTTGGATAAGCATACACGTGTTTTACAAATAGTTTTAATGGCAGTTTTTATCTCACCTGAGCACAACGTGTTCATCATGTGTTATAAGGATCGCTCCATGGCCTTCGTCCGTCGTCTGTCGTGCATACGTGCGTGAGTGCATCCGTATGTCCGTCGTCAACAATTTCCTTAAAATCTAATATTCTCCTAAACTACCTAATGCATTTTAAAAATCTTCGCTTTTTAACACACTTTCGTATTATGCCATCTCCCATATTTTTTTCAATTTGTTTTGATTGTTTGAAAAAGTAGGATACAGAAGCTAATATAGATTTTAAAAGTAAAAAAAGAGGGCCAAGATTGCCCTTGATCGCTAAACTGAGAAAGACGATTGCTTAAGAAATAACGATGCTAGAGTGTAAAAAAAGTGAAATCTGGCCTTTTTTATGGAAAAAAGGGCATATCTCCTTAATTAACTAGTCAATATCAGTTATAGTTGAACCCGATTGCGAGATTATGGGCATAAAGTTTGTCTTAAAATTTAAAAAAGATTATTTAAAAAAATGAAGTTGGTAGAGAGTGAACAAAGTGAAATCTTGCATTTTTGTATTAAAAGGGACAGAACTCCTGAACTTATTGGCCGATCTCAGCCACAATTGAACTCAATTAAGACATTATTGTCTTAAACAATGTCAAAAAGTTTGAAGATGATTGCTAAAAATGTAGATACTAGAGTGTAAACAAAATGAAATCTGGCATTTTTTTAATATTGAAAGGGGTTTAACTCCTGACCCCATCGTCCGATCTCAACCATAATCACACTCAATTGAGACATTATGGTCATAAACAGTGTCATAAAGTTTGAAGATGATTGCTCTTAATCGAATTCAATCAAGACATTATGGTCATTAACATAGTCATAAAGTTTGAAGGAGATTCCTCAAAAGATGAAGATGCTAGAGTGTAAACAATATGAAATTTGGCAATTTTTAATATTCAAAAATGCTATATTTCACTTTGTTTACACTCTAGCAGCTTCATCTTTTGAGCAATCATCTTCAAACTTTATGACACTGTTTATGACCATAATGTCTCGATTGAGTGTGATTATGGTTGAGATCGGACGATGCCAGATTTCAGCCATAACCGATCTCAATCGAGACATTATAGTCATAAACATTGTCATAAAGTTTGTAGGTGATTGCTCAAAATATGAAGATGCTAGAGTGTAAACAATGTGAAATCTGGCATTTTTTATTAAAAGGGGATTAACTCCTGACCTAATTGACCGATCTTAGCCACTATCGAACTCAATCAAGACATTATGGTCATAAGCATAGTCATAAAGTTTGAAGATGATTGCTCAAAAGATGAAGATGCTAGAGTGTAATCAAAGTGAAATTTAGCATTTTTTAATATTAAAAGGTGCATAAATCCTGACCTTATTGATCGATCTCAGCCATAATTGAACTCAATCGAGACATTATGGTCATAATCATTGCCATATAGTTTAAAGATGATTGCTCAAAAGATGAAGATGATAGAGTGTAAACAAAGTGAAATCTGGCATTTTTTAATATTAAAAGGGGCATATACCTGACCTAATTGGCCGATCTCAGCTATAATCGAAATCAATCGAGACATTATAGTCATAAACATTGTCATAAAGTTTATAGGTGATTGCTCAAAAGATGAAGATGCTAGAGTGTAAACAATGTGAAATCTGGCATTTTTTTTATTAAAAAGGGATTTACTCCTGACCTAATTGACCGATCTCAGCTATAATCGAATTCAATCGAGACATTATGGTCATAAGCATAGTCATAAAGTTTGAAGATGATTGCTCAAAAGATGAAGATGCTAGAGTATAAACAAAGTGAAATCTGGCATTTTTTGAATATTAAAAGGGGCATAACTCCTGACCTTATTGACCTATCTCAGCCATAGTCGAACTCAATCGAGACATTATGGCCATAAACGTTGTCTGAAAGTTTGAAGATTATTGCTTAATGAAATAAAGGTGATAGAGTGTAAAGACTAAATTGCTGAGGCCGCACGACGCAGACCGCAAGACGGCCGACGGACACTCACAGGATCACAATAGCTCACCCTGAGCTTTGCTCAGGTGAGCTAAAAATCAACAATCCTCTCCTCCAAAACCGCAAGGCATAGAGTTTAGATATTGAGTGTGCAACATCATATAGTAGACCTCTTCCAAGTTTTTTCAAAGCATTGCCTTGTGGTCAAATTCGGCAGCTTCCATCGTGTTACTTGGTCTCCAGAAACAACAAACCCTAAGGCTAAGATGTATGTCATTGGTTTGACCATTATGAAGTTCAAATAAAGAGATGGGCCAAAATTAGCCACGCCCGACGTAAAAGACTTTTATATGGAGTTGTGACCTTAAATTTTGGACCATAGGTACAGTTTTGTCTCAGTCTCATTAAAATCAGGTTCAGTATCGCTAACTGAAACTAACAACATCGTATAGAAGGTCGTCTCAGATTGACCTTTGTATAAGACAATCAAATCGGCACCTACAGAATTGTTATAACCAGGTATAACCAGGATAGTAAAATCCAAATATCCCATAAAAATAGAAATCACAATAGCTCAGTGGATAAAGGCGTTTTTTATTTCATACATAGCAAGCACGAAGGCGCGTGTTCGAATCTCATTGTATTTTATTTTATTTTGCTTTGACTTTTTATCATTTATATATTAATTTATAAATATTTTAATACATTTATATCTTCATTCAAAAGCACTATTTGTGTCTGAGTAATAAGAACATAAATATTCGCTTGAAGTTTTCGTCGCATGCATAATATTTTTGACGATTTGAACACTTTTGGAATCTAGTTCACTCTTTTTTGAGACGTTTCAAAATTGTAAAATCGAGCACATGTTTATGCATATAAATTACTTAAAAGGCCAAATTGACATGACCCCTAATGCGATGTTGTTAGATCCAAATCGCGTAAGGTAGAGGATCACAAATTAGGATACGATTTTAATGAGATTGAGTTTTGTCTGTGAAACTGAACCTTAATTTCGGATAACATTGACCAGTACCCAAGTGACCTACTTTTGAATTTTCAAACCATGGTCTTCACATTTACACAGGTACTATTTGGTGTGGGGGATCAAGTTTGACTTTTCATAACCTTGACGAAGACCAAGTGACCTACTTTTTATTATTTTTGCTACGGCCTTCAAATTTAGTTTTTTATTCAGCTACGACCTTCAAATTTGGACAACATGTACTGTTTGCTGTTTGGGACTGAAATGATCCGATTGTATTTCTGCATGGTTACGCATACGTTACGTATATAGTGCGACTTTGCTATTATATAGTAACATATACTGGTAATTAAGATCATATTTCTCAGGTGAGCGACTTCAGGGCCACCTTGGGTCTATATTCATGTAATTTTCTCCTTTCGGAGGGACATATCAAATTCAACAAATCTGCATTTGTTCTAGGACCATTTGATATTAAGATAAATGTTAATAGCAAGGAATCCAATATCATTATTTATAGAACATAATGATCTAAATAAAAATATTTCTGAAAGACAGTTAGATAAAGGCACTTTGATTTATTAAAATACTGTTTTGCTTTTTAATTTCAGAAAAGTCAGGCATTGTGATATATCACAGTAAAGATGACCTGCAAGAAGCTATAGAATTCAAAACCCATCTAGAGAATGACATTGTTAAAAACTTAAAAGTAACCCTTTCTGAAGAAATAGGACATGGGAAACAATTTATTTCCATTTTAAAAGATATTGCGATTGGATTTCGATTTTTATTAATATATGATACAAAAAACTTATCACTTGACCCAGGAGACACGTGGGGAGTTAATCATCTTCTAACTGAGAAAATCGATAATGGAGAACAAATTTATCCGGTGATTGCTAGAAAAAATTATGTGAGTTACACACAGGCACTGAAAGGTCTTAAAGGTATCGACTACTGGAGGTTCAAGGAACGAGATCACGAGGACATTTATATTCAGAATATAAAACGAATTTTCAACGAGTAGATGAAAGTCAAAATTGTTGATTCAGATCGTTTAGGAGTGATCGAGAAGTTTTAAGATGAGTGGCATTTCCTTATTTGCTATGCAGCTTTCCTTGAACTTTGGAATGATAATGAATTTAACTTATAATGTTTTGAATTCAATAGTATTTTTGTAAACACTCGCGCTTCACCATCACTATGATATTGCTATAGTAACTAATTTCATTAATTGTATATGTATGTAGATATTGCTTACACATACTTAGTGCAACCATATTGAACTAGACAAATTAAAATAATAATAAAAAAAACTTATGCCACTCTTCACGAAACATTTCGATTACCCCTCTGTGAACCTTCAACATTAGTGTTTTTTGAGTACCTGAACATCATTTCATTAAATCTGTGCCAGAGTCAGTCATCAGATTAAATCAAAAGTTCGATGACTATGCACATTTGTCTTATCAGTGACTGTTACAACGTGAAATTCACACCTGGAACAGATTTTAAGAACTATGTGTGAATAAAAGGCTCTGATTAACTAATGAAGACCCAGTCTGATTAAAGCTTGTACAAAAATATAAATATATAAACTATATAGTGTGAGTGGAGTGTTGATAGTGAGAGGTGGTGAAAAATGTGCTCTGAGATTAAATGGATTTTTACAACCTTCTGGATACTCTAGACACTTTAAAAACCGGATAATGAACATCTTTGGATATTAAAGTAAACATCTTCAAAGAAAAATTAACAATTCAAAACAGAACTTTGTAGTGACAGACATGCAAACTTTTTAAACCTATTGAATACATAGAGGCAATGTAGTACATTCTAAACTATCCTATACCCTGAGGCATAATCAAGTGTGTACCTTTATATAAACACAACTGTGACACAAGTTCCAAACACAAACCAGTGTTGATGAACTGATGAACTGTAATAACAACACAAAATGAGCTCCAATACAAATGAACAAGGGAGTAATAATGAAGAAGATATAAAGAAGAGGGGGCGAAATGAATTAAGCAGCATCAGTGAGTTAGAGACAAGTACTGTAGAAGAGTCACAAGTGAAAAATGCCAAAAGTAAGAAAAAAAAGAAAAAACTTAACAACAGTGATCCTGAAGTCGATGTTGAAGATAAACCAAAATCTAAAGAAAAAAATGAAGACATAAGTAAAAAAAAAAATTAAGAAAAAAAAAATAATGAAGTGAAATGAAAAATGATATCCTATCATCAGTGGAACAAAAGCTGGATTTACTAGAAAGTAAATTGTATGATGCTGAGAAAGAAAAAGATGAAATGAAAAAAGAAATAAAAAATTAAAACAGGACATCAAGACAGAAAGAGAAGAAAATGAGAGATTAAGAAGAGAGATAGACAGAGACAAACAACAAAGGCAGATTCGATTGAATGACATAGAACAATATGGACGGAGAAACAACCTAAGGATTGATGGAATACAATTCAAAAACAATGAAAAAGCTGAGGAAACAACACAAAAAGTAATACACATATTAAATAGTAAAATCAGCAATCTTAATCTAAAAGAGGATGACATTGACACCTGCCATAGAATCGGAGAAATAAAAAACGGAAAAAGACAAATAATCATTAAATTTGTTTCGCGCCAAAAAAGGAACAAAGTAATCAGGGAGAGAAAAGGTCTTCGTGGATAATCGGTCTACCTCAATGAAGATCTTACAAAACTAACAGAAACTGTATTGATGTCGGTCAAGAGGAAGATGACGGATGAAATCGATTCAGTGTGGACAAGAGACTGCAAAATATTCTATAAAAACACAAGTGGGACGGTGCACCAGGTCCGCACCAGTGACTATCAGACCTGGTTGGATCTACCATGGCCAGCAAAGTGAGATCTCAAATACAAGCATTAGTGTCGCTGAGATACAAATTATCAAAAATGTAAACAAGTGAACTGTCAAAAATTGGTAAATCAAAAGAAAAGAATTATAATGCAAGAGTAGAGTAGTGAAAGTAGTAATCTTTACGCAAAAAACAATTACATATAAAATTAATCTTTACGCAAAAAATAATTTCATATAAAATTGTAAGTACACTTATAATAACCAGATAAAAAAGCTAGGTTCACAGGTATGTGTACTTAAATATAGATGGATGGGTTAAATGAGGAAAGTAGGTTAAGTATGAACAAATAGATGGATGATAGAATGGATGAAAGAATAGAATAAAAATAAGAAGGAATGGAATATTTTAATGTACTGACTGAAAAAGGATAATATATTGTATAGACATGTACACATATATTCACACTTAATATAGCAAGTGTAAAAATGCAATTTTTAACACCTAAAATACAAACTGATTAAAAAATTAAAAGAAATGAGCAAATTATGAGAAAAAGGATAATATATTGTATAGACATGTACACATATATACACACTTAATATAGCAATGTAAAAATGCAATTTTAACACCTAAAATACAAACTGATTAAAAAATTAAAAGAAATAAATTTTTTTTTATAAGGAATTATAAAAGACAGTTGAAAAGAAAACAAACAAATATAATTAAACTACTGATTATTCATGATAGTAAATATGTACATAAATGTAACATCTATAAGGGATTTTGATCATGTAAGAGGATGCATATGTCACACAGGTACATGTATGATAGTAAGTAAGAAACTTATGGTTATGTACGATGGTTCAAATGTTACACTAAAAAACAAAAAATTTATTACGTAAAATGGTTCAAAATGTTACACAGAGATAATGCAACACTTGGTTCAAATGTTACACAAAGATAATGTAACACTTGTAAGAATTTTATGATTATGTATGATGGATCAAATGTTACACAGAGATAATGTAACACTTGTAAGAAATTGATATGTACGATGGTTCAAATGTTACACAGAGATAATGTAACACTTGTAAGAAATTTATGATTATGTATGATGTTCAAATGTTACACACAGATAATGTAACACTTGGCTCAAGTGTTACATTAATAAAACAAATAAAGGAAATAGCAGAACTCAATGTAAATGCAAATCCAGATACTTTATGGGAAATCATAAAAGGTACAATTAGAAATGAAACAATAAAATATGCCTCTAAACACAAAAAAGAACAAAAAAAAAAAGAAAAAAAAAAGGAAAATAGAAAAATTGAACAGTAAAAAAGAACAATTAAATGAAATATATGATAGGAAAGTAAATGGTGCAATTATAAGATCAAAAGCAAATAGTGTTGAATACAATGAAAAGAATAGCAAATACTTTGCAAATATGGAAAAAATTATATAATTAAGAGAACATAATTAAACTTACAATAGAAGAACAAGAACTATGTGATGGACTGCTAACTGAATATGAATGTTTACAAGCCTTGGAAGAGATGGGAAATAACAAAAGCCCTGGATCAGATGGAATAACAGTAAAATTTTATAAAACTTTTTGGAAGGATATAAGTAAATATTTATCTGAATCATTAAACTTTTCATATAATAAAGGACAACTTTCTGAAATACAACGACAAAGTATAATCACACTTATTCCAAAACAAAATAAAGACTTGACTGACCTATCAAATTGGAGACCACTAAGTTTATTAAATATAGATTACAAAATAGCAACTAAAGCAATCGCGAATAGAACGAAAAAAGTCATATCATACTCACAAACAGGCTTTATGAAGAATCGATATATTGGGGAAAATGTTCGTTTGATATTTGAAATATTAGATTATTTAAATAGGGAAAATAGACCAGGTTTATTATTCTTTTCAGTTTAAAAAGCTTTAATGTCTAAAAATTTAATTTGATTCCTTAATAAAATGGATTAAAGTATTTTATAATAATATAAATAGTATTATAATAAATAATGGCCATTTAAGTGAAAGCTTCCCTGTTAAAAGAGGCGTCCGACAAGGGTGTCCCCTCTCATCGACATTATTCATAATTTGGATTGAGATACTATAAACTACATACAGAAGAATAATGAAATTAATTAAAAAAATGAAACTGAAATAAAAAGACACTATTTGCTGATATGCTACATTTTTTAATGATGGTTCAGGAAAATCACTAAATAGATTAATTCATGTTATAACAAATTTTGGATATTTATCATGTCTAAAACTTAACAATTCAAAGTGTTCCATATTACAATCTGGATCATTAAAAAATAAAAATCTGAACTATTGTAAAAATAAAAAAATTCAATTTTACATCTATTTCTGCAAAAACATTAGGTATGACCTTTTTTAATGAAAATAATACAAATGTCATGTACAATACAGAACAAAAAATTGAGGAATTTCATAATTGTTTAAAGCAATGGCAGCATAGAAAACTCACATTACTAGGTAAAATTACTGTTATCAAAACTTTTGCACTTCTAAAACTCATATACCCTTTTACTGTTTTGCCTAATCCTCCAAGTAAAACTATTCAAGAAATAAATAAAATGATATTCAATTTTATATGGCAAAACAAACCAGATAAAATTAAAAGAGATATACTATATTTGCAATACAAAAATGGTGGATTAAAATTAACAAACATAAAATTATTTTTGATTCCATTAAATCATGTTGGGTAAAGAGAATATTAAATGAAGGAAATAAAGGACAATGGAAATTATTTTATGAAAGCGTACTCAACAAACATGGTGGCAAATTAATATTTGAATGTAACTTAAATAACAATGACATAAATAGAATTTGTAATGGAAATACTTTCTTAAGAGATATTCTCGAGTCATGGAATCATGTGAAACAGTGTTATGAAAAGGATGAAAATAGAAGAAATATAATATGGAATAACTCAAACATAAGAGTTAATAACAAAACGATTTTCTACAAAAATTGGTTTGGCAAAGGAATATTGTTAGTCGATCAATCAATAGATCTTAGAACTAATCATATTTACTCCTTTGAACAATTTCAAAATATTTTTAACATAGATAAAAATGACTACTTAAAATTCCATTCATTGATTAAAATATACCTAAAACAATGTTAGATACTAAAGATATCAAAGAATATATTTTGAGAAATAAAGGGAAAAAAAAAAAAAAAAGAAAATTAAAAACTCCAAATAAAACTTTATATAATATACAACTTGAAAATATCAATACAAATTACAAAAAATCAGAAATAAGTGGTACAATATTTTAAATGATGAAGCCATAGACTGGCCATGTGTATATATGCAACACTTTAAAATAACAAAAGACACTTATCTACGAGATTTCCAAAAATAAACCTTTTTTGGGAGTGCACACATACACAGCAATTTTGGAAAAATTTTTTTAAAAAAAAAAGATATAAATTTTAATTACAAAATGATATTTCAAGGCATTAAATGCAATACAGAAAATAATGACATCATAAATTTTATCAAAATTTTTATATATCAAATGAAGCTAAAAAACATACTGCCAACTTATATATTTTTAAACAAATTTTAAAATTCAGATTGACACTTGAACAAAAAAAAAAAAAAAAAAAAAAATAACATAAAAAGTAAAAGAAAAAACAACTCCTACCACTTTTTTTTTCAGTATTTTATTTTACTATTTTTTTTCTGTCTGTCTGTTTGTTTGTTGTTGTTGTTTTTTTTATTATTATAAGTAGTAGTAGTAGTAAAACTGAAACATATTTGAAATCGGATGCTCTTTTACATTGCCTTTCTAAATCAATACTCTGTATATCTTTTCTTCACTTTCTTGTACCTTCTTTACTTTTATTCTGTATACTATTACCTTATTTCAAACTCTTCCTTTTCCGCTAATAAAATTTTCTTCATGGATTTATAAATTCCATTGTATTAAATTTATACATTGTGTATTGTAATCATGTCATATAATAATGTACTGAAATGGAATGAATAAATAAATGAAAAAAAAATATAAACTTTACTTTTGTCTCATTCGTATACATACATACATATACTTATATACAACCATAAAAACATGTATACAACCATTCTATTTAAGAATTTTAAGAGACATAATGACTAGATACAATCAAATACTAGGCACATTATCATACTAAAATATAAAAAAGATATCAAGGTACCATTGCTAACTAACAACTTAAAACTTAAATACTCTTACAAACCTATATATATTCATATATGCATGTATATACTTATATAAACCTATATATATTCATATATGCATGTATATACTTATATACACACAAAAATTTCTTGTGAAATAAAAAAATAAAAGACGACGTTGTAAAATAATAAAACAGGTTTTGGCACAAATCCTAATCATCTCATTATTTGTGAATAAAAATATAAGTTGTTCAGTTTTAGACATTACACCAAATGAATTATTTATAGCTGTTGCTTTCTCAAATAATGTTTCTCGTATATCATTGTACATAGAGCAATCAAAAATAGCATGGCTTTCATCTTCAATACTGTCACAGAAAGGACATTTTCGATCAGAAATGCCTAATCCTTCATAACGCCCAGTTTCTAAACGTAAAGGGGCGACACCACATCGAAATTTACAAAATGCAGCACATGTGTACATTCTACATCAGGTCTTTCTTAAATACATCTTAAAATGAATGGTTACCGTGGTATGTTTATTTTTTAAAAAAAAAAATATTATAAATTCATTTTTGTCTTAAATATTTAAAATTAGACGCGAACAGCTCCCCGGCCCGCTAGGAAATGGCTCAAACCTAGAATATGTTTCTTTTTAAATGATCAGTTTATAGCGATATTTTACAATCATTCTCCATTTCACCCCTAAAAGGGTCACGTAAGGTCGCTTCGTGTCAGACGGCCCGTTCGCGACGCGTGTTAAGGATCCCCCGGTGAGAGAAACAAATTAGTAGTGTTCGTCATTTTACCAGAACGGCAAATCACTTTTTAAATAAGCAAATTCCGATAATGTATTTAACTGAATTAATTCAGAGAAAAATAAATGCAGAAAAGTAGATGAAAAGTCAGGAAAAATAATATTAAAGCTTGAAAAGAATTTCACTTAAATTCTAATTAAATGACCACAGTGTAAATCAGTCCTCAAGTAAGTTTATTGAGTTTTTACATTTTTGTTGACACAGGCATTCACGTCTTAAACTTGCATGTAAATAATATTTCCTCTGACTTGAAGACTGATAGGCTTTGTAACCATTGCCTCAAGCGCAAACTTACACATTTTTCTCTCTGTCGATCTATTTATCTTGTAAGTGATAATTCTAGTTCTTCCAATTCTCTGTTTAGGGTTTTAACTGCATTGAAGGGCCCCGTGGTCCTGTGGTAACGTATCCGATTACGGATCTGAAGGTTGTGGGTTCGAACCCTGTTGGAGACAAGAATTCTTCACGAACTTCCCAGGCGCAAAAAACTGGTCCAACCCAGGAACCGTCAAGAGGGATTAGTGTAAGTTGTAAGAACTTGTTTCCCAGTCGACTTAAAATAAATTAGTTTAAACTTACTGCATTATAAACTCTTTATAATCTAGAGCATAGAAAACCGTATTATACATTATACAGTTTATGTTGCTCACATATCCTGGAAAGATTTGATAAGCCTGAATTATGTGTTAAAATGTTATTAACCTAGACCTCAGCATTAGGGGATTTTCGATAACATTTTAAGCTGAATACTACAAAGTAGCCATTGATATGCCAATTAAGGATTTATAATATGCTAGTTTTTGTACGACACAATACATAAATTGTGGACTGCAAATGATATACATATACTGATAAGTTTTGTAACAATCACCACAAAAAGTGTTACATGTATCTGTAATAACGATAATTTTGCCATATAGCAAGGCTTAGGTATTGGTTTTTAACTAAAGGTAGTTATATACTGTATTCAGTGTCTTAAGTGACTTATACTGCCACACTTACATGTACAGTTTTGTGTCATTTGGCAGTTTGACACTTTGATTACAAAGTTTTAAATGTTTCTTCCTTTGAGATAAAATGACAAAACTAAAACGGGTGCACTGGGTAGCATCAACATGAGCAGTTTCAATCACAGGTACTGTATACCCATCTCTCTAATGAAGAAATATCAGGCATTTAACCGGAGTTAAATGGTATGTAAATTTCTCAATTGGGTGCAATTTAAAATACTTTTGATAAAAGCTATTTTGTCTGTATACAATAAAAGTTATAACCTGAAATTATTTTGTGAAATTTCTGACCCAAGAAATAGGTAACTTGAGTTCCTTTCATTAATTATCTTAGAATACACACACTCTCTCTCTGCCATCAATTAAGATCTAAGATAATGCATCAAGGAGTAGTAAATCTGTAAATTCTATGGTTATAGTCCTTAAAGTATGATCTTCTTCTTAGTGTCGTCTTACTATGTTTCAAGTTCGAAAAATATATCTTAAAAAATATATCTTAAATGCTTTAGGAATTGTGCTCTGGACAAGCAAAGAATGAAACTGAATAATTTAAAGAATATTGGGACAATAAGTGTTATATATCTATATCCTAAATTTGAGATGGAAATCTGTTATAGTTTTTGGGTTGTGCTCCAGACGCAACCGAGCACACGTGGCTATTATAACTGTACACGTCTAATTATTGATTGTTGATTCATTCTTATACTATCCATGTAAGCTATTCAATAAATGGATTATCTGTTATTGTTTTAGCTGGCATAGTTATTCGTTGGCCATAATTACATGTAGCACAGCAATTTAGAAACACAGACGACTTCTTAATGCAGGATATATGCAATACATAAACTTCTATATGATCTTTCTGCATTACCTATGTCCTGCAATTAGCAGTCATCTGCCTACTGTATAAACCTCTCTATTTAACTTAAATGTAAGGGTTAGTTCATAGTTGCCTTCAACTACACGATACAGTAACGAGGGCGAGCCCGAGTGACTATGTCGTGTAGTTGAAGGCAACTATGAACTAACCTATTTAGCACATGGCATTTTCCTTCCACTAGCGACAAAATGTCACAAAAGTGTGAGTTACATATGTATGTGGTTGCATAGTCCACACTTATTGATTTTTTACAAAAGTGTGGACTACGCGTTATAGTCCACGGTGACTATGAACAAATACTGGCACCTGATTGGACGAGAGGAAAATGCCATGTGCTAAAATCCTTTCAGTAGAATTTTACTGTATGTACAAATAGAAGTCGGCTTATTTAGTTTGTGTGACCTAGATAGTTATAAGTTGGTTGCTTTATAGTTTGAATGCTTGCGTATCGCACGTTTATTTTTTACAACATGCATGTTTATTATTTTATTACTATATTTTAGATTCAACTTTTTAAGACAAAAGTGGGGCTATTGTCATAACAGTCTCGTCGGCGTCGGCGTTGATTAAGGTTTTGTTCAGGTCCATTTTTCTAAAACAAATTCACTTCAAACTACCATTATTACTTATTCGCTAACAAAAAGGAACCTATTTCACGAATGCATGTCACTCTAAAAATAGTTTTTGTATAGTTATGTCCCTTTTTGGACTAACAATTCCATACGTTGGTAAAGTTTTTTGTTAAGGTCAATAACTCAAAAATAATTAAACATATTCACTTCAAACTTTGTTCAATATCAAAAAGGGAACCTATTTCAAAGGGGCGGGTAACCCTATAATTCATTTTGGCACAGTGTTGCCCCTTTTTCGACTAAATAATTCAGGTCTTGTTAAGCTTTTTGTAAAGGTCAATTTCAAAAATGTCATATAACCACTTCAATTCACTATCAAAAGGGGGATCCATTTCAAGTAACTCTTTAATTTATTTTGGTACAGTTGTACCCCCTTTTCGATTTTTTTTTGTTTCAAAAACTATTCACCTCAATGCTGGAATATTTGATCGCTTTCAAAGTGGGGAACGATTTCAAAAAGGCACATTACAATTAAAGTTTTTTTTTTTTTCAAAGTTAAATGTTGAGTCTCTGCCTTTGGACAGCTATTGTTTTTTACTTTTGTTATAACATACTTATTGCATCTTGTATATGTAACATATTGTTACACCCGGGTTTTAACAAAACCCGATGTACTATCATTAAAGTGTTAATTTAAAAGTGACTTTAATTGCATGTTTCAACATGGATATTTCAACAATGAGAACAATATGAATGACATTTAGGATGGTGTTCTCTCATATCGCGGTACTAACGACATAAACGGGAATTAAATATCAGTGAAGTCTTATCTGAAATTTATTTTTGTATGTCACTGTTAATCCACCTTTGTACCATAATGTGAAAACAATTTTATTTGTTTCAATCTTTCTTATAACGTTTTAAAATACATTTTTGTTCGCCATATTTGTCCTACCTAAGAAATCTCATGATTCTCTGGAATTGCGGTATTTCTTTAAAAAAGACATCTGACTCCACCTACAGGTGTGGCTACGTGATCAAAACAATCATCATTCATAAAACAATGCAGCAGACGAAGATCTAGCATTTGTCGAGTCTTTCAATTCATTATTTATGCTATAAAACAGTTTTAGCGGACATAGTGTGATAAGCATAAGCGTGATGGTTGAAAGTCGGTATTCTGCAAAAAAAAATGCATTTTTTCTTACCATTTACGGAGACATATTACTTTTTGTTTATTTCAACTAAAATCGTAACTTCCTGTTTGCAAAATGGTGTCACTAGGGTCTTTCCTAAAAATGACAATGCCGCAATACCAGAGAAGCCGCGATACCGCCGGAAATCTAAGCTTGATTCAGGGGAGGGGGGAGTTTACGTTGAAGTTCAGATCTAAGCTTAATTCAGAGGGGGGACCTTACGTTGGAGTTCAGATCTAAACTTGATTCAGAGGGGTGGCTTACGTTGGAGTTCAGATCTGAGCTTGATTCAGGAGGTGGAGTTTACGTTGGAGTTCAGATCTAAGCTTGATTCAGTGGGAGCTTACGTTGGAGTTCAGATCTAAGCTTGATTCGGAGGGGGAGTTTACGTTGGAGTTCAGATCTAAGCTTGATTCGGGGGTGGGCTTACGTTGGAGTTCAGATCTAAGTTTAATTCAGGGGGGGGGGGATCTTACGTTGGAGTTCAGATCTAAGTTCAATCAAATTGATAGAGGGGGGGTTAGTTGGAGTTCAGATCTAAACTTGATTTAGATGGGAGTTTACGTTGGAGTTCAGATCTAAGCTTGATTCAGGGGGTGGATTTTATGTTGGAGTTCAGATCTAAGCTTTATTCAGAGGGAGAGTTTACGTAGGAGTTCAGATCTAAGCTTGATTCTGGGGGGGCTAGCTTACGTTGGAGTTCAGATCTAAGCTTGATTCAGGGGGGGGGGGGGAACTTACGCTGGAGTTAGATCTAACTTGATCAGGGGGGGGGTACGTTGGAGTTCAGATCTAAGCTTCATTCAGAGGGGGAGTTTACGTTGGAGTTCAAATCTAAGCTTCATTCAGAGGGGGAGTTTACGTTCGAGTTCAGATCTAAGCTTGATTCGGGGGGCGGTAGCTTACGTTGGAGTTCAGATCTAAGCTTGATTCAGGGAGGGGGCGGGGAGGGTAGCTTACGATAATCTTTATTCAAGACAGCATACGATAAATTCTCATTGTGGATTGGATCTATGCTGAATTTTAGGCAGAGATACATTTATGGAGATCTAACCTAATCAATATTTAACTTTGTGTTAAACCTGGTACCATTTGTCAGTACGAGAGTTTATACTAGACTCGCGCTATATATATATAGTCATGCTATATATTTTAACACCGATATTTGTGTATACATGTACTATTATACGCGGATGCCTTGACAGTAACAGTATTTGAAAGTTTCAAACTATTTACGTATTGTCTTGTGAGACATCTCATCTGGTTGAACATGTTTGATACTTTGACATTTATGAAGTTTTAATAGTATTTAAAATTATATTGGGCACCACCAAAATAGAGTTGAAGTTAATTTAAATCGGTGTTGTATTTATTGCTGAAGCCAACCAGTTCAAATAGTCAACTGATGAGCTTGGTCTACCGAGAGTTCCATCACATGTATAATTTGCAAGCTACCCTATGTAACTTTGTACGTGAGATGGACAATTGAAGTTACAACGATCCAGTCCTTGAGTCTTTTCGAAGGCCCGTACCCATAGGACCGCAACAATATGTATAGATACATTATATAAATAAAATAACCAACATTGAAGTAGTCCTTTTTTGTTTACGCCGAATATATATTCAAGGACAAAGAAACGCAGGGTAACTAGAATCTGTAGTAGTAGCCAGACTCAAGTTTTTACCTCCTAACATTGCAATAAACCTCACATGATAGGCCCCATCTCATTCTAAAGCATTTATTCTGTTTGATTTTTTTATCAAAATAATTTAACTGTAATACCGTCGAATACTTCCTATTTAAAACTGACACAAAAGTTTACCCTGCGTCTCTTTGTCCTCTGAGAATAGTTTTAAATATATTTCTTGTTTTCATTCTGACCAGAGTTTCCCCATGCCTATTTCTTTCTACTCTTGCGCAACAACTATTTATTTTACAAATATTTAACATGGCTGAATGCAGGGTATTCCATGAGATACATAAATGCCTAATTTGACCATCAAACTATCAAAATGGTACCCAAATATTTCAAAATTTATCTAATTATGTATATATCAAGGGTTACATGACACTCATTTGAAATATAAGTGCCGACAGCGCTGAGATAACATGGTTGTTAATGTTACTGGCACCTTGCATGTGACATGTGGACACCGATTTCTGTTACAAACAGTAATCACCGATTAAAACTATTCAAAGGGAGATAACATTTTTTTGTTATGGCAGTTCGTCAGTATTCTACCTTTTACATAATACTATGATATATAACATAAATGCAAAGTACAAACTTACCAAGTACAAATATAAAACATGTACAAAATACAATATCAAGTACAGTTTACACATGGATATAGAACACATACAGATTATTACGGAACAGCTATATTACACAGAGTATCGTTATGAATAAGCTTTGCTTCATTTATGAAATAAAATGTACTATTTTCATATCGTCAGAAGATAACAAATATGCGAATGTCGTTATTTTAGCCATGCTATGTTTCTAAAATAGTTTTCTCTTAAATCTATTTCTTTTTCACAGAAAGCAAATAAATGTGTTCATATTTAATCGCCTTTTGATCAGACAATTTACAACAATATATCATCTTTCTATTCCATTAGCTCTACATATTTCTATTTCAAGTGAATGTGGTAAGTGAATTACGAATTTTATCATTTGTATATATTCAATATATTTTTTTTTTCAAACGAAACGAAAATTAAATTGATTTAATAGATGTACTCCATTCCTTTGTAACCTGCCCACGAGTACGACGCTTAAATGTTTGAAGATACGTATTGAGTAATGTAGAATGTTTTCCGAACTATCAATCGTTGTATTTATCTCATTAGCTCAACATTTTACATTAATATCATTCAACTGATCCATGTACATGCTATGTACAAATGAAATTTCGGTTCTTTTTGTTTTTAACCAAAATTTTAGCGCTCTGTTTTTGCTTTAACAGAAGAGGAACCCCCCTTTCTCTCCATAATTTGTATTATTTAGTGGTTGCTGGAGTACTCCAATATTTCATTAAAAGAAATTCAATTTACAATTGATCAACCTCCATATAATCGTATATACCCCCATATATTAGAACCCATATAGTAATATCGGTGCAACTAATACATCAAAGGGAGATTCTTTTGTTTTAATATCTAACCTTAACTTTATCGAATATAGAAAAGGGATGGTGATATGTCCTTAACGCTTGTTCACGGCCGAAGATAAATCACCCGCATATGTGAAATTGATTCCTTAATTATCAGCATTTGCATTTTCTACCCAATTAATATAGAATTCTGTTCTGCCTTTTTTTCCAAAATACAGATTTAAGATTTAGAAACATTAATCTTTAATTCGGATTTAAAAAAAAATAAATACATATTGTCAATTTAAGCTACTGTATATGATGTGCAAAAAGAACGAGATCAAAGGTTAACAGGTTTAGGTCACTCCCTGACAATGAATAAGAAATATTATCAAAAAATATCATTCATAAATAGGATAAAAAGTAAGTCAGATAGGGACTCTCATTGTTTAACTAAGTGGGCATGATCGATTTTAATATGTTCTCGTGGTTAGGGAACGTTGAGTTATCGGAACAAAAAAAAAAATCTTTTCAGTGCAGTTTCACCTTTTCTGTCCTACGGGGTTTTATATTCAGGTAAACCAAAATACAACATGGATCGTAACTGAAGGTCTCTTATTTCCTCCGTTAACTCAGAGATGATTTTCTTCATATCCTGTAGATATAATGACATTTACCAACGTAGATTTATCCTTTTCAATAGACTTCACTTCCTTGTAGAAGTCAAATTAGATTTCCTTTTCAATAGACCACTAAATTTCTGATCATACCTGAGAGTCATACGATCGACTTATCTCAGTCATAGACTTCTCAAGGGACAAAACTCTGTTATCTATATTTGACACAGTTTTTGACAACGAGTGCTGTTCAGTTTAGTTTCAATATTATCAAATATGTGCCAACCAAACCTTGATAGCCAGCAGAGAACGGGAAAGATGGTGTTGGCTTGGACCGTGGCGTAGCCATGATTTGACTGTAATAACACGGCGGTCATTGAACAGTATTGTCTACATCAAGTCTTTTGTATTGATTATCATTCACCGTGTTGGGTGACGACTGCGACAATGACCTTTTATTTTTCGACCACCTCCACCTCCCATTCGAAAAGGCTTTCGAATTCCACAATCACATCCACAATAAAAATGTACTGACCTCCTGAAATGGATTTGTTCTCATAAAAAAGAATCCAAAAGCTATGTGCATGTACACGTAAAGATGTAACGATGATAACACTTGAAATCTAAATCTAGAAATTTAAAATAGAAAAAGGTGTACCACATTTCTTCGCGCATAGCAGTGTTAGCCTCTTTGCAAGCTTCTAAAATCAGAATTGCCCAAAGACAATGCTACATGGTAACATCGATAGCACCATTTCAAGCTGAAGCTAACAAGGTTATAAGGAGAACAGAGATACAAAGCCTTTAAACAACCAGTTTTAAATGGTGAAGTAAATCCGTGAGAAGAAAACATGCTATATAAAAGATCTCGATGCTTTGAACTCATGTAGTAAAAGTTGATTTATCAATCTTTTCAGGGGCTTCAACTAATCACGGTTCTTGCACATTCACAACTGCATAATTATTGTGACAGTAACAGCATACAAATCAAATGGTGATCCGTAAAATAAACTGTGTCCAAATTGTTTTGTGTAAAAAGAACAAAAAAGAAATCTAAGAAATAAAGCCTCACAAATGTTCCTTAAACCGTCACCCGTCTTAAATGTATAGTGGGCCCCCGTCAAGAGGCTCGCAATGATCATTATGTATAAAAGAAGTCGCAAAGAGGACAGTGGGACATGGTATGAGTTAGGATGACTCATAAATAATACCAAGAAGCAGCGTACCGTCAGTATGTGAGATTGTATATCCCTACTAGGACTTAACCATTTTATCTACATCAAGTGTGTTTCATTGTACTATTCATTCAGGACTTATATATTATACAAAAAGAGCTTACCTTATATAAGTGCGTGAGATTGTATATCCCTACCAAGATTTACCCATTTATTCTGCTAGATTGCATCATACTCGTACCTTCAGCATTTTTTTTCTTTTAGGTTTACGACATTATACAAAAGTAAAGGTGTAACATAAGTGTGTTAGATTGTGTTGTACCTATCAGGTCTTTGTGAGAGCATTATATTAGTACTTTCATTGCAATCAGAATAACGCACCTCTCCTTCTAGCCAAGGCTAGTATGAACTAAAAAAGAACAATTCATATCTCTTTCATTTTTCTTACAAAAATGTACTCTTTTATAGCATTTATGATTTTGAGTAATGCTGATTTTAAAGTGGAAAAAAGTTAAATGTGAATTGTAATACCTATACAATATGTGAATTTAAGTAAAACTTTGTAAAGAAATAACTATTCAATGAATATTTTTTTCGACAGGTTTTGGTTTGAAAGCCTAAACTGTTTGCAATATTTGGAAATACGTCGGGTAGGGTCAGCTATTAGATGGGTGACAGCCATCCTCGTTATTATGTTGGCACGTGGCGGAAGCGGTACTCCGATTAGTTTCTACTTATTTATTTTTACGTCAATAGGGAAACAAGTTCTTACAGCTTATACTAATCCCTGTCGACGGTTCCTGGGTTGGACCAGTACTTTGCGCCTGGAAAGGTCATGAAAGGTCCTCGCCCCCAACGGGATTTGAACCCACAACTTTCAGATCCGTAATCGGATACGTTACCCCTGGACCACGGCGCCTTCCGATTCTCTGCTAGGGAGTGATAATCATTAGACTCGATGGGTAAAGTTATGGGGCAGATGGATTCTGGAGGCCTTGGGTTTGAGATGAGCCAGGCTTCAAACAGCTACAAGACAGTCCAAAGGACAGCTATATCCCCCTGCCGCTGACAGAGGATACATGTTTTTCCTCTAATGGAAATTGCCATGCTTCTGCCAACATTTTGATGTAGTTGACTTATGAAAAACTGTCCGTTGTTCAGAAAATATAGCATGGAAACAAAAATATCCAGGAATGAACACTGAACCATCAAATGTGACCTTGAACTTGAGCCAACATGACTGTCCCCTGTGTTCTACACTCGTCTCAATTCTAATTAGGTTTACATTTGAGGCAAGTTTCATTAAAGTCCTTTAAGGGGTATATGAAATATGGAGCGGACATGAAATTGTAAGGAAATAGAAGGTTCAAACACATGCCCTCAAGTGTGACCTTGACCTTGAGCCGACATGACTGCACATCGTCTCAATTAGATATATATATGAGGCAAGATTCATAAAAAACTAAAAGGGGTATTGGATATATGTAGCGGACATGAAATTGAAGGTTCAAACACATAACCTTCTAGTGTGACCTTGACCTTGAGGCTACATGGCTGCCACCTGTGTTCTGCACATCGTCTCAATAAGATATATATTTGAGGCAAGATTCATGAAAAAACTAATAGGGGTATAGGAGATATAGAGCGGACACGAAATTGCCACTTGTGTACTGCACATCGTTTCAACTAGGTTTACATTTGAGGCAAGTTTCACGAAAATCCTTCAAGCGGTATAGGAGATATGGAGCGGACAACAAAACGTTACGGACGGACAGATAGACAGACAGACAGACAGACAGACAGACGGACAGACAGACGAAGGCCATTCCTATAACCCCCCTCCCGCTTCGCGGCGGGGGATTAAAAAGGGGCGAGAAGTGTAGTGATATTGTCAAATTTAAATGCAAATTGCTAAGCTAAGCAACGTCTGATAGGGTCAAAGTCAGTGACAGTCGGTCTCGCTATAGATATTTATAATTTTGCATTTTTATCTAAAGTTAAGAAATACACTGGAAAGGTCTGTACTATTCCGTTGTAAATTACCTTTTCGCCTCAGTTAAATTATCCAGTTGGTGTGTAGGCCGATTTACACATACTTCCACGCACGATGTTGAATTTTGGTTAATTTGTAGATAATTGTACCATTATCTACACTACAGTTTTATGGAAACCCTTACATCACAGACTACTTAACCATTAATGAGTTTAACAAAGTGTCCTGATTATTCGGCACAGATCGTGTCCACTCATATTAAGAAAGGTTTATAACAATTAACTCTGAAAATCAATGAACCATACTTTTCTTAAACCATGGTGGGGCAGGGGAGGCAGGGGAGGCGGTGGGGCAGGGGGGCGGGGGGGGGGCGGGGGTTTAATATGGATATTATCCCAAGCGAAGTGAAGCTAGGTACAGGGTTAAGTTCCATTTTATTTAAGAGAATGAACTATAAATGATTTATCGTTTGCCCCACTTTTGTCGCGTAGGCCACAGTGGCTTTTTAGAGCAGGCGATTCACGTAACGGTTCAAAACAGACTTATTTGCACATGATCTAGACAAATTACAGAATTTCCAATATGAAATATATTTTTATTAGTACTGCAGCTGAATAAGAGCTACTCCATTGGTCGGAAAAGTGGGACAATTGGTGAATAATAACCATACTCGCATCCCCCGACCAGCTTATCACGTGCGAGACACTCAGGACTGGTAAAATTCGTACCTGTGTCGTACGATCCCACGATATCCGCACGGCGCTCTTGCGACTTATACACGAGCTTCCTTCGACCTCAAAAACTGAAGAAAACTGTGGAAAATCGTACGAGGGCACGGGAGTTTTTAACTCAAGGGTTAAAATCTATTCATCCTTCGCATGAGTTCCCACAATGCATCAGATTTTCGCACGAATCGCCGATTCAGTCAAAACGGTTCGTAGATTGCTCGTACGAGTGATGTGATTGCAGCATAACTAAAATAAGCAAAACTTTACCTTCACTCCTCAGCAGTTTATATGCTCACATGATAAGACAGATGTGCAACAAGTGTCAAATGTTCTAAAAGGGTGAATCTAATGACACCATTTAATTGCAGAAGTTATCTAATAGCCAGCCTTTATATTCTGTTGCGTGTCATAGGAAATCATTTCTAACGTGTCCATATGGCTATCATGTTGCATTTGTCCAGTATTGTCATACTGTCTGCTACCTGTGCTGTCGTTGTCGGGGATCGCATACCGCCATCCGGGGATTTCCGTCGGCTGCTAATGATGGATGGAAACGCTCAAATTTTAGCTAGACTTGATGCACTGGAAAAGAAGGTCAGCACGCTTGAATCAAATCAAGGTATGTTGTGGTTTGGCGATTCCTTGCGCTAGGATGGGCCCGACCGTTAAAATATCTAGGAAAATCACCACTCAGAATGACAGAAGCTTGATAGTTAGATATGCATGAGTCCTCGTCAATTTACAACGAGTCGTCACATAATGGGATCATGTGATCACAGTTAGGGATCCAAAATGTTTGAAATATTTTGCTTTATTATTTCATCTACGGTAATAACAGGTTACGAAGTGCTTTATCATTTCATCTAAGTTAATAACAGGTTACGAACTACGGTAATAACAGGTTACGAAATTTTTCATCTAGGGTAATAACAGGTTACGAAGTGTTTTATCATTTCATCTACGGTTATACCAGGTTACGAAGTGCTTTATCATTTCATCTACGGTTATAACAGGTTACGAAGTGCTTTATCATTTCATCTAAGTTAATAACAGGTTACGAAGTGCTTTATCATTTCATCTACGGTTATACCAGGTTACGAAGTGTTTTATCATTTCATCTAAGTTAATAACAGGTTACGAAGTGTTTTATCATTTCATCTACGTATATACCAGGTTACGAAGTGTTTTATCATTTCATCTACGGTTATAACAGGTTACGAAGTGCTTTATCATTTCATCTACGGTTATAACAGGTTACGAAGTGCTTTATCATTTCATCTAAGTTTATAACAGGTTACGAAGTGCTTTATCATTTCATCTACGGTTATAACAGGTTACGAAGTGCTTTATCATTTCATCTACGGTTAATAACAGGTTACGAAGTGCTTTATCATTTCATCTAAGTTTATAACAGGTTACGAAGTGCTTTATCATTTCATCTAAGTTAATAACAGGTTACGAAGTGTTTTATCATTTCATCTACGGTTATAACAGGTTACGAAGTGCTTTATCATTTCATCTAAGTTAATAACAGGTTACGAAGTGTTTTATCATTTCATCTACGGTAATAACAGGTTACGAAGTGCTTTATCATTTCATCTACGGTTATAACAGGTTAAGGAGTGCTTTATCGTTTCATCTACGGTAATAACAGGTTACGAAGTGCTTTATCATTTCATCTACGGTAATAACAGGTTACGAAGTGCTTTATCATTTCATCTACGGTAATAACAGGTTAAGGAGTGCTTTATCGTTTCATCTACGGTAATAACAGGTTACGAAGTGCTTTATCATTTCATCTACGGTTATAACAGGTTACGAAGTGCTTTATCATTTCATCTACGGTTATAACAGGTTACGAAGTGCTTTATTATTTCATCTACGGTAATAACAGGTTACGAAGTGCTTTATCATTTCATCTACGGTTATAACAGGTTACGAAGTGCTTTATCATTTCATCTACGTTAATAACAGGTTACGAAGTGCTTTATCATTTCATCTACGGTTATAACAGGTTACGAAGTGCTTTATCATTTCATCTAAGTTTATAACAGGTTACGAAGTGCTTTATCATTTCATCTACGGTTATAACAGGTTACGAAGTGCTTTATCATTTCATCTAAGTTAATAACAGGTTACGAAGTGCTTTATCATTTCATCTACGGTATAACAGGTTACGAAGTGCTTTATCATTTCATCTAAGTTAATAACAGGTTACGAAGTGCTTTATCATTTCATCTACGGTTATAACAGGTTACGAAGTGCTTTATCATTTCATCTACGGTTATAACAGGTTACGAAGTGCTTTATCATTTCATCTAAGTTAATAACAGGTTACGAAGTGCTTTATCATTTCATCTAAGTTATAACAGGTTACGAAGTGCTTTATCATTTCATCTAGTTAATAACAGGTTACGAGTGCTTTATCATTTCATCTAAGTTATAACAGGTTACGAAGTGCTTTATCATTTCATCTAGGGTAATAACAGGTTAGGAGTGCTTTATCATTTCATCTACGGTTATAACAGGTTACGAAGTGCTTTATCATTTCATCTAAGTTAATAACAGGTTACGAAGTGCTTTATCATTTCATCTACGGTAATAACAGGTTACGAAGTGCTTTATCGTTTCATCTAAGGTTATAACAGGTTACGAAGTGCTTTATCATTTCATCTACGGTTATAACAGGTTACGAAGTGCTTTATCATTTCATCTACGGTTATAACAGGTTACGAAGTGCTTTATCATTTCATCTACGGTTATAACAGGTTACGAAGTGCTTTATCATTTCATCTACGTTAATAACAGGTTACGAAGTGCTTTATCATTTCATCTACGGTAATAACAGGTTACGAAGTGCTTTATCATTTCATCTACGGTAATAACAGGTTACGAAGTGCTTTATCATTTCATCTACGGTTATAACAGGTTACGAAGTGCTTTATCATTTCATCTACGGTTAATAACAGGTTACGAAGTGCTTTATCATTTCATCTACGGTTATAACAGGTTACGAAGTGCTTTATCATTTCATCTACGGTTATAACAGGTTACGAAGTGCTTTATCATTTCATCTACGGTTATAACAGGTTACGAAGTGTTTTATCATTTCATCTACGGTAATAACAGGTTACGAAGTGTTTTATCATTTCATCTACGGTTATAACAGGTTACGAAGTGCTTTATCATTTCATCTACGGTTATAACAGGTTACGAAGTGCTTTATCATTTCATCTAAGTTAATAACAGGTTACGAAGTGCTTTATCATTTCATCTACGTTTATAACAGGTTACGAAGTGCTTTATCATTTCATCTACGGTAATAACAGGTTACGAAGTGCTTTATCATTTCATCTACGGTTATAACAGGTTACGAAGTGCTTTATCATTTCATCTAAGTTAATAACAGGTTACGAAGTGCTTTATCATTTCATCTACGGTTATAACAGGTTACGAAGTGCTTTATCATTTCATCTAAGTTAATAACAGGTTACGAAGTGCTTTATCATTTCATCTACGTTAATAACAGGTTACGAAGTGCTTTATCATTTCATCTACGGTTATAACAGTTACGAAGTGCTTTATCATTTCATCTAGTTATAACAGGTTACGAAGTGCTTTATCATTTCATCTACGGTTATAACAGGTTACGAAGTGCTTTATCATTTCATCTAAGTTAATAACAGGTTACGAAGTGCTTTATCATTTCATCTACGGTAATAACAGGTTACGAAGTGCTTTATCATTTCATCTACGGTAATAACAGGTTACGAAGTGCTTTATCATTTCATCTACGGTAATAACAGGTTACGAAGTGTTTTATCATTTCATCTACGGTAATAACAGGTTACGAAGTGCTTTATCATTTCATCTACGGTAATAACAGGTTACGAAGTGCTTTATCATTTCATCTAAGTTAATAACAGGTTACGAAGTGTTTTATCATTTCATCTACGGTTATAACAGGTTACGAAGTGCTTTATCATTTCATCTACGGTAATAACAGGTTACGAAGTGCTTTATCATTTCATCTACGGTTATAACAGGTTACGAAGTGCTTTATCATTTCATCTACGGTAATAACAGGTTACGAAGTGCTTTATCATTTCATCTACGGTAATAACAGGTTACGAAGTGTTTTATCATTTCATCTACGGTTATAACAGGTTACGAAGTGCTTTATCATTTCATCTAGGTTAATAACAGGTTACGAAGTGCTTTATCATTTCATCTACGGTTAATAACAGGTTACGAAGTGCTTTATCTTTTCATCTACGGTAATAACAGGTTACGAAGTGCTTTATCATTTCATCTACGGTAATAACAGGTTACGAAGTGCTTTATCATTTCATCTACGGTAATAACAGGTTACGAAGTGCTTTATCATTTCATCTACGGTTATAACAGGTTACGAAGTGCTTTATCATTTCATCTACGGTAATAACAGGTTACGAAGTGCTTTATCATTTCATCTACGGTAATAACAGGTTACGAAGTGCTTTATCATTTCATCTAAGTTAATAACAGGTTACGAAGTGCTTTATCATTTCATCTACGGTAATAACAGGTTACGAAGTGCTTTATCATTTCATCTACGGTTATAACAGGTTACGAAGGTTTTATTTTCATCTAGTTAATAACAGGTTACGAAGTGCTTTATCATTTCATCTACGGTAATAACAGGTTACGAAGTGCTTTATCATTTCATCTACGGTAATAACAGGTTACGAAGTGCTTTATCATTTCATCTACGGTAATAACAGGTTACGAAGTGCTTTATCATTTCATCTAAGTTAATAACAGGTTACGAAGTGCTTTATCATTTTATCTACGGTAATAACAGGTTACGAAGTGCTTTATCATTTCATCTACGGTAATAACAGGTTAAGGAGTGCTTTATCATTTCATCTACGGTAATAACAGGTTACGAAGTGCTTTATCATTTCATCTACGGTAATAACAGGTTAAGGAGTGCTTTATCATTTCATCTACGGTTATAACAGGTTACGAAGTGCTTTATCATTTCATCTACGGTAATAACAGGTTACGAAGGTACATATTCACTAAAGGTCTAGAGATATATTTTAAGACTTTAAGCAGTTAGTTCACTGATGGTCACTATCTAAAAACTTTATTTCTAAATATATTTGTGTATTATGCCCATCACTACACAGCTACATACGTATGGTCACGTAATTCAACATTCCGTAATTGTAAGAAAATGGAGGGTTTGTCTATCACAGGAAATAACGTTACGACCGGAATTGAACCTATACCAAGACTTATAAAAACCTATATTTAGATTTTCTGTTTTCGTGTGCCGGAAAATGACTGATTATATTTACTTTTCTCTCATGCAATCACTTCACAGGCTGAACGTACGAATTCGCTACCCAGAACTGGTGCAAAAAAAACGAGTAAGATGGTAACGCAATACGGGTTACGGGGATCCCGTACTCTATATTAAACCGATTTCTCCAAAGTAGGGGTTTAGGAAAAGCGCTTCTCGTGCGATTTTACTTACACTTTCCGAGTGAATGTGTCAGGAAACAAAAACGTCGCCAACGTTATCGAGCGAGAGAAGAAAAAAGTTTTATTTCTACCGATTCTCTGTGCTCGAGCTGCTTTAAGTTAAATGTAATCCAGGAATTTAAACCAATTGCATACTAGGAACAGGAAGGTTGCTGTCATCAGTATGCCATACGGTAAAAGATCATATGAACTCGACCATAAATCCAAAAATGATTGACATATTGTCAGTGGAACGGTTAACACAAGCAAACACCGATGATATTTTAGTCATTTTGGATTTCGCACTCGGACTCGATTTTATACAACCACTGTTTCTTCCGATGCTGTCTCTTTAGCAAAAGAAAGGACCGCACTTGTGTGTTACCCTTGACCGCAACGTCTTAAAGCGTGGCCATAAAATTCAGAAAATGGTTGCTAGCCACTACTATAGACTATAGAAGAAGTATATAGCTCCGCCATACTTAGATATCACACCGTAGACAAATGGCATGATACCACACACAGTGTTGCGGTCGGCTTTTAAACATACGACCTCTCGGGACGGACGCTTTAATTACACTGCAAAAAAGAGCGTACCCTATAGGAGTGTGAAACTGTTTTGTATATATATTTGTTATATATAGTGTTGTTGTTGTTGTTGTAGTTGTTGTCCATGACGTGCACATAGTCAGTGAGTGGAAGCATGATATTCACCGTAACTTTACGTCATTTGTGGGCTTTTATTTCGTGTATTAGTGTTAATCGACCAACATGCTTACTTGATAAGCGATCTCTAACTCATTATGCGAATTGGTTGCCTAAAATTCATATTATGGTGCCATTGTTATAATGAAGACGCCTCATCTTTATTTTGAAGTGACGTTGACATTGCAATATGTTATTTTTATTTGTTTTAGTATTACAAATTTCATAGTCATAAACGAATATAACCTTGAAGTACATGTATAACATACGGACTCATTGTTTAATTGCATATGAGTAAATGTTCAGTCTGAACACAAGAACGAACGAGATGAACGCCGAATAGTATTATATGTATTAGTTAGCGTTTATATTTTAATTTTATGGATTTTGTCGTAAACGACACGAAGCGGAGCGCGCCTCGATAAATCCATAAAATTTAAAATATAAACGATAACATATTACAGTTTGTCACGTACGCCATACATATTTACCATTGACCTCGCATTATGGAATCAACTCCCGTTTGATTTAAGTAACACTACACGTGATGGCTCAGAGTCAGTATCAATGGGTACATTTTATAAGGATACATGCAAAACCTGGCGTAATCATCCGCTGCCGCAACTAGCTCCGCCTATTTAGCCCTAGGACCATGTAGGCAGCATGCATTCATACATTCTTCATATCAAGACCCAAAGGTTCATTTTATGCAATATATTTTTCAAATTTTGAACGGAATGCATGCATTCCATGAGGCAATTAAGTCGGACAAACTGTAATCAATGCCATAACATATAAGTAAAATAATGTATTTGTCAACAAACATGTAAAAAGAAATCAAATATTGCAAAATTTAAACAAACGATAGTACATGTTTACCATAGCATAATGGGTTAACTAGCGGATGCCCCCCCCCCCTTTTCCATTCACCAGACCTTTAACAATTCCTTTATAATTTACCTCTTTGCAGTGACCCATGTAGCATTCATGGCAAATATCAACACAAGTATTCCCGGCAACAATCACCAAATCCATTTTGATGACGTGAAAATGAACATCGGAAATGCATACAATCCCTTCCATGGGATGTTTGTTGCACCGGTAAAGGGTGTTTACCAGTTTACTGTCTCTGCCTGCTCTCAAAACCAACATTTTATTGTTCTTGACCTGATGGTAAACAACAACCTCCTTGGGAAAGTACTTGCTGGGGATGACGCATATCATGATTGTAACTCCAAGACGTTCCTTGCCCAGCTCAATCCATGAGACGACGTTTACGTCAAGCATGGACGTGACGGAGACTACTTATATGCAGGCAGTTTTGGGTTTCCGAGTTTTACTGGAGTCTTACTTCAAACTTTATAGGTAATAAAAGCATCTCTTCGAAAGGCATTATTGTAATCCTTTCTTATTTATGCTCAGGGAAGATGAAATTACGAAACAGCCAAATGTAATAAATAAATAAATTAATTATTTAGTTTATTAAGTAATGAAATCACTTTTTGATGAATTATGAAATAAAATAGACAAATAAAAAGGAATTAAGACTATTTGATCATTTGATCAATGTTTTTATCAAATACACATTGGTGCCATGGAGGAGGTATCCTGATTTTCGCTGACATATTAATAAACGAAAACTATCAAAATGTATTAAGTGGTCATAGAAGAATATTTCTAGTGCGGCGAATATGGAACGCCGTAACTGTCTTATGTTGAGAGATTTCAAGTTGTTTTGTTCGTTTAATGTCCTATCTTGTTAAAATAGTATTATATTTTCTCAAAGTATTGCACTAGTGTGGCAACTTAACATGATATCTTGTCTGTTGAATTTGTGATCTTGTCCAATGAGCATGTTATTATGTTCAATCAGCGTGTTATCATGTCAGACATGTGTAATATTATGTTAAAGTGTCGTGGTATCGTGTTCGTATAACGTGATATCATGTCGGACATGCGTGTTACTTTGCCAAAGTGTCGTGGTATCTTGACCATATTACGTGTTATCATGGCTTGTCATATCGAGATACTGTCTTGTCAAAACGTCATGGTATCATGTCCAAGCGTAATGATGTTTTGTCATAATAAAATGAATCAACCACATGGTCTCATTTTTGCATGTCATAATGTCAAAATTGAAATGATATCTTGTCAAAACGTCATGTTGTCTTGTCGAAACGTCATGATGTTTTGTCATAATGAGATGGTGTATTGTCAAAACGAAATGTTGTCAAAACGTCATGGTGCTTTGCCAGAACTACATGATGTTTTGTCAAAGCGACATGTTGCCATGTCCAAACGGCAAGTTGTCTTGTCAAAAAACAATATGATGTCTTGTCAAAACGACATGATGTCTTATCAGAGTGACTTTCTATCTTGTTCAAATGACATAATATCTCGTCATAACGGCATGATATATTGTCAAAACGACATGTTGTCTTTTCCAAACGGCATGTTGTCTTGTTATAACAGCATGATGTCTTGTCAAATCAGCATATCTTTTCAAAACAACTTCGCGTCTTGTCCAAATGGCATGTTGTCTTGTCGAAACGTCATGATATCTTGTCAAAACGACATGTTGTTTTGTCCAAACGGCATGTTGTCTTCTTATAACAACATGATGTCTTTTCAAAACAGCATGATATATTTTCAAAACAACATGGCGTCTTGTGAAAGCGACACGTTATCATATTTCGTTGTGGGTTTTATCCACGAACATTAATCCGCAGAAATAGACATCACGATTGCTATCTTCGCACCCTCCCTTCAGCCCAGATCTGACCCTTTAAGCACTTAATTACTGTCTTAATTGAAGGTATGTCAGCATGTAAATATTTTGATTTATAGTAATGAAATACTAGAGTTTTGTTCAAGACAATCATTGCTCAATTAGACTTGACTTGACTATTTGAGTTTACCGTCGCTTCGACAGTATTTCAGTCATATAGCGACGTCCAGCTAATTACAGGTGGAGGAAGACCCCAAATGCACGGAGGCATCCGGGTAGAACCACCGACCTACCGCAAGCCAGCTCGAAGGCTTCCTCACATGTAAATCCGAATGACCCTTGCTCAATTAGAAAAAAAATTTTTTTCAGTGTATATACATCAGTTGTCAATACGACCAGTCATCTGTATATATCGTTCAGGTAACCGTCCCAGGTGGCCGCATGGTAGAGCGTTTGCTTTCGGAGCGGGAAGTCGGGGTTCAATCCCATAGAGCGACATACTTTAAAAAATGGTACTGATAGCTTCCTGCTTGGCGCTAAGCATATAAAATAAGTCAGTTGTAGATATTATAGAGCCAAGATATGGTCGAAAAACATTATGCCCCGCTCAAATCAAACACATTTTGGTCCTTTCAAAAGGGGTAAATGTCAAATAAATAAATCAGTTTAAAGGCATTCATTAATGGAGAAAGTATGTCAGATATCAACTACTTATGATAATCAAAAATATGACCAGGTAGAATCATAGTTCTTGTCACTACACTTCTCTAATCGCTATTAACTAGCATTCAAAAGGAGATAGTAAAAAAAAATGGTACCTGAATAGTTTACGAGTTATGTTCCCGACAAATAATGAAGAAACATATTATAAAAGGGATAATTACATGGGATAGGTAGAGTTCTGGTTCTTGATTGTTGTACTTTTCTAGTTATCGTCTGTGTATATTTTAGGTTTCAAGCCAATACCTTGTATAGTTTTAAGTTGTGGCCAAAGTTAAAGTTGTCCTCAGACAGACAGACAAACTGGACAGAAACAATATGACCCCGACCCATCGATTCGGGTGCATAACAGTAAGGATTCTGAATATTGTAAAATAGGTGATGTTCAAAATAATTCAGATATCTAATCTTGTCATAAGTCAAAACTGTTTCCAAATACATAATTGTATATGAATCGCCCGAAAATAGATCGCATGAGGAGGAAATATTTTCCCACGGTTACGATTAATATTTACATAAGTTTTCTATGAAAATAACATATCCCTGACTTCTTTTCAATGACGACCCTTAATTTTGAAGATCATTCATCATTATTTTCTGAAAAGCTTGCATAACAAGTAATGTTTAAAAGCAAATCGAGGCTTGAAAAGCTGCAAAAGCCACACATAGAGAATATAGACACTGTCGGCAGTATATTGTCTATATCGGAATATGAATTTAATTAATATTTGCATTTCAAATGAGCGACGTTTCTATAATGAATAAATACATCCTGTTACATACGAAGTGAGGCCGATATTATTTGAGTAAACAAGAGTA
This sequence comes from Solen grandis, assembly GCA_021229015.1. Classification (NCBI taxonomy): domain Eukaryota; kingdom Metazoa; phylum Mollusca; class Bivalvia; order Adapedonta; family Solenidae; genus Solen; species Solen grandis. The sequence continues at coordinate 21,589,748 of CM037793.1, forward strand.
AACAAGATAAAATTGTAAACAAGTCGGATCGACAGCTGTACGAGTATAATATGCCTAAATGAAACACCCTGTACCCACCGGGGACGCTAGCCGGACCTGGACCATCAGCCAGAGAGTGCATAACATCCAAAAACGACATAGCTACGCCCCTTTGGGTCACAATTATAATGAGATAAAAAAATAAATGAAACATAACCATATCATTAAACAATGATTTTTTTAGATTGACATCAATTTCTTTAGGAATAAAAACTTCTCTGATGCATATGACCATAATATGAATTTAGTATCTTTGCTCGTTATCATTACAATTGTGTGACCATCCCCGGTTGGCGAGTGGTAAGAGCGTCCGCCGCGGGTGCGGGAGGTCGTGGGTATACTAAAGTCATAAAAATGGTACTGTTATAGCTCCCTTGCTTGGCGCTCAGCATATAAGGATAGTTGCGGGACTGGTTGGCCCGGTGTCAGGATAATGTAACTGGATGTGGTATCATGCCACATGTCTACGGCGTGATACTGCAGTGTCGCAGTACTTTATCTATCGTCTCCAAATGACTGAAATACTGTCGGTGGGACGTTTAACCAAACAAAAACAAAAACGTACATTTGTGTGGTTTTATTGTTTTGGAAGGTTGTAATATTCAGTTTAAGAGTATAATACTGCAGGACCCTATTATCGTGGTAACCCAATATCAGACATGTTCAGGGCCTAAAATAGCTAAACCTTGCAACACAACTAGGATCACTACAAAATAAAACAGGTTTGTAAACTTTAGTTGGTGTGACATGACTATCCACAATTATTTTTTAATATTTTGTAAATACGATATGAATTTACTAGTTTGCTACCTCTACCTTGAAAAAGACCCTAGAAAATCAAAATAAAGAATCAGAAACTTTAAAAACCTCTATTATTTTGCAGAAGAAGGGTAATGTTGATAGATTTTTTTTCAGAAAAATGTTTTGCCATTGCCTTCAAGAAAAAATATGATGTACTAGCTATTCACATCTGACTGATTGGTTTATTGGGAATCCCGCTTTGAGCTCAGCAGGGTCACTTTCTTATCTCCTTCTTATCTTATCTTGAGGGGGGGGGGGTCAACAAAGAAGGGCATTTTGAATGCCTTTAAGGGTATTCTAAAGGGTTTAAGATAATACCATCAATATTTTCTGCACCGATTTACATTGAATGATCTTTATATTGAATTATTTTTATATTCTTCCTTGATATGGAATAAAGTTCAGTGCTTAGTTTAGCTGTTGAAAGGCTTAGGCCCACGATAAAAGGTCCCCACAGTATATAGTATATAGTCTGTTTAGCAGATGTATATCATCGCAGGGGCCTCCGTGGTCGAGAGGGTAAAGTCGCTGACATTAACACTCACTCAGCACCTCAACGCGTGGGTTCGAATCATTCAGATTTTCATGTGAGGAAGCCTCCGTGCATTCAGGGTCTTCCTCCACCTGTAATTAGCTGGACGTCGCTATATGACTAAAATACTGTCGAAGCAACGGTAAACTCAAATAGTCAAGTCAAGTCATAGCTTTGCAAATTTTTCAACATCTGTGGTGGTTTATATGTTTAAGAAGTTTATGGAACTCTGATAAAGAACCTTTTTGTATGAGAATATGTGTATGTTTGTTTATTTTATTTCTCTCTTTATCTGTGGAAGGAAAACCAATGTTCGTAATAGGTGAGTGTCCCCTCCATGCAAAAAAAATGTTATATAGGAAAAAAAGTGGGAAGAAATGGATTATGAGAGAGGGTGGGGAGGAAAACAACAAAAAAACTTGAATTTTATTTTTTTGTTCATCTTTTCCCCTTTTTTTTCTCTCTCTCTCTTTAAAGTTAACAAGCATGCTCACGGTAGGTAGAAGGAAGGTCGTCCACGAGCCTCGCATTCGGGGAGAATAAAAGAACGTTTAAACAGCAAGAAAATAAAGCAAACGACTATTCTTGAAGGATATAAATGGGATTCAAGAGCGAGAGCTAAATCATTACCGCTACAACATAATTCACCCTCTATTTACTTTTTATCTCGATACAAAAGAAACTACGTTTTGTTTATATTCAATATTCAAGCTATGTGATTACAACCTACTTTTTTACCAAAGTATTTGGTAAGTTTTTTTTCCAAAGTAACGCAGGATTATCAAAAATTCTTAAGAAATGCGCGTAAAATTCAAATTCAAAATAAAATTCAAACTGAACAGCACAGAACATAGCATAATTTAACATAATTAGCATAGGAAAGTGTTTATGTATATAGCCTAATATCGACTATCGACCTATACAAACAAAGCAGATCAGATGAAAAACAGGAGGTCGATATAAGTGTATGTACTGCTGATATGTATGAAGTGCTAATTTACGACAGTAGACAATTAGAGCTTATTAAATTTAATAATTATAATGTTGTATCTATACATGTACGAAAATGAAAGGGGCAAGGAGTTGAAAGTTTACAAGCGTAATGAAATTGGTAATTCTTAATATTAACAAATGTGTACACAACATATAACTACCTTATTTACATAATAGTTTCAAACTAGATCTGAGCTATATTTTTATACTTATAAATTGTGTGTTTATTAACTATTTTGATCTGATTCAGTGAGAGAGAAATATTGAGATACAATGCGATAGATATATCTCGGATAATTGAAGATCAAATAGGTTTTATATAGCAGAACAGAACATATATTTTATTTAACTTGTACATGCGTACACCGTTATACAAATATGTTACAAATAATACTTGATATACAGTCTCTTAAAATGGGATTTACATTCCATAATTATCTAAATAATCTTGAAATATTATAAACATTAGACAGGTGTGTAGATTTAAACTGTCAAACTACATTGACTAATACCAATAAAGATAAAGCAAAGACATCCTGTAAGAACATTTTTAACAAAAGTTACATGTACACTCTCTCCGTACACCTATTTTTTCCCTACATACCCTTGCTAGCTGGGGACCGTTTTTACAGACGTGTTCAAATAGGCTCAAATATACGGAATACCATTAGGGCCATCGCCACTGGCTGAATTGTTAAGGTACCCGATACACGACAGTACGATGATGATAATGCGATATCACGATGTTACGACGACGATAACGCGAGACCACGATGATGATACAACGATAGCACGATGATGATACTGCGAGAACACGAGATAACGATGATGATAATGCGATATAGTATCGTACTATCATCATCGTGCTGTCGCGTTATCATCATCGTACTGTCGTACTATCATCATCGTGCTCTCGCGTTATCATCATCGTACTGTCGTACTATCATCATCTTCTGTCGTACTATCATCATCGTACTCTCGTAGTATCATCATCGCACTGTCGTAGTATCATCATCGTGCTCTCCCGTTATCATCATCGCACTGTCGTACTATCATCATCGCACTGTCGAACTATCACCATCGTGTTATCGCCTTCCGGTGAGCATGCGCGAAGAACTGAACACAACCTAGCAAGCAATAGTAGCGAACAATAAGCTCAGCAAGCAATAAGTTTCAGAGTTATCCCGCCTGACGAAATCGACAATTCCCTATCCTATTTTCGGGAATTTACCGGACAACAGGAAATTATCAGCACAATCTATCAAGCAATAGTGAAAGAAATGATAATATTTGATATCAATAAAAACTACTGGTTAATCAAAACTCTTATATATTTTAAACAGTGTATTAAATATGATAACTACATTGATTACACCAGGAAATATTTTTTTCTGTTATATTAAAGGAAGATAGTGGACTGTACACACTGTACAGTACTGTCTAATGTTGATCAATAAACAAGTAGGTACCGCAGAGTAATTAACTACATTGTAGTTATATGGTTGATTTAAACACCATATTAATAACTTTAGGAAAGTAAAACAACAACATATATCAGAAAGATAAAAACATTATAATTTAATCTATCAGACCAGATCAGATTAGAAGATATTCTATATAATATAAAGGGCCTGATCTGACTTATATATAGGGCTAAATTATAATATTTATATATGAAAAAATAAATTTACAATATAATACAGGGCTTTCCAACTTCATTATTATTTAGGTCTTCCTCTCGGAATATTTCTTTAAAATCATGCAAAAAATAAATAAATAACTACGCCTCTACGAAAAAAAAAAGCCATTCATAACCATACATCTGACTATAGATTGAAAAACAATCAATGTGATCCCATAAGACTAGGTGTAGGCATGTAGCATGATGTAATAGCTACAAAATAAAACCAAGTATGGGTCTCAATCATATCCAGGTCAGAAGTTATACCGAATTCTTATATGTTTATATAGTCCTAAAGGCAAAATTTTGCCGTTAGTAGCCATATAGATGACTATAGATCGAAACGCAATCAATGTGACCCCATGAGACTAAGTATAGGCATGTAGTATGATGTAATAGCTACAAAATAAGACCAAGTATGGGTCTCAATCATATCCAGGTCAGAAGTTATACCGAACTCATCCATTTCTTCGAGTATACCACGCAGACAATAAAAACACTTGTCTGCGCATGATCACCGGAAGGCGACAGTGCGATGATGATAACGCGAGAGCACGATGATGATAGTACGACATCACGATGATGATAGTACGACAGCACGATGATGATAGTACGACAGTACGATGATGATAACGCGAGAGCACGATGATGATACTACGACAGTGCGATGATGATAACGCGAGAGCACGATGATGATAGTACGACATCACGATGATGATAACGCGAGAGAATGATGATAGCACGACATAGATGATACTACGACAGTACGATGATGATATTGCGAGAGAACGATGATGATACTACGACAGTACGATGATGATAACGCGAGAGAACGACAACGCGACAGCACGATGGTGATACCGTGATGGAACGATGATGATAGCACGATAGTATATCGCATTATCATCATCGTGATCTCGTGTTCTCTTAGTATCATCATCGTGCTATCGTACTATCATCATCGTGGTCTCGCGTTATCGGCGTCGTAACATCGTGATATCGCATTATCATCATCGTACTGTCGTGTATCGGGTACCCTAACAATTCAGCTAGAGGCGATGGCCCTGACGGTATTCCGTACAAATAGAATTTGTCAACTGGAACGTACACAGGACAATATCCGATTGTCGGATGAAAAAGTCGAACGCGGCAAGGTTCATATTATACGTGTATTACTTTGGATTCGTTTTATAAATATTTGTTATGAAAAGGAGGATTTAGTTAAACGTGTAAATATGGAGTAATTACTAGAATAATTACATCACTAACTTTGCGTTTTAAACATTGTAAGACTACCGCGGAAGCAAGGAAACCGTATGTGAAATTTAAAACAGAAATGGCTTGCATTAAAAGGAGGTAAGTTTCGTGATTGTTGCTGCTTTAGATTTAGGTCATTTGCTTTTATAATAATCATGGCTGTATATTTACTTTTTTTTTTTTTTGAAGCGTAAATGTTTAGATTCGATTACAGGACCGCTCATCTGAGTTCAGTTTGGATCAATTTGTTTTCACTTCGCACAATGTAAGTTGGTGTGGGGCATAATGACTTTTAAAAGAAAAAGTGGTAACTATGGTAACTTTTTTTGTAAATCACCTTAGCAGTCAGCCTAGTTATCAATTTTCCTCACGCAGATATACGCTCAGGTCAAAGTAAAAAAAAATGACACAAACTACATTTGGCTGTTGCCAGGAATACACAAATAAATACAAAGATGGCGGCGAAGAGAAAAAAAGAAAACAAGAAAAAAAAATGGAGAATGAAATACGGGAGAAACATATTTAGAAAAGTATGATATGATTTCCTGTCTATTTAAGGATATGAAATTTAAATAAATCTAGAAATGCCAGAAAAAAAGAAATAAAACCACTTCATACACAAGTTTGAGTTGGGAGATTTACAGAATGATCAGAAAATTAAGTGAAAATTTAGTACAGACAAAACACTGTCCCCGGTGGCCGAGTGGTTAGAGCTTCTGCCTCTGGAGCGGGAGGTCGTGGGTTCGACATACCAAAGTCGAAAAAAAATTGAGCTCAGCATATAAGGGTAGTTGCAGGACTGGTTTGCCCAATATCAGGATAATGTGACTGGGAGTGGTATCATGCCATATGTCTACGGCGTGATACTGCAGTGTGGCATCACTATGTCTGTCTCAAGTAGACATCTTCTCCAAATGACTGAAATACTGTCGATGGGACGTTAAACCCAACAAACAAACAGACAAAACACCTTTTACGACGATACAGATTTTGATTTTTTAACCTAAACTGTTACTAATTATGCATCACTTTGTTTCATAAACAAATGCAACCAAGTGATTTGGATATTAATTATTATGTTCATTTCCCTTAATCATAGCTTGACGAATAAATTTGGACAAGTTAATAAGAAGATTCGCGCATTATCAGTTACTATTATCTGTATAAACTTGTTGATCGTAGGACACCTTAAGAAATATACGATACGATACGACTTTTATTGTATAAAACATTATACAATGCTTATAGCAAATATCAGATAAAAATGAATGGAGAGTGCACATATTAAATATGTAACAGAAGCAATATAGGAAATTTTGGTTTCAAATATACTCATCATAGCATATATATTTATTAACTGATTAACAGTCAACACAAAGAGATATAAAACATGTAAACAACGAACTGGAGGGATACAGAATTTAACATTATTAGTGACAAAAAGGACTTAGTAATTTTCATAGTTATATCTATTACTACTTACTTTTAGAATCCGAGTAATAAAATATTTATATTTATATGGAAAAAAATTCAGCAAACAGGTAAGTTTGTCTTATTAGCAATATATAATATAAGGCCATTTTAAGTTTTCAGTGATTTGGAGCTTAAAAGAAGTTTAAATTTATCTATGGTTGGCCAATGAACAAGAAGTATGGTTGGAAAATAGAGCGTCTAAGTTCTCTGTATCTTGAACAGACAAGAAGAAAATGGTATTGATTTAGGTTGCACATAAGACAGATTCTTTCATTTGCTTTAGGTTAGTATATCTCCCTGTCTCTATTCTTAAAGATGATATTCTAAATCTTGTAAGTGCCAATCGAAATTTTTAACATGATTATATCTAAGTATTTTTCCCTATCAAGTGTATGTTTGAATAATGAGTACGTTTGGAGTCTTGAGAATTATTTATTTGAGAATACCAGTTCTGGCGGTATACATCAATGATCCTCTTTCTTATTATTTCAAATGTATGATTATCGATAGGGAAATATTGAGTTCTTAAGGTAGTGGCACCCTAATGCATGAATTTCGATATTCTGGTTTCTTTGGTGTTTTTCTATTCTATAAATTTAAAGAAAGCATTACCACAGATTATACAAATTTGATGACTTTAGTCTATAATCCTGTATTGAAATGCTTTCGCAAATTGTGTGGGGTGTACGTATAAAAACTGTCATAAAATCATCAAAATTCCCATGTTTTCTCATAAATTGATTTACCATATACCTAAGGCATATATCAAATGGAAAACATATTAAAACAAAGGAAAAAACATGATAAAATGTATATTTATAAATTTATGTAGGATGTCTTCATATTTAAGTTTGATATTTTCCCCTATTTATAAAACAGCAACATTACAATTCTTGGTAAAGAACGTATCTTTTATACAAATTTCTCAGAACAAGCTGTTCAACAAATATTCTTTTACTTTATCAAGCTTAAAAGTGCACAATTGTATATAGGTTAACCAAAAAATATCAAGTAATAAGAGTATACATTACCCGACACCCTAGTTTTTAAGCTCAGTAAACACGAAGAATATTATGTTTTGACAGCTTCCTAAGTTCTTTTCAGGTACAATGTGAGCACAAATTTGAAATAACAATTATAATTATCCTTTAATGTGTCTTTTTCTATTAAATGATTAATGTAATATTATTGTTAAATGAAATAATGAACAGATAATGACAAAAACTATTTGACCAAGTACGTACAATCTTAGTACGAAAGAACCACTGTTACAATTTTCCGCTTTACACGAATTTCCAATATACGAACTAATGTAACTGTAGTTATGTTTGATTAAGATACCACTTGCTTTTTAAAATTTGCATTTTATGGAGAACTTTTCAAAATACTCAAATATCACAATAACGCATTTTGACAAATCTAGGGGAATTCAAAAATAACGTCACCGGAAGGTAATTCGGGGAGGTGTTTTTCTTCTTTATTTTAAAAAAGGAACGGTGTTTTTGCATTTAAATAGACAAATAACACTCAAAATTGTTACATTTATTAACAATGATATAAGATACGATGAATGAAACTTTTAATGAAAAAGAATCACAGTCCGTATCATGGCGTGTTATGCCGAAGAATATCTGAAGTTGGGCGATCTTTTTCGACATTTGCCGAGCCCATTAGGTTTCCTCTATCTTAAATCGTGGTACTTTGGGCAAACAAACGCTTGACTTAAAAAAATCGATATACCGTCTATACGACACAACCTTCGCCTGTGTATTTCACAATAATGGTTTTGATACCTGACACCTCAGTGTTGTAGTGTTGAGCAGGTTTTCAGCAATTTACACTGATTGTATGGGTGAATGAAGGATACTGCCAGATATGAAAATTGTTTAATTGCCGGTAGAATCAAAAGACGGTCGTTAGTTAAGCTGTGACGGCTCTGATTTACGATTCAATTTCAATTCAAATTCATATTCCTTTATTTCTCTCATTCCATTTGACAGTAATGGATAAATGAGGTATAAGCAAGTAACTATGATATTTAAAGAGGCTCTGACAATCATACAAGTAAGGTAAGTAGTCACACAATATACGAAATTTGTTTCATAAATAAATAACACAAATTAATTCAAAATCTTATGGTGGCATATTTCTGCCAGTCACTTATCCACTTAGCTATGTTGAAACTTTTCTGAAAAATTGTCACATATTCAGTTAGTATCTGGCAAGTAGCAAATTTTCAAGTTATCTACTTAGGTATCTTAACAGGACTAAACTGTCTGTTAGTGCCCACTACTGCCAATCAAATATTCACTTATTTTAACTGGATATCGTGCCTTTTTCCAGATAATTATGTGAAAAAATTCTTGTTATCCACATAATTTAACTGACTAACTTGAAAAAAAGGCGAGATATCCAGTTATCTTAAGTGAATATATGGCTGGCAGTAGTGGGCACTAACAGGCAGTTTTGTTCTGTTAAGATACCTAAGAGGATAACATAAAAATGTTCTACTTGCCAGATACTAACTGACTATGTGACAATTTTTCAGAAAAGTTTCGACATAGCTAAGTGGATAAGTGGCTGGCAGAAATATGCCACTATAAAATCTTGAAACAAATCAATATTTTATATAAACGGAGAGCCATTGTTTCACATTTAACATTTAAAAGTGATCACTTTAAACAAGTAGTCGGATTGTCTTATGAAGAAAATTTCGGAGTATAACATTACCTTATCTTGGTCATAATTGATTGAATAAATTTAAATGAATTTATATTCTGTCTTTTGTTTTGGAATTTATTATTTTTTCTAATTTAAAGACATTGGGGTTTCTATAAAAAAATAGGGTTTTACAAATTTCTTTCTGTCTTTTATTAATGTATTACATTCAAAAAGATAATGATATACGTTCACTGATTTATTGACGCTATATGAACAAAATCGCTCATTTAGTGGAATTCGATTCCATTTGCCTATTTCTACATGCATTTTATGATTACGCGTTCTAAATTTTATTAGGCACTTAAAATATCTAATTGGAGTTTTTATCAAATAATCTTCAAAACCGAATTTTATCTTGAATATTCTATAAAGTGTATTATTGCTTGAGCTGTTGACAAGATTGCACCACTCATTTATAAACAAATCTTTTAATTTTTGCTTAATAGTTAGTTTTAACCATTTCGGATTAATAGACGATTGCTTACTCCAAATATTATTTAACCCACATTTTATCAAAATTGTTTTGACAAAGTGAATCCATGAATATTTTTTAAGATTTTCTTTTTGTAGGAGTTTTGATTCATGTAGGGTGCTGTTATAAATTTTGGATTTAGTTTTAAAAGGGAGTTTTCAGTTGCTAGATGTGATCCTGACCAGTAAGCTATTACTTTAGTTTCTATATCGACTGATAGAGGTAGTGTTTCTGTTTTTGTGTATATGATATAATTAGGAGTAGACTTTTTGACGTTTAGAACATATTTTAAAAACTGCAGTTGCACTCTCTCTAGAACTATATTATTTCGGTACCCCCACATTTCAGCCGCATATAGTAAAATTGATTTAATAGTTTTATTGAAAAGTTCTATTTGTAAATCTATAGGTAAAGATAACCGATTTATATTTCTTAATAAAGAGTACAGTGATTAAGTTGCTTGATTCGATAAATGTTTTTTTTTTTTTTTTTTTTTTTTTTTTTTTTGGGGGGGGGGGTTCCAGGAAGCATGGAATATTGGTTACACATGGCTGAGATACCATCTGTTACAACTGCATTAATGCTAAGATATAACTTATTTCATTTCTGCCATGATAACTGAAGAAAGAATATGTGATTAGGTATGTACCAAAATGTATGCAAGCATTAACAGTGTAATCATATGACTTCCATGTAGTTAACAATAAAAAGTTTTATATATACTAAAAAATGAAAAAAATTAAAGAGATAATAACTACAAACTTATGATTTATGAGATTAAAGAATGTAGATATTAATTATAAGCATAGAAACATCTTTGTTAATGTTACACATGCATGTGTCCTTAAGTTTCTTAACTAAATTTCTTGCATTCGTATGTTCGTATTTTTATTATATCATAATGAGGCTCGTGAAAGGGGCCGCCGTGGCCGAGCGGTTACAGTCGTGGACTACAAATCTCTCAGCCCCTCACCGCTGTGGGTTCGAATCCCGGTAGGGACTTCGGATTTTTCATGTGAGGAAGCCTTCCAGCTGGCTTGCGGTAGGTCGGTGGTTCTACCCGGGTACCTCTGTGTACTCGGGGTCTTCCTCCACCTGTAATTAGCTGGACGTCGCAATATGATTGAAATACTATCGCAGCGACGGTAAACCCCAATACAACAACAACTACAACAACAACTACAACAACATGAAAAGAAAAAATGGCTCCAATTGCTTTCAAATTTGGCTCATACATTGCCTCGGACAAAAATAGCCAAAGGAAACCCTGTCGGTAAAACATTTGATCATATTTGCGGAAATGCTGGAAAATATCAAAATCAGAAAAAAAAATTCCTACCTACCGACCCTCTTCTAAAATTCAGGGTCGGTAAAGGGCAAACACAGGCTCAGTCAAATAACAACGTATAGTTTATACACAGACCCCACATCAATGAATATCCCTACTCTTGGCGGCCATTTTGTAGGGGAAAATTCGAGGTAATTTTACATTAATCACTGTAAAGCTCACTATTAACGAACTCAGATAAAACAAAAAAAAGGCTGAATACAAAATACTTAATACTTCCTTAATTATTTCTATGGACCCCCACCTGCTTAAATGCATTCAAAAAATACCCTAGTCTTGGTCACAGTTAGTGCACCCATAAAGGGATAACATAATTAATCATTTTGCATTTGTGCGTGTGTGTTTCATTTCTGGTAACTACTATGGTACAAACAATTAAGGATCAACATTTCTTGATAAAAATTGATTAATAATTTATGTAGATTTTAACGGGAGACACTCAAAATCCCCTACCTTCAAAATCCCCTAGATCCAAAAGTGGTAGGGTATTCAAAATCCCCAAGCCAAAAACGATAAGGTTGTCAAAATCCCCTAGTTGAAAATGAAGGGGTTGTCAAAATCCCCTAGTTGAAAATGAAGGGGTTGTCAAAATCGCCTAGATTTTGAATCCCCTTGGTGGCACCTGTACTTATGGTAGGTAGATACTTTTTTTTTTCAAATATCATGTCATTTATGACAAAATGACTACAAATCGAAGAAAATGAACAAATAAATGAATGAGATCCAGTCTACAAACTTAAACATTTATAATTATTTCTTTTAGTATTTCAAATACAATGCGTTAGAAATCTTCCCCAAATGAGAATATAAAACGTTTTCAAATTCCTGGATGGGGAATGTAAAGACAATTTATGTTTTCGATGGAAAGCTTGAATAGGGGGTCACTTGATATCGTTAGTTGTAACGTTTCCAGGGTCCCGTTTCACTAAACTTCGCACGAATAAAACATGATCTTCGTAAACGTAAATTCACAGACGTAAAATAGTATTTTTCCTGTCCAATGTTTCTTTACAAAAAGTATTGTATTTGTGTAATGTAAAATATTGGGTCATCTTTCTTCATGTATTATTGTGAAAATAAGCCATTAGAAGATACCATGTAGAACAAAAGACTTACGACTAAGATCAAATTTGTTCATATGAAGTTTAGTGTAATGGGCCCCAGGTTCGTCCCATATCAAATTCCCCCGGGTATCTAAAGTGGAGGGGGGTGGTTGTAAAGGGTTACATTCTCGAGTAGGGCATTTGAAAATTGGGTGAGGGATCTCAAAACATTTCCAATATGCCCGGGATATAAAAGCGTTTTTAAACTTTAATTTGGGGGTCACTTTACCGTTACACCGGCACAAGATCCAGTATTTTCCATGAAACCGATAATACAATTATGATCTCACGGCTTATCTGTGTGTGTGTGTGTGTGTGTGTGTGTGTGTGTGATACATAAATATGTGTATGATTAATTCGACCCAATAAACCGATTTGACGGGGCGAATCAAAGAAAAAAAGGTCTAAATTGAGTTTTCTCCCTCGGTACAATGGTATTTTAGTGATACTATATACTTATATTATACAGAAAAATGAATCCCATTATTTTATATAAATCAAGAAATCAGTTGGTTGAGCTATTTTTACGAAATCATTATCTAGTGTTGCCATATTGGTGAGGCATATGACGCTATGGCATATCTAAATGTAAATATTTTCATTCATATGTCGACATGCTTCTATGTTATTGCATGTCTAGAAATACATATTGGCATGTTTCTTTATCGCTGCATGTCTAAAAATACATATTGACATGATTCTTTGTCGCTGCATGTCTAAACATACACGTTGAGACATGTTTCTTTGTGGCTGCATGTCTAAAAATACTTATTAGATCCGATGATATGGCGACATGTATCTATCTAGACAGGAAATTTATGAATTCGCTGATGTCGACGTAAGGAGTTTCACCTGTATGAAATAGTGTTTAGAAATTCCAAAGGGCACACGTGTACAGATGATATTATAAATCAATTATGAGTTTTGATTTACTTGGAAGAATAACAGATATTTTACCTCAATACAATATTTGATTCATAGTATCAGTAGCAGTACCAATATGCCGCTATGAAAGCAATCTTTAATTTCATATTGCATACTCAATCTAAATACTTGACCAAGTTTTAAAAAGATTAGTTATATAAACTTACATGAACTAGTCCTTAGTATAAAGACCTGATAGAGTGCTTATTGGGATAAAATAGGCACATAATTACGGCTTTCCGCAAACTTGCGGAAAACGTATAGGGTTTGTTATGTTTATTACGGCTTTCCGCAAACTTGCGGAAAACGTATAGGGTTTGTTATGTTTATTTTTCTTATTACGGCTTTCCGCAAACCTGCGGAAAACGTATAGGGTTTGTTATGTTTATTTTTCTTATTAGGACTTTCTGCCTAAAGCAGAAAGTCCTATTGGGTTTGTTATGTTTTTTTATTCTTCTTATTCTTTTTTTCTTCCAAACTGAGCGTTAATTTAAGCATGTTGCAATGGTCCCAGGGCCATGAAATTTTAATGGCATATACTTGATGCGATGAAATTTTGATTTCTATGATTTTCATATGCCTATGACGTCATATGACGTCACATTTGAAATATGCTACAAAAGTTTGTACGCGGTCTACAGCCATTGTTTGTGAACCGATTTTCATCAAATTTTCACAGATTGTGTATATTAAGTTCTAGTTGTGCATCCCGGTGTTTGTTTTTCAAAATTCGAAAAGTCCATGGTTCTATAGCGAATCCAAGATTCGAACTAAGGTCGTAAATTTTTTAAATGCTTATAAAATCTGTCCTATTTAAGATAGAAAGTTGATATTTAGTCAGTATATAGGTCTCTAGAAGTTTTAAACATTTTGTGAAAATAAATGTCATATGACGTCACGTGACGTCATTATAAGATATTGTATTTCTAATATTAACAAGAGTATTTCTATATGTTGAAATTGTCGAAGGGCAATGAAAATTTAATGACACATGCTTCAATTTTCCAAAAAAAAATTTATAAATTTCAAGATGTGTATATTAAGTTCTAGTTGTGCATCCCGGTGTCCGTTTTTCAAAATTCGAAAAGTCCAAGGTTCTATAGCGATTCCAAGATTCGAACCAAGGTCGTAAATTTTCAAATTCTTATAAAATCGGTCCTATTTGAGATAGAAAAATGATATTGGGTCAGTATATAGGTCTCTGGGAGTCTTAAACATTTTATGAATAAATGTCATATGACGTCACGTGACGTCATTATATGATAATGAATTTCTAATTCTAACAAGATTATTTCTATATGTTGAAATTTTCGAAGGGCAATGAAAATTTAATGCCGCATGCTTCAGATGCTGATATTTCGATTTCAATGATTTTCAGAAGCCTATGACGTCATATGACGTCACATTTGAAATTGACTACGAAAGTTTGTACACGGTCCAGAGCCATTATTAATGGGCCGATTTTCATCAAATTTTCAGAGAATGTGTATATTAAGTTCTAGTTGTGCATCCCAGTGTCCGTTTTTCAAAATTCGAAAAGTCCATGGTTCTATAGCGAATTCAAGATTCGAACCAAGGTCGTAAATTTTTAAATGCTTATAAAATCGGTCCTATTTAGGACAGAAAAGTGATATTTGGTCACTATATAGGTCTCTAAGAGTCTTTAATATTTTGTGAAAAGAAACGTCATATGACGTCACGTGACGTCATTATATGATAATGTATTTTTAATATTAACAAGATTATTTCTATATGTTGAAATTGTCGAAGGGCAATGAAAATTTAATGACAAATGATTTAGACGCTGAAATTTCGATTTCAATGATTTTCAGAAGCCTATGACGTCATATGACGTCACATTTGAAATTGACTACAGAAGTTTGTACACGGTCCAGAGCCATTATTAATGGGCCGATTTTCATCAAATTTTCACAGAGTGTGTATATTACGTTTTTATTGTGTATACCGGTGTCCGTTTTTCAAAATTCGAAAAGTCCAAGCATATATGGCGGATCCAAGATTCGAACCAATGACGTCAATATTTAAATGCTTATAAAAACTGTCCTATTTGAGATAGAAAGTTGAAATTTTGTCAGTTAGTAGGTCTCTGGGTGTCTTAACAATTATGTGAAAATAAACGTCATA
>CM037793.1:21605336-21655336 GCA_021229015.1 Solen grandis
CACTGTCCTTCATACAAAATTAGACGTTATAAATCAATAGGGCCATTAAACCCCCGCCCCCCGCCCCACCAGGTTTAAGAAAAGTATGGTTCATTGATTTTCAGAGTTAATTGTTATAAACCTTATTTAATATGAGTTTACACGATCTGTGCCGAATAATCAGGGCATTTAGTTAAACGCATTAATGGTTAAGTAGCCTGTGATGTAAGGGTTTCCATAAAACTGTAGTGTAGATAATGGTACAATTATCTACGAATTAACCAAAAATCAACATCGTGCGTGGAAGTAAGTGTAAATCGGCCTACACACCAACTGTCAATCTAAAATGTTTGCATTCAGGTCGTGATAGGGTCTCAATAGTATTATAATAACTTACTCATTATGAGACCATTAATTCAACCGCATTTCGTGTCATTTGCAAGCCTATTGGGACCTATGAGATCAAGTTGAGAGTGAGTTGAAACTTATGCGAGCCTATTGGGACCTATGAGATCGATTTGAGAATGAGTTGAAACTTATGCGAGCCTATTGCGACCAATTATACGACCACATTGTTATTTTCACCCGTCGCACAAACCTTTTTCGAGTTCGAAGCGTTCAACACATGCGACCGATGAAGAGTGGTAGTTACCAATGGAAATGGCTTTTGGCTATTCCAAATATTGCCTCTGATATCCAAATTTCTTCCGAATTATTGTTGTATGGCTCCGAATTCTTATCCACAGATCAAAACAAGCTCATTATTTGTGAATTTTACAAATTCATTGACAATACGTCTGGATTTGGTTAAATTCTGATTTTTACGTCCTCTTGCCAAATATTTTGCTACAAATTTCTGTTCAAATTTTTATAGCTTATATTGCTCTAAACATTTTCCACTGATAAAACAAAACCTGTCTCCTATTTTATTATGTATCTCATTTTTTTTGTTTAGAGTACTTTTATACTAAAGCAATTTGTCTTTTATGTGTAAGTTCCGTATTTAGGGAAAATGTTTCAATAAGCCTAGCATAGGCTTTCAACCTGATCCTAATAACCTGGTATATGTTATGACATTTCTGTGTAAATTTCGTGAATAAAATAAGTTTAAACTAAATGGCTTTTGAGACCACGGAAACCGCATTGAAGCAACCTTGCAACCTCAGTGCGAATGGGTCTGGCGAATGCCATTTTTTGGTCGCAAGTCGGTCGCAATCCCGGTAAATAAGATGGCGGTTTGTGAAGAAAACGTGTGCATATTGTTGTTTGGGCCTACCTTTCCAGTGTATTTCTTAACATTAAATAAAAATGCAAAATTATAAATATCTATAGCGAGACCGACTGTCACTGACTTTGACCCTATCAGACGTTGCTTAGCTTAGGCAATCTGCATTTAAATTTGACCATATCACTACACTTCTCGCCCCTTTTATTTTTTGAAACTTGGCTAATCTAAAACCCAAGGCCTGCAAAATCTATCTGCCCCCATAACGTTACCGGCGAGTCTAATGGTTTTTCACTCCCCAGCAGAGAATCGGAAGACGCCGCGATCCAAGGGTAACGTATCCGATTACGGATCTGAAGGTTGTGGGTTCAAACCCCGTTGGGGGCGAGGACTTTTCATGACTTCCCAGGCGCAAAGTACTGGTACAACCCAGGAACCGTCGACAAGGATTAGTATAAGTTGTAAGATCTTGTTTCCCAATTGACGTAAAAATAAATAAGTTTAAACTAATCGGAGTACCACTTCCGCCAGGTGCCAACATAATAACGAGGATGGCTGTCGCCCATCCAATAGCTGACCCTACCCGACGTATTTCCAAATATTGCAAACAGTTTAGGTTTTCAAACCAAACCTGTCGAAAACAATATTCATTGAATAGTTATTTTTGTACAAAGTTTTACTTAAATTCACATATTGTATAGACATTACAATTCACATTTTACCTTTTTCCACTTTAAAATCAGCATTACACATAATTATCAATGCTATAAAAGAGTACATTTTTGTAAGAA
Organism: Solen grandis; assembly: GCA_021229015.1. NCBI lineage: Eukaryota > Metazoa > Mollusca > Bivalvia > Adapedonta > Solenidae > Solen > Solen grandis. The sequence continues at coordinate 21,607,332 of CM037793.1, forward strand.
AAATTAAAGAGATATGAATTGTTCTTTTTTAGTTCATACTAGCCTTGACTAGAAGTAGAGGTGCGTTATTCTGATTGCAATGAAAGTACTAATACAATGCTCCCACAAAGTCCTGATAGGTACAACACAATCTAACACACTTATGTTACACTTTTATTTTTGTTTAATGAAATATTGGAGTTCTCCAGCAAATCCTTAATAATATAGTTTAAGGAAAGAAAGGGGGGTTTTCTCTTTCTGTTATAGCATAAATAGAGCGCTTAAATTTTAATTACAACAAATAGTAGCGAAAATTCATTTATACAAAGCATGTATATTGATCAGCTGAATTATATTAATGCAAAATGTGGAGCTAATGAGATAAATACAACGATTCATAGTTCGGGAAACATCCTATATTATTATAAAACATATCTCCCAACATTGAAGCTTCGTATTCGTCGTCTGTTTACAAACGAATGGTGTTCATCTTTTAAATCGATTTAAATTTTCGTTTGGTTTTGAAAAATATATTGAAAATATAAAAATGATAAAATTTGTAATGCACTTACCACATTCATTTGAAAAAGAATTATGTAGAGCTAATGGAAAAGAAAATACATTGTATATTTTAAAAAATTGTCTGATCAAAATATCATTGAATATGAATACTATTATTTGCTTTACTGTAAAAAATATATAAAAAAGAATTAAGAGAAAACTATTTGAAAAACATAGCAAGGATGAAATAACGAAATTCGCATATTTAATATCTTCTGATAATATGAAAATAGTTAATGATATATGAATTAAACCTTATTCGTAACGATCTCTGTGTAATATAACTGTTCTGTAATTATTTATATTTGCTCTACATCCATATATAGACTGCACATGATATTATATTTTATACATGTAAAAACCTATACTTTATTCTTGGTATTTTTGTCATGTAACTTAGTCTTTGGTCAAAGGTAGAATTCTGCCGATTTGTCATGATAAAAATTTGATAATAGTTGGAAGTTGTTATCTACCTTGGACTAGTTTAATGTTTATTAAATTGGATTTTTTTTCTTTTTCTGACCGAAATCGGTGTCCACATTGCATAAGCAAGGTGTCGGTTTAAATGAGTCCAGCAGACATATTATAATGTATTATAACGATCCGGAGTGCAAATTTTGGTCGAAAAACAAAAGTGGTAAGTAAGTTTCTACAGTATACAAAAATGCGAGGGACCGCCGTGGCCGAGCGGTTACAGTCGTAGACTACAAATCTCTCGGCCCCTCACCGCTGTGGGTTCATTTTTCATGTGAGGAAGCCTTCCAGTTGGCTTGCAGTAGGTCGGTGGTTCTATCTGGGTACCTTTGTGTACTCGGGGTCTTCCTCCACCTGTAATTAGCTGGACGTCGCTATATGCTTATAATACTATCGCAGCGACAGTAAACCCCAATACAACAACAAAAATGCGACATCATAACATAAACAACTCTGTTTTCTCAGCGCTGTCGGCACTTTTATTTTAAATTGGGGGTCAAGTGACACCTTATGATATAGATAAATATATAAATTTTGAAATATTTGGGTAACATTTTGATAATTTGAATTTATTCAAATTAGGCATTTATGTGTCTCATGGAAAACCCTGCATTCAGCCATGTGAAATGTTTGTAAAATAAATAGTTGTTTCGCAGGAGTAGAAAGAATTAGGCATGGGGAAGCTTTGGTCTGAAGAAAATCAAGAAAACAAGAAATATATTTAAAAAGATATTCGGCCTAAATAAAATCAACAACAACTACTTCGATTTTTTTTATATAATTTATACAACTTTTATACAAATGTAGCGTATAAAAAGATGCAATAAGTACATTTGTAATCGAAAATAAAAAAGAACAAGAGCTGTCCAAAGACAGTGCGCAAAATTTTTAACCTTCGAAAAAAATGATTTTAAGAGTTACGTGCCTTTTTGAAATAATTCCCCACTTAGAAAGTTACCATATATTCCAGTATTGAGATGAATGGCAACAGTGTTTGAGAACAAAATGTCGAAAAGGGGGTATAACTGTACCAAATTAAGGGTTTCTTGCCCTTTGAAACTGTTTTTACCTTTTGATAATGAAAAATTATAACACATTGACCTTAACAAAATTTACAGGACCAGAAATTTTTTTAGTCGAAAAGGTGACAATACTGTGCCAAAATGAATATTAGGGTTATTTGCCCTTTTGAAATCGGTTTCTGTTTTGATAAGGACACATATTTTAAGTTTGAAGTGACTATGTTTTGATTGTTTTTTAGTAAATTACCTTAACAAAAAACTTAATCAACACAGAAAATTTTAAGTCGAAAAAGGGTCGTGACTATATCAAATTGAGTTTTAGGGTTATATACTCTCGTGATGGGTTCCTTTTTGTTATCGAAAAAGTAATGAAAGTTTGAAGTGAATATGTTTGACGGGTTTAGAAAGATGGACCTTAACAAAACCTTAATCAACGCCGACGAGAGGGTCATGTCAGTAGCTCTTCTTTGGTCTTCAAAAATTGAAATTAAAATATAAATATATATACATGTATATAATTATAAACATGCATGTTGTAAAAAATAACGTGCGATACGCAAGCATTAAACTATAAAGTAACAGACTTTTAACTATTTAGCTCGAACACACTAAAATCGCCGACTACTATTTGTAAAAACTGCATAATTCTGCTTTAAGGAGCATTCAATTAAGTTAATTAGAGAGATTGATAGGGAGATGACTGCTAATTGTAGGACACAAGTGATACAGAAAGCTCATATAAAGCCTTTTTATTGCATAAATCCTACATTAAGTAGTCGCCTTTGTTTTAAATTGCTGTGCGATATGTAATCACGGCAAACAAATACCCATATCAGCTAAAGCAACAACAAATAATCAATTTGTTGAAAAACTTACATGGATTGTAAAATACAAAATATAATCCACAATTAATAATAAGATTTATAGAAAAATGATAGTTACATGTACTTGGGTGCATCTACTGTTTTTTGTCTGGAGCACAACCCCACAAAATGTAACAGATATCCATCTCATCTCAGACTAGGAATATAGAAATATAACACTAGTCTTGCCCCAATATTTCTTTAATTTCTAGTTATTCCATTGTTTTTTGCTTGTTCAGAGCACAGTTCAGAAGTATTCAGGAGCAAAATCTAGGACCCATAACCTTAAGATTTGCAGGTTTACTACTCATTGATACATTAATTTAGATACTAATTGATGACAGAAGGAGAGTGTATTCTAAAATATATTTTCACATAATTTAAACAACACACCCCACTCTTCCTTTGATCTTTTCAACGGGAAGTATCACAGTCTATGACAGCATCTTATTAGACCAATGATAGTCAGGTTGGAAGGAACTCAAGTTTCACCTTATTCTTGTGTCTGACGTGTCACAAAATAGTTTCAATTTATAACTTTCATTAAGAGGGCATATAAAGGCAACATATGCTACCCTTTCATACAGACAAAATAGCTATTTGCCAAATTTGTTAAACTGCATCAAATTGAAAACTAAATACTAAGGCCTAAGTTAATAGCATTTTACCACATTAAACAGGCATACAAAAACAATTCAGGACAACTGAACAACACATTCTAAGTAAACAATATACAATGTATAATATGACATTCTACGCTCTAGAATATAGAGATCTTAAATGTATATGTGATCAGTAAAAAAATTAATTTGAAAGTTCAAAAGAAGTTTAAAGATGATGAAAAACAAAAACTAATTCATGAATATATATATATATATATATATATATATACTGCATTATTATTCTATTACTTTCTGCTTGTAAAATGATAAGTATAATGGTCATGATTTCTGTGTACTTTTAAACAAAACATATAGAAAACAAAAACAACAAAACAAATTTATATTACACATTCCCATTCGCAGACCAGTATAATGGACAAGATAGAGGCTCCAGTTTGCACCGTTTGGATTATAGTAGAAATGAGAGGATTTACACGTAGATACACATACTACATAAATGACAAATCGTAAGGTAGGGGAGACAATAATGGTCATGGTTTTAAATCTCGAGTCAGCTAACTGTGGCATGTAGTTATACAGGGTTTTAACTTCACAAATTTCAGCTTTTTTTCTTGTTCTTATTTTAATATACAATGAGCATAAACGGTACATTATTTCATTATAATGCAAAACTTTAAATATAAATATCAATTCCTGTTATGTCTATCTAAAATCTGATTAAAATCAGCTTCTAAATGACTCTTCTCTTTGCTAAGCTTTTAGACTCAAAACATCACCAGAAAACGTCTCCTCGTGACCTTTCAAACTGCCAGTCGGCGCCTAGATTTTAAGATTTTGCAGGTGAACCAATTCCTTTTTTAACCACTGAGAAGCCATAAATATGTACATGTTGCATTAACTCATGCAGTTTGTGTGATTTAGTCAGTTTGTAGATAATGTCAGCGAAAATGGTAGAATCAAATACGCCACGGAAGCAGCGTTTGAAAGGTAAATGCATTGTGCGTTTTTCGGTTTTATTTTTTTTTTAAACTTTTAAGACAAAACACTCTTGGGGAAAATTAAAATTGATTCAAATGAGAACAAAAAATTAAAATGTTCCTTAACGATTATAAAGGATCTACAAATTACTGTCAGGATCGATGTTGACATCACTACTAGAGATATCACTGGCACTTGTGTCAAATGCATTAACCAACAGTTTACATAAATCATTGTCAAATTATTCTTGTATATATATATATATATATATTATATATATATATATATATATATATACTTTACTACCACTGGTATCAATTTGTACATATTCCATAGCAGATTTTAAATCTGTTTAACCAAAAGGAGAACACTGTAAGATAATTTTATTCACAGCATGGCTGATCATTGAGTAGGGCATGCTTTGTTCTGACAGGTGTCTATGAACATATCTGATGTTACTGATTTTGGACAGTTAGGATAACCTACTAGGTAGCAAATAAGCTATACATGCAAATCAACAAGGATTGATGTTTTGATCCATTCTGACAATGAAACAATGTCATTTGATCAAATGTCTTGGCTGATTCTAAAACAAAATTAGTTTATTTGCATTTACCATGCTCATATCAGTCTTTGTTTTTGTTTGTTTGTTTGTTTTTTCATAAATTATACTATTAGTTTAAAAAAAAATGAAACCCTTTGCGGTTCGGTCAGAATTGTGGATCGGATCGGACTGCTCATCACTCAAGAGCCCTACTTGTAAATCTGATTCCTTATTATCCCCAAATTTGACATCTGACATCTATGTGACGTTCACCAATTGCCATATTCTTCACGTGCATTTTTACACCATAGTGGACTCTTATCATTATTTAAAAAAAAAAACTTAGCATTCTCTCATATAAGGGTTACACGCGTTTTACTTTGACCTCTTAATATGACCAAAACCTATGTGTTATTCATAAGGCTGGCTCTGAACACATAATCTTCTTGAAAATATCCTTCAATTTCTAATTTTTTTATTACATCTTTAAGACTTAGGGATGAATGAACATGTTTCTATTGAATGTGCCTATTTCTTATGAGCATAATCACAATATATTACACAACGTGGAGAAATAAAGAAAAGTGACAAAGAAAATTAAAGTTGACTCCAATATACCATTTCTTGTCTTTAGCAGCATCTTCAGAAGTTTTAGAAAGTGATTGAACTTCCGTAATTGTAGTATGATCTAGTTCAGTTATATCAACGTCTTCTTCCTTCCCCTGACTCCCTATGCAAAAAAGAATGTGAATGAAAATAATTAAAAATATATATATGTGAATACATTACAATCGTTACAAAACTGCTCTGTAAGTAGTGCTGAATCAAATACCGAAACACAAGCAAATATGAGAATGGTGGTTTAATGATTCAAATACTTGTATCGAAAGAGCCAGTACATAAGCATTATAAAACAAAGGTCATCTGGGGCAAGCTATCGGTTTCCCGGTAATAATCAATTTTTGGCGCATCCTTGATTTTTGAGAAAAAAATATACATGTATATATTTCGTGCCTTGTAAGTCACATTTAATCTAATATTTTTTTCCCGTGAATCTAATTATTGGGATAAAATTTGTCGTCCATATATACCACTTACCCGGTAGAACCTACTTGGTTGGTATTGCTTTTACAAGGCATCTAATATTCTATGCAATTATATCCACATTTTAAAAATGATGTTTATCCTAACTGTCAATGATCTTGGATATAATGTTATTGCATTTGATTTCATTTTTTCTACTTTGGAGCTTGATGTGTTGCTGATTCTTAAACATTTGCAGTTACCATGCTCATTACTGTTTTGGTTTCTCTAAATAAAGCTGTATATCTTAAGATAATTAATGGTTAACCTATAAACACGCTCTTCACGTAAAGGTGTACATTATAATTGAAACTATCATTATTGCAAAACATTACATATTGTCATTTCATCTTTACACAATTTGCCATTTCATGCATAAATATGACTTTGACCTATATGTTACGGGTACGGTTCAAGCACTTGTGTAAGTGTGCTGTGCTGATGTGGTGCTCTAACATAGTATCATGATTCCACTAATCACCGAGAACAGCTCAGGTTTAGGATGGACTGACAGTCAACGATAATTAGGGCCAATCAAGAAGCTTTGGATGAGAAAATGTTTATATCTAATTACAACAGCAACCTAAATAAACAGTTCTAGGTAACTACATATTTGACCTTCAGATATAGACTCTCAACATCAGCCAGAGTCTACATTTTATAATGAGACTAGTCCAATGCATTTGAGGCCAAATAGATCATCACGAATCAAGTTTGCTATATCGATGTAAGAAGTAAATTATTGAAGCCCGATTTGTGGTTTAAGAAAAGCATAATTTTGATACAGTTCATTTTTGAAGCTACAAAAAGGCTCCGGACCATGCCAATATTTCTTTTGTTAAGTATTTATGGTAGAAAGCCATGAAGAGATAAGTTATTAAAAAAAGTTTACTTCTGTCCACCTATTTGAGAATAATAATTTTAAGATGCTCTTTAAAGAGTATGTATTAGGAAAATATTCGACTCAAGGTAGCATATTTTGGTAGAACTAACAGGACCCCTGACCGTCCTGGAAACTAATACAAACTTTGGTTAAAAGTTGCGAGATCCACTATAATCAATATTGCTATCTCTCAGCAGATAAGCTAAAGAACAGTCCATTTCTAAAATAGTTGTACATCATTGAGACTTCATGATGCCAGAACATTTCTGTTTTGATTGTATCAGTCTTTATGATCATAACCATAACGTACTGCAGAACATGGAGGGATATAGGAAAACAACTTAAAATGTGAACATTACTTTTAAATTATATTTTACTCAAATATGTCCATCCTTACCACTATCAGCATCCTCAGAAAATTAAGAAGCTGATTGAACGTTCGCTCCTGTAATGTCATCTTCTTCAGTTATATCAACTTCTTCTACTGACTCCATTCTGGTAAAAACTGTCGTCGACACATCTATAATTTTAAACATGATTGTTAACTTACTGTTCAAAAATTTGCTCGTAAAGTATACATCAATTGTATCAAATTACTTCAGTCTTTCCACTGAAGATGAGGACTTACTTGTCAAATCATCTTAAAACCAATAGAATTGATTCAGTTTCAAACGAAAAAGATAGGCTTTCGCAAACGTTGCTTATATTGAAATAAGCATTTTTGTGTGTAGAAAATAATCATATATCCTAATATGAAATTATTAAATAATGATCATTTATACTTCAATACAATCAATGATTCTCAATGTTTACCCTTGTAAGTTTTTAATCTGTTAGCTTTGGTTTAAATATTGTCTATTATATTTTAGCAAAATCAAATAGGTTATATAAATCGTCATCAACTTAGTTTTGTAAATGGGTATCAATAAGTCCTATCACTGAGAATGAACTTGTAAAGTTTCCATAGCAGATTACTAATCTATTTAACAGAAAGGAGACAACTTTTAGATTATTTTATCCGCTGTATGGCTGATCCTTGACTGAGGCGCGCATTTTTCTGACAAGTGTATCTGTTTTGAATGTTTCTAATAAACCACAAGTCAGCTCATAAAAAATCCAGTCATGTTCACATGTGAATAATAATAAATGTTTTTATCCATTCTGACAGTGGCCTTGGATCTAACGTTATGGCCTTTAATTACATGTTTTTTATTCTTTTATTATTGAGCCTGATATATTGCTGTTTCTAAAACCAAACCAACTCATTTCATAAACCATGCTGGTTACAAATTTGGTTATTATGATTGAAACCCTTTATCTTTTAATTAATTAGGGTTTTAATCAGTGATTCGTGGTTAGGGCTGTGAATTGTACGTCCCGAATCCTGGATCGAATCGGATTGGCACCTGCCCAACAACCCACGTCCCTACTTTTCAAACTGATTATTTATCATTCCTTTATTATTTTTTGTATGTTGAATGAAATGGAAAGAAAAATATGTCTTCTCACTATATCTGCGTGGAATTTTAGGTGTGCATCCTAAAACAATCGATTTGAACGGCCAGAACGAGGTATCGGTGTAAATTTTCCGAAGCTTTTATATAAGGCCTGGGTAGAGACCCAGCGGAGGCCAATACGAAAAAATAACCGGAGCGGATCTCAGTAGAGATTAGAAGGAATATAGGAAAACAACTTTAAATGTCAACATTTTTAAATAATATTTTAATCCAATATGTCCATCCTTACCACTATCAGCATCCTCAGAAAATTTAGAAGCTGGTTGAACATTCGCTCCTGTAGTGTCATATTCCTCAGTTATATCAACTTCTTCTCCTGACTCCGTTCTGGTAAAAAATGTGACTGAAAAAAAACCAAATAATTTTAATCAGGATTTATATGCAGATATATGACAATCCTTGCAAAACTGCTCTACTTTTAAACAGTAACTATAAGTAATACTGAATCAAATACCGAAACTCTAAAAAATGATAAAGATAGTTTTATGATTCAAAAAATTGTTAAGACAGAGCCAGTACATCAGCATTATAAAACAAAGGTCATGAGCCCATCTGGGGCAAGCTTTTGATTACACGAAAAACACTAGGTTTAGGGACAATTTTGACTATTGAGAAAATGACTATCTTTTGTGCCTTAAAAATTGGGGTCACTATTAAACTGATATATTTTCATTTAATCTAAGTTTTGGGATAACATTTTCTTCCATAAAACCTATTAGATTAGTATTTTTTTAGTATCACAATATATTCTTTTACTCCAAACAACAGCTTAATTGCGATAGATTGCATATGTGGAATAATCATGATTTTTTATGGTAGTATCAACATATATTGAAATTTTGAATGTATAATCTTGAAATTTATAGTTTGGAGGCACCCTTGATTTTTTTAGAAATATTTTTCTCCATAATTAACACTTACACGGTAATATGGGATTACTGCTTTTCAGCAGAAAGTCCTTCTTGGTTTATACTTTGTTATTGTTATTATTATTATTATTTTCCTCCATATACCGTCGTAATTGCGCTAGGTTGCGTTAAGGTCTACACGTTATTATATTGAAAACATTGAAATGATAATTGATTATCTAATATTCTATTCGCGTTAATTAAGGTAAAGAATCGGGCATTCTTGTAAGTAAACCATAATATCAAAACCTGAAAGTAATGTTGACTTTACTGAATAAATTCATTGCTAACACATCTGTAGTTTCAAACATGATTGTAAACTTACTGTACAAAAATTTGCTCGCAAAGTATACGTCAGCTGTGTCAAATACTCCAGTCTTTCCACTCAAGATGGGAATTTATTTATCAAATCATCTCAAAAGACGTGAAATTGATCCAGCTTCAAACGAAAAAAAGGAAGGCTTTCGCAAACGTTACCAAAATTGAAAGTAAGCAGTTTTTGTACAGTAGAGTTCGTTTATAACACGAGTGCATATAACATTAGTGTGCTTATAACATTAAAAATTCAAAGTCCCGACCAAACCCCTTCTTTGTCTATGTAAAAAAATAATTGATACAACGTTTTTGCATATAACATTATCATCCGTATAAGGCCCGATTTTCCTGATCCCCAGGGTGATAACGTTTTGTTGTCCCGACATCATTGTGAATGGGCGTGATTGAGAATTGACAAACCGTGAAAATCACTCTCGGGTGCGAAGCAGTGCATTGCTGCCGTCGGTATTAATTTTAGAATGACTCTATTTGTGAGATGTTTTTTACCAATAAAGATACATACACAGGGTCAAAAATTTTGTGGCCAGTATATTTATGTCCAAATGAAATGGCTAGAGCGGCTCCCAGCAGAAAAAGAAAACACTGAACGTGGTCGCTCTAGTCTAGGAATGATCTGTGTGACGTTTATGGGATGTCTATTTTGACGTTAAGTTCAATATATCGTAATATGCATAAGATACGGGAAGTAACGGCTCGAGGAGATATGAGTCCAAAACGCAAACATATGCCATTTTACATTTTTTTACCTTATGCTTATTAAAGCAGATAAATTATATTTGTTGTATATCTTTATTAAACAGTTCACGTACGATAGCATAAAGCACGGTAATTATCATAACATATGCAGTTCCCCTGTAGAGTTATCGTTCGTGAAAGTACATACAAATACAGCTCCACTCGTCGCATTTAGATTTATTTCACAGTGTATCGGTTTAGTAAAGTTATTTACCTTGTAATATATATAATTAAATAAAGTGAATAATATGTTCACATATGCATTTATAAAATTGTAATGGGATAAACATTATTTTTAAATAATACAAGGACATAAACATCACTTGTTTAAGCGCAGATTACGAAAACACTCGATAATTACTGAGTGTAAAGCAAGTCTGCTCAGAGACTGAAATATGTTTATAACATTATATCATTTATTACATTCAAATCACCCTGGTCCCCTAATGTTATAAACGAATTTTAATGTATGTAGGAAATAATACTATATCATTATATGAATTTCATTATAGCAACGACCATTTATACTTCAATACAATTGATGATGCACAATGTTGACCCTTGTAAGACTTTGATTTGTAAGTTTTTGTTTAAATATCATAATTCATGATTAAATATCAGAATATTAGACTTCTTGTCAATTTGCAATTTTTTCCTATAATGTTATTGTTTATGTTTTGATCTTTTACCCTTGTGTGCCCTGAATCAAACACGTCAAATGTGTTTTATAACTAGATACTTATCAGTTCTACCACTGGGTATGAACTTGTAAAGTTTCGATAGCAGATTATAAATCTAATTTACAGAAAGGTGACAATTTATAGATACTTTTAACCTTTGTATGGCTGATCATTGACTAAGGCATGCATTTTTCTGACAAATGTATCTGTCCTTGAATGTTTCTGATGTTACTAAATTTTATAATTAGGATAAACTACAAGACATCTCATATAAAATGCAATCATATTTTTCATGTTGATGATAATTGATGTTTTGATCCATACTGACAATTACCTTGGATCGAATGTTATGGCCTTTGATTTCATGTTTTTATTCTTTTATTATTGATGTTTTGCTGTGTCTAGAGTCAAACTAGTTCATTTGCATTTACCATGCTCATTAGAGATTTGGTTATTTTGAATTAAACTCTTAATCTTAGGATTTTAAGTTTCAGTCAGTGATTCGTGGTTAGGCCTGAGTGGTACGTCCCGAATCGTGGATCGAATCGGATTATCACTTGCCTAACATGTCAAACTGATTCTTTATTTTCCCAATATTCGACATCTGAACCCCTTGCTACGTAATCTTACTGACACGCTCTTCAGGTAAACGTGTACACTATAGTTGAATCTATTACTATTTCAAAACATTACATGTTGTGTTTCCAGCTTCACACATTTTTACAATTGACGCATAAATGTGATCTTGACATATGTTACAGGTATGGTTCTTGCAGTTGCGTGAGTGTGCTGATGTGGTGCTCTAGCATAGTATCTTGTTTCACGAGATATCATTAGTCACCGAGAAAAGCTCAGGCTTAGGATGAACTGACAGTCAAAGATTATTAGGGCCAATCAAGAAACATTTAAATCTAATTGCAATATCAACCTAAGTAAACAGTTCAATGTCACGAAAAATTTGACCTTCAAATATAGACTCTCAACATCAGGTAGAGGCAACCATATATTATGAGACCAGTCAAATGCATTTTAGGCTCAATAAATCAATATGGATATTGTTTGCCAATATAATTATAGTAGAATATAATTAAGGTCTGCATTGTGGTTAAAGAATAGCAGAAGTTTCAATCAGTCATTTGAGATGGTACAATAAGGCTCTGGACCATACCAATGTATATTATTATGGTAGAAATCCATAAAGAGATAATTTGTTCAAATTTGAATTTTTCCCACTGATTTGAGAAGAATAATTTTTAAATGCTCTTTTCATTAATGAGGCTTATTGATGAATGAAGAGTTCTATATTTAATTCGTCCACATAATACAAAACAACATTGAGAAATAAAGAAGAGTGAACAGTTGACTCCAATTTGCCCCTCCTTACCTGTAACAGCATGTTTAGCGAATTAGCAGTTGATTTACCCTCTGCTTCTATAATATCATCTAAAACATAAACAATATTTATATGCAAATACATGACAATCCATTCAAAACTGCTTTGCAGTTATACAGTGACTATAAGTAGTGGTGAATCAAATACCGAAACACAATAATATAAGATAATGATGACTTTATGATTCAAATAATTATTCAAATAGAACCAGTGGTTATGAACTCATCTGTATTCAAGCTATCGGATACAGTCTTGACTTTGTGAAATTGTTTTTGTGTCTCTTAATTTTAGGAAGGTTTTAATATTTTTGCTGAATCTAAGTTTTGGAACATAACTTTCTTCCAGTATTACCACTTTCCCGGTAATTAGGGCTTTCTGCCTTTCAGCATTGTTTTTATTATTATTCTTTATCCTTAAAGAGCAAAAAAAGAATCTTTTTGGCAGAGTACAGCTTTCATTTTCTTTAAACTCTTGCATAATGTATATACATGTATCACTTTTTAGTTGCGAACCCCCAGATTTATTTTCACAGATTTGAAAAGATCAAAGTTCTATTGTTAAACCATGTTTCGAGCTTTGGAGATGTAAATAAATGTCGAAATACTTCGGAGTGCAAAGAGGAATATGAGCAGAACAACCTACCCACCGCAAACCATCTTAAAGGCTCCCTCATATGAAAAATATGACCCTGCTGGAACTCGAACCAACAATTTTGAGGGGCTACCTAGTGTAAAATCAGCGACTATAACCGTGGCAAAAGATTTTTTCCGACATTATATTATATGCTCTACTTTATCATGATTTGAAAAGTATAAAATTAGATAGCAAACTGTCATTAATATATTCAATATTAATTATCATACAATTATTATTTTCATTATATACAACATGTCACACAACATGTCAGATACTTAGTGTTATCTTTTATGAACTGTCTTCACCATAGTCATAAACATTCATTCTTAAGCATGTTGTATCAGAAGCCTTTTATTTGATATTGGATATATATTTCAATACTGTACCCTTTATTTTTAGAATTAAACATGTAGAATAATTTCGATTGAATATTTATCCAATCATTCGATAATTGCCTTTACGCTGGAAGATAAACAACAACACACAACATATTGGGTGTAAAATAATTTCAGACACAGACGTGTGAATATGAACACTGAAGTTTCGCCCATTGTCTACAAATGAATCAAATCATTTTTTCATAACAATTTGCATGTTTATACATGTATATAATTTACTGAGTAGGGGGCAATAGGGACTGCCCTTCGCATATACTGTATACATATTTTGCAGGGGTGCTTATGAGGAATCTTATCAGGTTTACTTCAGGTCAAGTTTTAACTGGTAAAACATAAGTTTATTATCATAAGGCTTTGGAATAAAATATTGGATTGATTTCAATAAAACTTGAAACAAACATATTAAAATAAACACTTTACTGTGAAGCATTTGACTTTTTTAATTACAATATTGCTACTAAAACTGAATAGAAAAAATAAAACAAGAGGGTCATGAAGGCCTGAGAGCCAGATATTCGTGGCAGGAAAAAAAACATTAAAACCGCAAATATCTTATGATATTAAGACAATTGGTTCTCCACCATCCACATCTTGGTAGAGAGTGATTAAAGGACCATCCTTTGTCATAATCTTTTGAAATCCAGTCAGTACTTTTCGACAAGAAAATTTCTCAAATGTGTACTATTTGCTTTGAAAAAAACCAAAAAAACACGGGCTGCGTCCCCTTGTCAGTACCTTTGGACAAGAACATTTTAGTTGCCATGACAACCAGATTTCTGCATGGAATCTAATTCTTTGAACAACTTATGACAAAGACCAGCCAAGGAACATTTTGTGAAGTTTTGTGACAATTGGCCCAGTAGTTTAACTTCAATGTTGACGACGGGTGCAGGACATTTCATCGGTCACAATAGCCCACCTTTGTTAAAGGTGAGCTAAAATTTGGTCTGCCACAAACGTATTAATTTTGTTTACTTTGACTTAATATTTTGATAATGGCATTTCCGTCATTTGTTTATGTATGTATGCATAAGACAGATATAGTGTTGCCGTACTGTGGAATAATGAAATCATAGAAAAGTGGGATGATACCACACCCTTTCGCATGATACCTGGGCTGGTCAAGCAGTCCTGAAACTGAGTGCAAAGGATATAGAAATATACCAGTATCATATTAAATGACTTTGGTATGTATTAGCAGAGGATCAAACCCACAAACTCCTTTTTATGTGGTAGAAACTCTAAGCACTTGGTCACCTCGACCTAATTGCCTTTTCTTAAAAAAGAATGTGTGCATTTAAGAGAAATATAAAAGAAATATGTATTGGTATACATGTAGCTGCTTGGAATAACTTATTCAGATTATGAATTAAACACCTATTAGAAAATATTGCTCTGTAGGTATTACATCTACCAGTATATCTCAGAAAATTATTCTTTTCGTTTTGGGTTATTCTGACAACCTGACTCAAATAATGATAATAAATATATTTTGAGTTTTGTGTAGGTAGGACAATCTGTCATCTCAGATGTGTAGTATTACCAATGTCAGTAACATTTGTGTAAACAAATCAAAAGTCATATTACAGTGTTGTGCTTGAGTTAACCGTCGCTACGACATCATTTCAGTTATATGAGACCCTGGGGTGCACAGAAACATCAAACCACCCCAAGACAGCTGTGTGTGTGTGTGTGGGGGGGGGTCTTTACATAAAAACAATGACTAAGCTGGGACTAAATTTGTTTTTGAACATAAAGATCTTTGTCCTTAAATATATCCATTTTTGACAAAATAGATATTTTATGAGCTTTTTATCTTCGGTTACCTAATACTACTTTAGCTATACATATTCTTGTCAACAGGTCTGCAACGAGTAGCGGCGGAGACCTTGGTTATCCACAAATTCTACCAGAAAATATTGCAAAGATCAAAGGATAGTGATTTTTTTTTCTTAAAAACTTTTTACAAAATTAAAATGAAAGAAAATTATCTAAATTTAAAAAAAAAGAATCATTGACCCAAATTCGACAGACAATTATGTCTCGTTGTATGAAACAGTATCAAATATTCTGTTTAAGTTTATCAAGCTTAATAATCGAATTTATTGGTAATAAGCCTGTAATTCTTATAATGAAAATAAATTATTGCAAAAAATCGCCCCAAAATAAAAAAAAAAAGACATGGTATTGATCCAATGTCAAAAGGAAAAATAGGCTTTTTGCAAACGTTGCCAATATTAGAAGTAAGCATACTTTTACGTAGAAGTTAAGCATATATCCTCATAAAAATTAATTTCTGGTTTCTTATAAAAAAAAATACGCTTTTGTGCCTAGAATCCTGTAGGTTGAATAAATCATTGTAAAATTATGATCGTAAATGGATACTTATCATTACTAGCAATGGGTAAAAATTGTAACGTTTCCACAGCATATTATAAATCTGTTTTACAGAAAGGAGACAACTGCAAGATCATTTTACCCACTGCATGACCGATCCGTCACTTGGGTATGAATTTCTTTTCTGAAAAGTGTCACTGTCTTTAAATATTTATGTTGCTAAGATGCCAGCACATGCGCAGCTCCATTAGGCCTAAACGTCAAAATATTAAACGTCTTAATCTGCAATAAAAACTGGAGAGTGAGTGGGGTGTTGAAGGCTACGCTTATATTCAGCAACAATCTAATGTAACTGAGCGTATTTTCTAAGTAAGTAATGTACCTAGTACTGCCTTCTTGTGGGAGACGGTCGCATGATTCAATTCCATCGACGTTAACATTTTGATAGTAACCGACAAGCGCTTATTTTCCGTCTTTATCAATAGTAATTAGTAAGAGATTCATTGTTCAAAATTAAGTTCTGTAAAAGTATATGTTATGAAACAGCCTAAATTTGATAGAATTTGCTGATACTATGACTCTCTTGGAAACCAAACAGATTTCGGTGACATCTGCTGGCTCAGAGCATAAGCTAAATATCAAATTTCTATAAAATATGTTTTTCATCTTCCATACTTTAGGATGAATTTCATTGAACATTGACATTTCTGTAATGAATTTGTCAATTTTCATTATTACCAAAACATACTACAGAACATAACAAGAGCATGGAATACAGAAAAAACATATTTTTAACGTTTAAAGTTTATAAATTAAATTTGCCTTCAATAGGCTCCTCATTACCTCTAGCAGTATTCGCAACAGACCCAGAGGTTGATTGACCCTCCGATCTTGTAGTATCATCTTGTTTACTTATAATCTCTTTCCCTGGCGCCCTTCTGACTGCAAAATCAAATACATTTAAACAAGAATTAATTGCAGATACATTACAATCCATGAAAACTGCTAATACAGTAACTTTTAATAATGCTGGCACAAGAAAATACAAGAAAAAAATTGACCGAAGCGTCAAAGAATCGGGCCGAAGAACTATTGTTGTTGGCGTGATTCTCCGATATTGCGGGAAAATGATGTAATATCCATTTCACTGCTCTGCTGGTAATTGCTCCTTTACTTAACGCAGAAATTCATAAGGAACCAGCCAGTAAAAAAGACCGCATTTGATACGTTTGAACAGGGTTGCTTGCAAAGCTTTTCTACGGTAGCACACATTTTGAATCGGACAACTTTTATATTTAGACATCTATATTTATAGATTTCCCCCTTTTTCTTCGCAGAGAAATAGTTTCCAAATTTTGTTTTCTCTCTTATCACTAAATGGCTATAATGTTCATGCTTATTTCAGTACGATTGCGTTATGGAAGACGAAACTGAATTAAATGTGCTGGTAATCGATGCTGTAGATAACATGTTTAATAAACTATAATGAAAAAAGAAATTCGGAGATATTTTGAAACATGACTGGCTGGAATTTCCAGCGACAGGCAACGATATATAGATATAATTTCTTCTGTATAATACTTGGCCCATTACTGCAGTGGGTAAAATAGTCAGGTATGATCGCCATACAAACGGCGTTGAAAAGGGGTGTGGGTTCGGGTCACAGCCGAAGAACATTTTTTATTATATTTCTTTTTGAAGACTTGGGTATATAAAAAAATGAACGTTTGTTATTTTAGATTTCCTTCTACATATTCATATAATCTTGCAAACTGTGAGCAAGAGAAATGGGGAGAGTAAGAGTGGCGATATGCATATTGTTAGAAATTCACTGAGACAAATGATGATCTTTTTTTAACGACCGTGTTCAAGCAAAGTCAAAGCGGATTTATAACATTGGGTGTATTGGCGTCCTTGAGATCCTCGTTCATTTTATTTACTTTGATAAACAAAAGAATTGGCATCATCATATTAAAAACCATGTATTCTCAGCGTTTTGATGGTCCCTATAAATGACGTTGTATATAATACCTAAAGGAGTAAAATAAAATCCATTATTTTTTCTCATTTATTTCTGGCAAGATATTATTTCTTAATGCATGATAAGAGAATAATTTGTAACGAATGAATTCGTCGCTAACTGAGATAATTTTAGGCACAAACTTTATCAGATATTTCTTCCTGTAATGCAATATATTATCTTAAATATATATATATATATATATATATATATATATATATATATATTATACTAATAATATTATATAATATATTATATATATATAATATATTATTTTAATATTATTATTTGTTATTTTTATTATTATCATCTTTCTTCCACCCATTTTATGCTCGCAATTACGACCAGATAACGAAAGGTACAATTATGTAATTTTAGACATGCATTCACATGTATCTAAACTTGTGCCTAGTGGTATTAATATTTTATTTGTTTTCTCATTTTGCCGCTAGGTGGCGCTTTGCTGAAAATCACGCTTTTGTTTATAACTCAAAAAGTTGTAGTCTGATTCAAATGCGGTTTTCTCCATTCTATTCTTTGTTGACAACCCAATAGAATACGCGTATAATGTATGTATCTGCAATTAATTTGGGTACGGAAAATATTTGCGCTAGTAGGTCTAGGAAAAACATGCCCATTTTTATTTGAGAACAGTTAGAAGAATTATATTTGCTGCATATGATTTCAAAGTCATATACTCAAAGGAAATATATTGGATGGCAAATTTAGTGAATGCATGGTTTGTCGTTCAAGCGTTTAAAATTTGGAAAAATAAAAAATTCAAAAAACATGTTGATGTTTTTTTTTCTTTTTTTTTGTCACCCTATACTTTATTTTTTCCCCTCAATTTTCAGGAAATATTTACAGGTTATGTAGTTTTATGTTTCAAAGGGCCTCACAATTTCAAAAATAAAAAAATCAAAGGCCAAGGTCATATTACGATCATTGTTTTTTTTCTTCGGTCCAAATACAAAGTAAAAAAATATCGAGAGGATATGGACAAAAGTGTAAGTTCTTGAAGAGCTCTTTTCAGTGATGATTAGGTTTTGAAGATCGGGCTTGATTTAGGTAATTTTACGACAGTCCAAATTTTTATCCTTTTTTAACAATTGTAAACCAGTTTTTATGATTCAAATTGTGATTTTTAAGAAATAGAATATTTGACCCATGCGACTTTTCAATTGAATTGAACTTTTAGTTACATTGTTAGGTATGTAACGGCAAATTTCAGTTTTGACTCTCAGTTTGCCGCTAGGGGGGCATTTTGCTTGAAATCACTCTTTTGCTTATAACTCAAAAATTTCTGTCTGATTCAAATGTGGTTTTCAACATTCTGTTCTTTGTTGACAGCCCAATATAATATAATAGGTATTTTTGTACCAGAAAATATTTGGGCTAGAAGAGGTTGAATGTTCGAACCTTGCAAAAATGTCTGCATATGAGGGTAGGGCTATCAAGAAGCATTCCCATTTTTGAGAACAGCCCGAAGAATTAAGTTTACGCATATGATTTGCAAGGCATATACGCACATAATATATGGGGTGGCGGATTAAGGAAATGCATGGTTCGTCGTTTAGAAGCAGAAACACTTCACTAAAATATTGCAAAAATCAAAATTCTAAAAACATGATTTTTAGGTTTATTGTCGCTCCTGACTTTAATTTTAGTTTGTTCAATCTTCCTGATAGTTTTACAGGTTATGTAGTTTTATATTTCAATGGACTTTACAATTTAAAAACATATAAAAAAAAATGGTCAAGGTCATATTACGAATATTGTTTTTTTCTTCGGTCCCAAATTGCTTAAAAACTAAAAAATAGTTTATGGAGAGAATATGGACAAAACTTAAGTGCTTTAAGAACTCTTTTCAATGAAGTTTAGATTTTGAAAACTGGGCTTGAATTGATTATTTTACGACAGTTCAAAATTTGATCCTTTGTTGCTGATCATTTGTAAATAATTGTTTATGTTTCAAACTGGATATTTAATGTTCGAACCATGCAAACTTGTATACTAAATGGAAATGTTTGCTGAATTTCTAGATACCAAAGGATGTTGTTTCAGCGAAAACCGGTGCTGTCGCGTTAGGGACCCTATTCTATTTTTACCCTTTATCCTCCAAGCAACGACTTAATTGCGATAGTTTGCAAATGTGCAAGCATTTTTCCGTATAATCAATAGACAGCGAGGTATTGAAGCTATAATTTTCAATTTCATGGCGGCATATGGCGTCAAAAATGACGTCAGCTAAAATGGTTTAGTTGCAGCGTACAAATTTATTTCTTGAAATTTTCACATAATGTGTATATTAAGTTCTAGTTGTGAACATCCAAGTACGTTTTCCCAAATTCGAAAAGACCAAGGTTCTATGATTAAATTAAGGTTCTAGCTTTGGATCTGAAAACGAATTTAAGTATTACTAGGAATTCAGAGATGCTAGGTATTTGGACAAAATATTTACAAATTTACCAAAAGTCATATTATACTATTATGCTGAAGTTTACCGTCACTACAATATTTCAGTTATAAAGTGATATTCGGGCTAAATACACGTGAAGAAAGGCCCCGGAGTGCACAGAGGCATCTGAGCAGAAACACCAAACTACCGCAAGCCAGCTGGATGGCCATGAAAAATGTGACCTTTGTGAAACTAGAATACACAATGTTGAGGGGCTACGTGATTGTAAGTTAGTAACGGTAACCTCTGGTCAGAGAATTCTCCCTCTTTTGCAGTATATGCTCAACTTAAGCATCATTTGAAAAGTATGAATTTAGATTTGTCATTAATGTGATCTGATTAATATTATCAAACAATTATTATTATCATTATATATACACATATACCACACACACACACTCACACCTAGTGAAATCTTTTATTTCTTCTCCATACATTTATCATTTAATCTTAATAGTGGGGCTGTTAAGGGCCCTATATGGTAGGATCGTGCACCTTGGATTAAAAGCATGAAACTTGATAAACGTGTGCAAAATGGCCGCCAAAATGGTTGACAAATTCTTCAAACGCTTTTATGTTTGTAACTATATGTGGTAAATGTATAACCTTTGTGTCTAAATATACAAATTCCTGGCCAAGGAAGCCATTGAGCTTGCAATTAAATCGATATATATATAGCTATTCCGTGAAAAATAAATATTTTAATATCATATTAATTGGCCATTTATATACAACCAGTGAATCATTGTCCCTTAAGTACTCAACAATAGTATCAAAATCTGTTTAAAATATACAATCAACCAATCAACTCATATGGTATATATGAATGGTATATATCTAAATAAAAGAAATAAACTATTAAATGATCTGTTTTACCACATCAAATAACAGTGTTGAATTAATACTAAATATAAACGTCCAATACGAGCCACATTACAATTAATTTTATGAAGGGTTTTACTACACATACAGAAGTGTCATGAATTAAAGTACATCTCGCTATCAAATCTACACATTTATATTCACTCATAGGAACAAGTTACTTCTTTCACAATGACGTAGGGCTGTGCATTTAAAATAACCTTGCTGCATTGCACATGAACAGTCATTTTAGTGCAACCCTCAGTTTGCAGGACTTGATAACCTTTTTATAGTGATTAATCCCAAACATGCTTTATTTGGTAGGAAGTTCATACTGTTTCGTCGCTTCGGGTGCAAGATATCGTGAAGTAAAATTAACAACTTTTCAGAAGAGGCATAAAGCTAATTCACATGAAACTTAATTATTTTAGTGCATTTTCGTTGTGTATTTTAAATTTGTTTAACTAACTTAAATCGCATTTAACAAATAATAGTAATTATGTCAATTTGGGTGCAGCTTTTGATATCACTATATCATGATTATATGGCAAAAATATTACTTATATTACTGTTACTATATATTCAATCCAAAATCCGATTACAGTATGTATCAAATATTTATGTAGTATGTATTTTTTTTAAAGAAATCTTTGAGATGGAACAATAAAAAACGATTTTTTTGGTAAATTAAAACTGTTTAAGAAAAAAGAAAATATAATTCGGACCTCATTAGTCTGAGTTAACAAATTTTTAACAAACTATTGCTGTTATTTTCTATTTGTGTCTCTTGGGGGTACATTATCATTACGATAAATATAAAATCTCATGAAAGCATCCCATTATTTTTTTAAATTTTAATCCATGATAATTTCCGAAAATCATATTTTAAATCTAACGCAAAACGTATATGTATATATGTATATATGTAAACCAACAAACGCTGGATCTAACTTTAGATAGCCGGTACTTTTTCAGCGAAACCTAATTTGTATATATATATGATGAATGTCTGTGAGGTACTTATTATTGAAATTACTAGATCTGTATATGAACTTGCGTAATTAAAATCATCGTCCATAAAAATCTTGTCATTTTTTTACATTATATTTCGTATCAAACAATTACGAATAACTTTGAGAGTATGTCAATATCCTCAACACCACTAGACCATCTTTTACTTATCGATGTTGTTTCTTGAACAAACTTATTTGGACATTGGTTTTAGTAATACAGATATGAAACTCTTAGCTTCGGCAATCAACCTTAGATGAATAACCCAATTTCACAACAAAACGTCCCTGTCAATTATTAAGCAAATTATCACAAAAAGAAGAAAAAAACATCGTTTCCAATGGTTGGTTTCATCGCCTGCAGATAATGTTGTCTCGTATACTTTATTTAGATAGACCCGTTGTACAGACGTAGTAAGCAGATCCTAATCTGATCAGATCTACGAGTATATCATTATCATCCTCATAATCCTTAATTGTATATTGAATATTTACAATTTTGATTATTCCAAGAATAAAATGATGTTATTTATTTTGTATGTATGTTCTTATACAAAATCCACTATGAATGTAGTTACTACTCTTAAGTCGTTACTTCTTGTATGTTGTACACACACACACACACACACACACACACACACACACACACAGAGCTTTATTTGTTATATTTTTTCGTTATTTATACAATAAGAGTATTTAACTTTCAAACAGCGATAATTATATTATAATTTTTTTTTTTTTTTTCCTTTTCCATACTTTTTTTAATGTTATTCATTTCGGGGTTATGAATGTTTTAAAATTTTTGATTTGCAACATTAAGTTACGGCTTATGTCTGTTTTTTATTTTTTTTTATTATTACTAGCTACTTTCATTCCGCCTCAGACTCATTCTCGTTACCAAAAAGGCCATTTAGGTTGGATTTCTTGTACCGATCATTATACCCTGCTGTTTATGCCATTGTTTTTACAAAACTGCCCATTTCATGACAACTTCACCTTTCTGGGTAAGTGCTCAGTGTACTGTGTGATGCTTCCAAATTATCCATTGTTATTGCTGTCCGTCTTTTGTGCACAAACCATCATTCTTTTCATATCAAATATCTAGGCCAGGAAAGTCGTTTCGAGTTCGTATTAAGTTTCTTTACTGAAATTGGTCTCTGTCCTCTGTCTTGAGCAGGGCCAGCTGGACTAAGAGTTAATTTCCTGAAGTCATTTTTATGTATCAGTACACGTTCTTGAACAAAGGTGTTCTGCTCTTTGTACATATTAAGTTTTAAAACACGTTACCGCATAATTTAGAAATCCATTTAATTTCAAAATGCTGCTTTTGTGATGGGGTGCATTACAGGAATTTGTGCAATGATTATTTAAAAATCTTAGTTTAGAAACTGATCATTTTGAACCTGCTTTGCTTAAAATAAAGAACTCCATAATATTTTATTTAATAAATACCATATATATATATTTGGGTCAGATAGTAACGTTTAGAATTTCCTTGATACCAGGATCATGATCGATTAATAGCCAGTTATCCAATAGAAAATGAGTTGTTTTTGATTGTCTTATCTCCACAAGAAAAGTAGTATCGATATCTTAGCATTTCAATTGGAAAACAGCCGTTTTCAATCGGAAAAGCTTTATTTTCAACGTATAAAATGCACGATATCATACATTTTCATAAATAAAACATTTTTAGAATCAGAAATAAGTAAATGAGTCTCCGTGGCACTGATGACAACACTGCAACGTTATTTTTCATGGGTTCAACTTTTTAAGCAGTTATATAGAGGATCAACATTTGATTATTTATACAACAGGAATTAAAATTCTGACCAATAGTTTGTGAGAGGATTTTATTATATTTTAGATTAAACGATTTTTGTTGCCATGGAAAGCAGAGGACTGACTGCATGAATCAATTAATGAATTGTCGTTTTTATGATAATTATCACAACATACTACAGAAAGTGAAAAAAAAAACTTGAACAGGATTTCATCAAGACATGTAAAATAAAACCCTCTGTATGGTTAAGATTTCTTGACATCTTTATTATATGGGATCATTCACTTGAAGAGTTAGAAACATTTATCGACAACTTAAATAATTTTCATCCGAATATTAATTTTACATGTACAATATCTGACCAGTCTGTCTCTTTTTTGGATGTAACAGTAATAAAAGAATCTCTTCAAACTGAAACAGACATTTTTCTGAAAGAAACAAATAACCACCAATATCTCGACTATACATCGTGTCATCCTAAGAAGTGTAAAGACGGAATTCCATATAGCCAAGCAAAGCGATACAGGAGGATTATTTCTAATGATTCGAAATTCAACGTTTCTTTCCAGCAACTACGGAATTTTTTCCTTGACAGAAACTATCCAAAATCGGTGATAGACAAAGCTTTTAATAATTTGTCCCGTATGTCTCAGGTGGATGCATTAGCCTCTGCGACTGGTGAAAAGAAAAGTGTAATTCCTTTCCTTGCTATGTATAATACAACATTACCAAATATAGGCGGTATTCTACATAAATACTGGGACCTTCTGAAGTTATCGAAAAGGGAAAATCTGAAATTTGGTCACAACAATTTTAAACCTATTGTTGCGTACCAGCGTCCCAAATGTTTACGTGACTATTTAGTGAAATTTAGTGAAAACTTTACGCATAATGAATCTAAAACTTTTCTCTCTAAAAGTTGTAAAAGACCTAAGTGTTCTCACTGTTCCCATATAAATACTGGCTCGTTTTTTTCTAGCCATGTTACAGGAGAAAGGTTTGATTTGCGTTGTAATACAGACTGTCAAACTAAGAATGTCATTTATCTTATTACATGTTCAAAATGCAACATGCAATATGTTGGTCAGACCAAGCAAAATGTCTCAAAACGTATGAACAGTCATAAGTTTGATACTCGTAATTTTATGGACCCTACATTTTCCTCTACCGTTGCTTTACATTTTAATTTAGAAAATCATAATTTAAATGATTTCTCATTTATGCCTATTGATATTATCAATAGCAACATTGATCGCCTGTGCAAAAAAACCTTTTGGATACATAAACTTAGAACTCATGTTCCTGAAGGTTTAAATTCTAAACTACTTTATACAGTAGATTAATATGTGTCACTTATGTCTACTTGCATGGTAGGTATTTTTTTTTTCGTTTTTTTCCTATTCATGTTTTTTTTATTGCAATAAGCTATAGGAAATGTTTGTATTTTATATCCAAAACAGTACCTATCTCATTTTGACGTTATAAATAGTACGCATAACGTCTGCACTTTCCCGCTTTTTTGACGTTACGTTATTCATGGTGACGTCGTTTCCGTTGTTTATGTTTGAAAGTTATTGTTATCCTGATGAAGGCGTTAGCCGAAACGTTGAAGTAATAACAAATAATAATTTTTCCTACGTGTTGTCGTTGATTTTTTCCACACTACAGAAAGTGAAGGAATACAGAAAAGTAGCTTTTAATGCTTTATTTTTTTTAAACTTAAATTTACCTCCTATAGGCTCCACAATACTCCTAGCAGCATCCGCAGATTCTTCTACCTGACTCCCTTCTGTATCAGAAGTTCCAGTTAGGATATTTGACTGCAAAATTAAATTTGAAAGGAGTTAAATGTAATCCCTACAAAATTGTTTGGAGTTATACAATAACTGTGAGTATAACTGAATCAAATACCGAAACAAAAGAAAATATGATAATGGATAGTTTTATGATGAAACAACTGTTTAGATCGTTCGTAATAATTGTTGAAAGTACATTCAGATGTTTGAACAAGTGTTGAAGTTCAAATTTTGAGTTTTAAAAATATATGGAGAGATTTTAAGAGTACTGTATAACCCTAACACTGGTACAAACTTTCGGTTAGACCGTAACAACACTAAGTTGTGGGGCACTCTAAATTTTGCGACATCTTTTAGGTAAAAAATCCCCATAATTACATTTACCCGGTAATATGGGCTTTATTCTTGATTGCGATAGGTTGCAGATTTGAAAGGGTCATGGCAAGTTTACGGTATAATCAAAATATTATTTAGCCAAATTTTGAAATTTATAATGATATTTGATTATGAATATTCTGTTTAAGTTTATTAAGTGAAAGAATCGAGCAATATTGTAAGTTAACCAAAAAATTGAAAGTGTAATGTTGAATTTACTGAATAACATCATCCTCTGTAATTTGCACATAAGAATAAACTGTACTGTACGGAAATCCGCTCGCAAAGTTAACGTCAAATGTGTCGAAAGAAATTATATTTCTCCAATGCCAAAAGTAAAAGGTAGCCCTTCGTAATGTTGCCAACATTGAAAGTAAGCAATTTTTTGTGTAGAAAATTAAGGATAAATAGTTATATAAATGACAAAATGACACTGGTGATTGAAACTTAGATACAAATGATGATGTAGAGTGTTGACCCGTGATATTATTTAACCTGTTAGCTCTGGTTAAATATCAGAATTAAAAATAATTAAATATCAGAATACTTGCCTATTCAATTTGCCATCATTTCTGTTTTTTTTAAAGTTCACCATATTGTGCACTGAATCAATTTGATATATAAATCATTATTCAATGATGTACTTTGATTCTTGTCATCACTTCTACAGAGTATAGTTTTGTATTGTTTCCAAAGTGTCTCTCTCTATGAATGTATCTGATGTTACTGAGTTATAGACAGTTAGGTTAACCTACTAGATAGCTAATGTGATGTACTTTTATGTCAACATATTGATAATGATTGATGTTTTGTTCCATGCCGACATCTTGGAATATATGTTTTGGCATTTGAATGTATGATGGTTTTATATTTTTGAGCTTAATGTATTGTTAATTCACAAACCGTAGTAGTTTTCTTGGTTTAACTGTGTTCAATACAGTTTTGATTATAATGAACAAAACTTTTAGTTTCAAATATCTAGCACTGTTTATCTCATGATTCTAAAGGTTTAAACTAGTGATTCGTGGTACGGTCTGTGAATCGGGAAACCCGAATCCTGGATAGAATCGCCTCTTGCACAGCAATCCGCAGCCCTATTTGTCAAACTTATTCTTTTTTATCCCAATTATTGTCATCTTACCTCTGTAACTTTGATCTACTGATGTAATCTGAGTCTTGACAAAGGAAGGATTCCTCTACCATTATTTTAAGACATTACATCTAACAACCTTGTTAATTGAGTACTGTTTCAGCTATAAACATTTTTCGGCGTAGCTGTCTAATCTCTAATAATACCAAATGAATACTAAAAAATTCTCATTTTTTGATATTCATACGGAAAAAAAGTTACGCACTGTTTTTTTGTTGAAATGACAGAGAGCTAAAGTATATGATTCGTATTCACGAAATGCGAAATTTTGAAGCAGTTCGTTCACAGATGGTCATTGACTAATGGTTTGATTTTGAACTATTTGTTAATCTTACGTCTATCAATACCAATCTATTGACATTCCGTAATTGTAAAGATAAAAGGAGGTTTCTACATAACAAACAATAACATCACAAATGATATTGAAGCTATATTTAGAATTATAAAACCTTTATTTAGAAATTCTATAGTCATATGCCATCACATGATCACCATCTCTCCTCACGTGTGCGCTCATTTAAAAGGCTAAATGTAAGTATTAGCTACCCGGAACTTGACGCCACGTTGCGGTACGTTTCACATAGTACCGCAAGCACTTTCTTCGGGGATACCGTGTTCTATAGTTAACGGAGTTTCCCGAAGTTTGCATTTACGAAAAAAGCGATTTGTCGTACAATGTGCCCCTCATTTGCCGAGTCAGGAAACAAAGAATAAACCAAAATAATGGAAGGAGAATAGAAACAACCTTAACGAGCTTCTTAAATGAAGTAATCTAACTGAATTTCATTTCCTTTGATATATATAATTGTTTATCAAGAAACTCCCTCAATATGCGCATTGAGACCTGTTTCAGGCTGAACGTTACAGTATATACAGTATAGTCTCGTCTCTTCCACCATATGACTGCAAAGTGGTTAATTAAGTGGGGCGATTTATCAATTACTTACAGATAATCACTAACAATTCCTATTACTTTAATCCCCCAAAACTCCGCATAGCTTTTTAAAAATACAATCATTACTTAACCTTTGACCCCTTAATATGACATTGAACTTTTTACAAGCTTGGTTCTTGCAGTTTCATGAGCTGTTATGATCATCTAGCAAAGTATCATGTTTCAAGAGAAACGTCTGTCACTGTGGAGTGCCTTAAGCAGGATGAACTAACATTCAACGACTCTTATGGCCAACTAGGGCAAGCCAACTAAAGCACTTTGGATAAGTAAATGTTTAATTTGATTAAAACGTAAATCTAATCAAAGCTTTTTATGTCATTAATGATTTGACACAAAACAGCTAGAGTCGAAAAATAGAATTTCCATACAGGCACCGAACCATGCAAATCCTTCTTTGTTAGTAATGATGGTAGAAAAACATAAAACGGATAAAGTTAAGTTCTGTCGACTGAGTTATAATTTCGAAATATTCTATATTGAGTGTATGTTAGGAAACTAGCCGAACCCTGGTAGCCAATTTTGGTAGGAACTCAGACCCTCTTGGACATCCAACAGATTTCGGTGACTTTTGGTTGCTCTGGGCAGATAAGCTAAATATCAGTCAATTTCTATAATTGTTTTACATCTTTGCGACTTTTGATGAATGAAATTGTTTGTAATGAGATTGTGATTTTTTATTACTACTATCACGGAACATGAAGGAATTTGACTGAAAAAAAGTGTTTTGAAATTTATAAAATAATCACTCGCCCAACCATAGCTCTTCCTAAATTTTAAATTAAAAAAATGTTCTTATTTTTCACTCGTTCAGTACTAATGTTCACTCGTATGGCAAAGCACATTGGATAAGTAAATGTTTAAATCTGATTGAAACGTTAATCTTAATAAAGCGTTCATGATCACTTAAGATATAACACTCAGCATCAGCCAGAATCATTTAATATAAGGAAATTAGTCAACCCCATTGGAGCCTCAACAGATCAATGTGGATCAACTTTGATATAAGAATTAGTTGATAATGCAAGTCTGATTTGTCCTTTGCGAAGAAAAAAATAGAAAAAAGTTCGAACTAGTCTATTTGCAATGCTACAAAAAGGCACTGGAAAATGCCATTTTTTCGTTTGTTTTAGTAACTTTGGTTAAAACAAAACAATACTAGAAGTCGTTTGTTTAAGATACAAACGAAGCGGCTTTCCGTTTGCTTATTCCAAAGGTATTGAATATATTTTGAGAGTTAATGCAAAGAAATAGAATAATGATGCTTAATAATGTAAGATTTAATACGTAAATCAATATTATCAAAAATATAAACTTATGTCCAAAAATATGCTTATATATATTTTTTTTTTCCATTTTCATCTTCTTAAGAAGATACTGAGAAAGCATAAATATGGATCTTACATGCTTACGCAACCGTTTACTATCATGCAGAAAACATAACTACAAGAAAATTTTAAGAAAATCCTATCCTCAAGAATTCTTTTCTTACGTTATTTAATCGGTTTTAAAAGTATTTTATTCTTTATTCAATATCCATTTCTTTGTAAACATATGACTTAGCAAATATTTATTGCAATTTGTTCCACATAATCTAAATTGTAAAAAAAATAAATTCCATGACTTTCAAACTTTTAATTGATTGAGTGCAAAAATAGATGGAAACAAAGGCAGAGGTGTAAGCAAAATCATGAAAATTATTTCTTATTTCTATGTAATTAACTTTATAAACGTCTTGAAACTTTCAACAATTCATTTTCTTATATATTGGCTTATTTTTACAGATTTAGAAAAAGAAACCGTTAAACCCTTACAAAACATTAAACATCGATAGGTAGATACACATGTTTTTGTCATTTTCTTCAGGTTTGCAGAAAGCCGTGATAGAAAATGCAATAAGTTTTCCGCATAGGTTTTCTGGCTTTAGTATAATGATACTTATTCATCGTAAATGCGACTCATTTACTCAAAAAACGTACCAAAATTCACTATTCAACACGGGCACACTTTCCTGCGAAAGAACAACCGGATCTTGCTCAACCAACCCAGTGGCCGCTTTCAATTCTTTCTTCAAATTGATAGATTTTTATGAATTAGCCCTTATGCGAAAAACATGATTATGTTAAATATCTATGTTAATGACGTAATCACTTGACATTTTCTGGACTTTTTGCGCATTTATATGTACGGCAATATTACTTATTTAAAGTTGATATATGCAATTTTATGATCAATTTAATAGGTTTTGCTTACAAATCAGTGTTGTCATAAGCAAGTGACACACACTTAAATTCCTTAAGGTATGCTTAAGATTGACATCAACACTCATGACGCTGGAGCGCGAATACAAATTGAAATAAATGATTTTTATATTTCAACGACGTCAAATGCACGTGACTTAAGAATAATATCTTTTTTGCAAGGACATGTTCAGCTAACGTTCTATTAATCCAGAAGAAAAAAACATCTTCGAGAATGCGAACAGGTTTGTTTTCACATTTTCAATCAGGCATTCCATCAACCATATATATCTGCTATGTTTGATGCCGTAAACACTTGAAATATTCAAGACTTTATGAACGACCTCAGTTTCGACATTATTTAAAGTTTTAAGTTCATTTGTCTAGTTGACGATTTAATATGATTTTATCAACATTTCTTGCTATAGAATGCATGACGTCATAACCACGTGTCAAAAAAGCATTTCTTGCAGTATGCATCACTTCAATTTTAACTCTATCAATTCTGAAGTTTTAATTTTGACTCAAAATTCATGATGCCAGAGCGAGAGAAATCTTAAAAAATGCTTTTTGTCTTTTTGATTGACGTCATAACCACGTGACTTATGAGAAAATCATTCAGAAAAACAGAATGGACGCCTCTATGCCGATATGCTGCCCAATTATCATGCTTCTAACGCATCAGATGGCTTTGTAACATTTAAATGTAATTTAAGAACTAATGTTCGAAACTCGGTATTGCCATAAAATCTTAATATTTTCGAATCTGGAAATTTGATTGCAAGGTGCATATCTACATCCTAACATACATCTTCTGTGAAAATATAAATATAATCGGACCAGAATTGAAGGCTCTAGAGTGCGAAGCTGACGTCAAATTTGACGCCATTTGACATCATCGAAAATTAAAAATAAATGAATGTATAAATAATAAAATTTTTAATCGCTGCAATATAATTTTCAAAAAGGTTGAGTCAAAAGTCATGATACCAGAGCAAAAGAAATTTTTCGAAAAGATGTTTTTGTATTTTTTCGATGTCATAACCACGTGACTAAAGAGAAAAAATATTTTTATTATTATACATACCATTGAAATATATTTTAGGACCTAAGTTCGAAATTCGGTTTTGCCATGAAATCTTATTTTTTTCGAATTTTGGATATTCAATTGCAAAGGTGCAAATCTACATCCTTACATCCATATTCTGATCAGAATTGGTGGCAAACAAATGTTTGGAGCTGACGTCAAATGTGACGTCACATGACGTCATTGAAAATTAAGGATAAATGAATTTATAAATATAAACTTTTAAATTGCTGCAATTTAATGTTCAAAAAGATAGACTCAAAAGTCATGATGCCAGAGCGAAAGAAATCTTTCAAAAAGATTATTTTTGTCTTTTTTATGACGTCACAACCTCGTGACTTAAGAGAAAATCCTTTAGAAAATCGAACGTAGACCTCTAGACCGATATGCTGTTCAATATATATTCTTCTAACGCATTCGGTGGCATTGTAACATTAAACTATATTTTTAGGACCTAAGTTTGAAACTCGGTTTTGCCATGAACTCTTAATATTTTCGAATTTGGAAATTAGAGTGCCAAGATGCACATCTAGATCCTGATGAAAATTGAAAACACATAATTTAAAAAAATATACCTTTTTTTTTTGAGGCTGTTTAATTTTCATGTTGCTTGGACATTAGCAACGTATTCAAATTAACACTTGAAATATGTTGGAATAAAAATAATAAAAGTAAGAAGAAGAAGGAAAAGAAGAAGAAGAATAAACATAACAAACCTTATACGTTTTCCACAGATTTGCGGAAAGCCGTAATAAACATAAACCCTATACGTTTTCCGCAGGTTTGCGGAAAGCCGTAATAAAAAAGTAATTTTCTTAATATCAAGTTAAATTTTGCCCACTTATTACAGGAAAATAGTTTTGAAATGTTCCATATACGAATACGAGTAGCGAGTATATTAAGAAACAAGGAAACTAGCCGAAACTTGTTAACCCATTTTTGTAGAATTTGCTGAACCGCACACCCTCTTGGACACCAAGCACTTACTCGCTCCGAACAGAGAAGCTTAATATCTGTCAGTTTCTATAATTGTTTTATATCTTCATGACTTAATGATGAATGAGCATTTTTGTAATAAGTTTGTTCATTTTTATTATCACAACATACTACGGAACATAAAGGAATATAGGAGATAAACTGGATTTGTTTATCTTTTAATAATTAATCTTATCTCCAATAGGCCCCTCATTACCTCTGTCCGCATCGGCACACTTTCTTCATCAACCATATCCTGAGTTCCAGATTGGAAATTTGTCTGAAAAAAAAAGAGTTTTAAAATCCATAGAATTATCTCACGCCTAACCTAGACAAAATTATAATGAAATATTCTAATTTTTCACACGTTCTATACCAAAGTTCACTCGTAATGGCGAATACACGAATGGAATATTACACGCATGCACTGAAAAATTATGATAGTAATTTGTATTCACTGGCAAATTTAAATAGCCTGTACATCAACATTATGTTAAATAAAGCCTTCATGATCACTAAAGATATAACACCCAACATCAGCCAGAATAATTTTATATGAGGAAATTAGTCAAACACATTAGAAACTCAACAGATCAACAGGATCAATTTTGATATAAGAATTACAGTAGTAGATAATTCAAGTCTGAATTATGCAATCAAAACAATATCGACTTAGTCAAATTGCAATGCTACAAAAAGGCTCCGGAAATTGCCAATTTTTCGTTTCTGTAAGTATATTTGGTTAAAAAAACATAAAGAGATAATTTCCTTTCTCATAATCAAGATAAATTCTGCCCACTAATTACAGAATAATACTTTTAAATGTTCCATTTTGCGAGTATTTTAGGAAACTAGCCGAAACCTGTTATTCCATTTTTATAGCACTTGCTGAACCACAGACGCTATTGGACACAACCTGATTTCGAGGACATTTGCTCGCTACGAACAGAGAAGTTAAATATCAGTCAATTTCTATCATTGTTTTATATATTCGTGACTTAATGATGAATGAGCATTTCTGTAATATGTTTGTATTTGTACACTTTTATTACCATTATCACAGCATAATACGGAACATGTATGAATATAGAAGAAATAACTTGAGATGTAGACTTCTTAAAACATAATTTTGTCTCCAATAGGCCCATTATTACCTCTGTCAGCATCGGAGCACGTTCTTCATCACCCATTTCCTGAGTTACAGATTGAACATTTGTCTGAAAAAAAGAGTTTCAAAATCCGCAAAATTATCTCGCTCCCAACAAAGCTCTTCCAAAATATGAGATTGAGAAAATTACATTGGATTGTTCTAATTTTTCACCCGTTCTGTACTAATGTTCAAACGTAATAGCGATGGGACGAATGGAATTTTACACGCATACACAAAAATGTTATGATAGTAGTTTATATTCACTGGCAAATTTAAACAGCCTGTACATCAACATTAAGCTTAATAAAGCCTTCATGGTCACTAAAGATATAACACCCAACATCAGCCAGAATCATTTAGATATGAGGAAATTAGTCAAACACATTGGAGCCGCAACAGATCAATATGGATCAACTTTGATATAAGATACGAATTACAGTAGTAGATAATTCAATTCTAATTATTGTGCTTTACAAATAGAAAAAAAAATCGACCTAGTCAATTTGCAATGCTACAAAAAGGCACCGGAAAAATGCCGTTTTTTTTTTTTTTTTTTTTTTTTTCGTTTGCTTTAGTAACTTCTGCCACTGATTACAGAAAAATAATTGTGAAATGTTCCATATACGAGTAGAGAGTATATATGGAAATAAGGAAACTAGCCGAAATTTGTTAACCCATTTTTGCAGAATTGCTGAACCACAGACCATCTTGGGCACTAAATTGAATTTTAGGACATTTGACAATCTTACCTCCAATAGGCCCATCATTACCTCTGTCCGATTCGGCACACGTTCTTCATCACTTATTTCCTGAGATCCTGATTGGGAATTTGTCTGAAGTAAAATATGTTTTAAAATCCAACCTGAAGAAAGTTACATTGAAATGTTCTTATTTTTTACGCGTTCTCTACTAATGTTCACTCGTAATGGGGAATAGATGAATGGAATATAACCCGCATGATCTAAAGTATTATGATAGTAATTTGTATTCACTATCAAATATTAACAGCCTGTACATCATCGTTATGTTAAATAAAGCGTTCTTGATCATTAAAGATATAACACCCAATTTCAGCCAGAATCAGTTTTATATGAGGAAATTAGTCAAACCCATTGGAGTCTAAATATATCAATATGGATTAATCTTGAAATAAAAAATACATATATGTATTTGAAGTCTGAATTGTGCTTCATGACTAGAAAAAATCGACCTAGTCAATTTGCAATGCTACAAAAGGCACCGGCAAATGCCGATTTTTTCGTTTGTTTAAGTAAAAAAAAAAACACAAGAGAACAGATAATTTGTTCAAAATCAAGTTAAATTCTGCCCACTGATTACAGAATAGTAATTTTGAAATGTTCCTTATAGCCTATTTTGGTAGAATATGCTGAACCGCAGACCCTCTTGGAAACCAAATCGTGATATTTGCTTGCTCTGAGCAGATAAGCTAATTTCTATAATTGTTTTATATCTACATGACTAAATTATAAATGAGCATTTCTGTAAGGAGTTTGTACATTTTTATGATCATTGCAACCATATTATACAGAACATGTAGGAATATAGAACAAAAAATGAGATTAAAAATAAATTTGTCTGCAATTATTCCTCGTTACCTGTTGTAGAATCCTTCCTAGAAGAGAAGATTGAGCTGTGACATCTTTAAGTTTCCTTACAAAATCTCTCTGCAAAAAAGATGTTGTAAAGAGTTGTATTTTTCTCTCGCTTTGCACTTATGTTTATTTGCTATAGCTAGTGGACGAATGGAATTAAACACGCCTGCACTAAATGAATGTGGGAGTTATTCA
Organism: Solen grandis; assembly: GCA_021229015.1. NCBI lineage: Eukaryota > Metazoa > Mollusca > Bivalvia > Adapedonta > Solenidae > Solen > Solen grandis. The sequence continues at coordinate 21,642,947 of CM037793.1, forward strand.
TATCTAAGTGACAGACAGCAGCTAGTTCAGGTGTCAGGCACCTTTTCTAAGACAGCCTATATATCGACTATATACGATACCTATATATATACCCCATTGCTCAATTCTCGGACCTCTACTTTTTGATGTATGTAAATGATATGCCAATAATTATCAAAATAACTTATTGTATTAAGATAATTCTCCTTTCTTTAATTCTGGTAAGAGTATACGGGTAAATGTTGATAAAAATGACTTTTGATCTAGCATCAATCAATCAGTTGTTAATTGACGGTAAAGTTTACTTGCATTTACGTAAAACTGAATCTATATTGTTTTGTATAAAGCAAAACTTAAGTCACAAACTAGTCTAAAATATCCTATATGATACATATATTTCATCCAACTCATTTTTTTGTTGACTTTGGGTTACCATCAAAATCATTTTCTTTTAACTCTTTGACTGCGTCTTTTATTGAAAAAAGCCACTGCAAGGCTAAATATTCCTTAGCGTACTCTTACTCACCATTCCAAACAGCTACTAGTTATATCATAAATATAGTGTTACTATGACTGTGGTTGTTCCATTTTGTATAATGTGTAAACCGAGGCCCAAAAAAGTAGTAAAAGGTTACTCAGAACAAGTTGATTAGATTTATACTAAAGCTTGATCCAATGACTGATATTGGTCATTACCATTTTAAACTTATATATTGGTTACCGGTTAATTTAAGGGTTGAATATATTGTTATGTCATGTTTTCAAAGTAAACAAGTAAAATCAAAGAATTTGCATCCAAGTTTTTATTTAAACTATAGTACAGTTCACCATCTCATCTTATAAATATTTAAAAGATTCAGTCTTTCTTGGTAAACATCAAAAGTCATTTTAAGTAGTACAAAACTTTAAAATATTTGGATAAATTATTGATAAGTACTGTGACACTTTTTAAGAAAATATCTTAAATTTTTAAAATTACTGTTTCTTTTTTGTCCACATTTTTAAAAATATTTTCGATTATTCAAGCTTCAAGATTATCTTAGCATTCAATTTTCCTCGTCAGTCCTCGAATTAAAAAAAATCTATTTGATATTCTTTTAGTTATACTGAAGTACCATTTCATTTCGCGCCGACTCTTTTAAACTTATTTCACTAAACAGGTTATATATTTCACCATCACAAATTAGCACACTCACAAATACATGGAGTATCCCTGATGGTGATTTATATCTAAACATTGCGCTTTTGTACAAATTATTTAGATCGAAAAACCAAATGACGGACCGACCAACAAGCTCACTCACTATATACTCCGCCAAACCTTTTGTGGAGCGTTAATTAGACAAACCTCAAGTGAGTACTAGCAGTAAGTCAGATTATTATATAAATGTAATTGGTTATATAGACTTACTTACCATTTTCATGCGAGGCTCATTATCGTTATCTAGGGCAACTCCATTTCTTGTGATTTGTTTTTTGTATATGTTTAGAATTGTAAACATCACTATCACTATCACTATCGCTATCACTATCACTATCGCTATCATCATTATTGTCGAACGAGGGATCAAGGCTCCATTTGGCACCGTGTCAAAATCTGCGAACAAATATAACCAGATGTTTATGAACAAATATGTATGTACATTTTGTAAAACTTTCAATGACAATTCCACTGAGATTAATTTTAGGTTTAGTTTTGCTAACATTTATATAACACTTTTTTAAATAATCTTTTTGTGTTTGTATTAATAGGTTTATAAATACTTGAATTATTATGGTAAATTTGATTGAAATTGTGATAATCAAGGTCACTCATGCAAAAAGCCAGATCATTGATATATAATTTACAATATTTATATGAGAAGTAGGAGTAAGTGGCCTTTTCTTGTATAAATATGAAAGCAATTTCAAATCATTGATTCTCTTCCACCGCCATGTTAACAATAGGATAACATGGCCTTCAATGCTCACCAGAGTACCATAAGCCTAATTATAACAATCCGGTGAATTTTTAAATTATCCAAATTATTTAAATGGGGGCCTCATTTTTCAAGTGATCGACTTTATTTTAGCAATGATAGAGGGTCATGGGTGTGTCTTTTTATGCTGAATGAGGACCAGAAATATCTATGAAGGTTGTAAATACTCTAGCACAGAATATAAAGACTAAAAGTTATTTTTGACAAGTTCTAGTCGAATCAGAGCCATAACTGTGTCAAAAGTCTGCAGATTTTGCCCTTGAACTTGGCCTTCATTTTATTGAATTATAAATGTATTAAAATTATCTAAATTTCCTAAACCTATGATAAGTTATTGATCGGTCAAGGTATTTTTGCAAATTCTAAGACGAAAAGGGTATATGACGTCCTGATTTTGACCTATGTCGTACTTGGACTTCATTTTATTGAGAAAATTATGTGTACAACCTTATGAATCTAAATGTGCCACATAGGTGTCTTTTAATCCCGCATACTGCTTTTTCACAATATAGAAGTATGTGCAAAATGTTGAGAGCAGTAATTATGGAGTTAAGTGAATGAACAAAATTTTAGAACATGTGTCATGACAAAACAGAGAAAAATGAACAATAAACTATTTAACTTACTCAAAAGGACAAGAATGTCCAAATCATGGTAAAAAAATATTATTTAGAGTAATAAAAATCATTTTGATAACAGTGTCCTTGACTCAACAGCTCTTTAAGGCTTTATTTTAAAACAAGCCTTATATTTTGCAAGCTAGAATATTTATAATTTATGACTAAAGGTTATTAAGACAAAACCATTTAGGGTCAGATTAAGCAAGAACAAATGTCTACTTTTTAGTAACAATGACCTTACAGATCCCCAACAACTTTTCAAAGCTTTATCTTTAGACAAACTATATATGATTTAAATTCAATTGCGATATCACAAACCTGATAAAAAAAGATAGAAACTTCAGTTTTGGGGGACAATCTATTCAAAATGTCATTGACCTATGAGACCTTTAGAGCACATTAAAGTTTTATCTCCTCACAAAGTATACAAGATCAAAATTTGATTATAATATCTCATTCCTTGAAATTGTTATTGAGAAAATTCTATTATGTGGACAGACAATAAGCAGTACTAAATTATTTTTGTAACAGTGACTTTGATCTTGACACATCTTACCCAAACATATTAAAGCTTTATCTACATACAAGCAATATATGTCTCAAATTCAATAAAAATATGTCACTTATGAAACAAAAATGTCATGAAAGAAATTACTTTTTCTTTATGGACAAACGTGCAGATCTAGCAACTGAAAGAGTGATTCCAGTGTAATCTTCAAACATTAGTTTGTGGGGGTATTCTATTAAACTCTGACCACTGCTTTTAGAGGAGAAGATTTTTAAAGTTCTTTTCTAAAATATTATATTGCCATTTCTGTTTGGATCAAGTTTATAACAGGCCAAACAGGGATCATTCATGCCAGGTTTAATTAATGTCTAAACAGTGGTTTCAGAAGAAATGCCATTTAAAGCAATTTGTTAACGACGCACAACCCAAGACGCATGACAACGGACGTAGGGTGATCATAGCAGCTCACCTTTAGCACGTTGTAATAAAATTAGATAAAAATTAACTAAATGTCTAAAAATATGCAGAAAAAGATTTCCAAAATATTTATTTTCAACCAATTTCAGTATATCCAGATCTCTAGGTATTATTACAAGAGGGACATAATGACCCTTTAATGCTCACCAGAGTACCAAAAGCCTAATTAAAACCATCCAGCTTACCTCCTTTACTTGATTAACTTCAGCAGCATAGAGGAAACTAGCTGACCCCACTGAGAGCCTTATTTTTTATGAGATTAACATTTTCTCTGGACCAAGCTGAAAACTTCGAAATAACGATTATTCGGATTAAAAATCCGATGGAAATTTCAGTTTGTGAGCGTGCATATATTGGTTTTCAGTACCAGTGCATACTGTGGAAATCGTTATGCCGTGAAAACTACCTATTAGGTGTACGTATATACTATTTGCAAGTTATGAAAAGTAATGAAAATATATCATGATCTACTTAGATGCTTCTGATGAACATAATCATCAGAACATAATACCATGTCAAACAATGATACATATTTTTACCGTCGATCTGCTGCTTCAGGTAGCGTCGCATGCCGGTGTCGAACGCGATGATATAGAATGTACTAAAGATCTGACACCTTGGTTTATCTACTGGCACGTGCATATTATGCAACCTGTCAAACAATGATTAGCAATAACCAACATTTCCGAAGGGACACACGTTACCCAACCCAATCTCGAAAAAGGTGTGAAAAAGTTGCCTGAGCCATCACTCCAGGTGCCTCCGCAAAAGAAACTTGGTTACTGACCCGGATGCGATTGATAATAAGGACGATAACAAGTTCATTAAAAATGTACATGAATTGCGACCTCGGGACCGGGATTTTTACTTCGAAATAGCTAAAAAATCGAAATAGCGAGATTCAGATTAAGCATTTTTTTTAGTTCAAATAAGAAGGGAAAAAATCGGGACCGAAAATAAATTTTGAAATGGCGAGGAATTCGGTTAATGATGCCGGTTGGACGAGGTTCTTTTGTATTGTGTTTATTTGAACCAAATGAAACCAATTTCTGACCATTGGTTTCATAGGAGAATGTTGTTGTTGTTGTTGTGTGTGTGTCATTTTATTTGTATTTATTTATTCATTTCATATTTTTAAAGTGTATAAAAGGATAAAGCAGACTCCCAGGGAGCTAATATTTCATAAATCATCTCTCTTTAGCAATTATGGTACAGGGCCATGAAATGACCCTTTATATCCAATGAAATTTGACTATTGGTTTCATATAAATATATTTTGATTTTTTCTATGAAGGATATCATAGAAAAGAGTTGACCCATAGGGGCCTCATTTTTCAAGGTATCAACATTGCTTAAACAGTTATCGTAGACGGCAATGAAATGACCATTTGTGCCCTATGAAAGTAAAGTCTTACCTTTGGTTTTATAGAAGAAGTTTTGAGATACAATTATGGTGATATTCATGGCAACCAAAGTTCTAGGTGGATCAAGTTGATTTTATCAACTTTTGGGAAGGGTCAATGAAAGATCATGCATGTCAAATGTCATCAGTTTCTTCCAAGAGGTTTCAAAGATGTCTTTTAAAGCAAATTGTGGACCACACTTTCAGAATGACAGACATGGACAAAACTATTATGTCACAGCCATTTTGTGGCAGGAAAAGTCTGAATGATTAGTCTCATACTAACGTAATTTGCTTAATATAAAACTGAATCATCTATGTAGAATCATCTATGTAGAATGCTTCCCTGCTAACTAGTAATTTAAACTTGGCTAACGATGCATATATTTATGTTTAATGTGGTCAAATGGTTATGTTCATCCAAAATATACTGTGCATATTGTTTACTTCGTGGGTTAATAGATACATTATCTATGTCATTAATCTTTATCTTCAATAATGCAGAAAAACTCGTTTCTGATCGCGCTTAATACGACTTCCTGAAATTGTATTATTCAAGGGTCATAACTCTGAAATATCTGGGATATTCTGGCTGGTAATAAAGCGTGGCTGTTAAATCTTCCAGTTCACATTATGGCCATGTTTGGTAAAAATCGTGATTAATCGCATGCACACTAATGACTTTGTAAGTCTTCATTAATTTAAGGGCCACAACTCTAAGGTGTCTAGAACATTTTGGCTGGTTATAAATCTTGACCGAAATATTGAGCCCATACACATCAGGTAAAGATCGGTTAACGGTTATTAGAGAGCGGACCCTGTTACTTTTGCACGTTTTCATCAGTTCAAGGGCTGTAACTTTCGGGTGTCTGAGCCGTTCTGGCTGGTTTTCTGGACTGGATATTTTGTCAATACACATTGCAACCAAGTTTGGTAAAGGTTGGTTCACGTATGTTGGAGTTGGAGAGCGGAGATTCTGAGTGGAGGACGCCCGACTACCAACCCTCCGCAGGTGAATCCCTCGTACGTCTCATCATTCGACAGGTGTTTAAAATGGAGTCTGTAAAACCTCCATTATCAAACAATTTCAATTAAACAAGACATCAAGATAAGATGGCTTTCATGTTGTTGTATATAAATTAAAGAAAGACAGAGAAGAATGAAAGTTATAAACATAACATACCTGTCTTACAAATGGAATTTTGTGTCGAGGTACATTCACTAATGTAGCCTTTGGTGCATTTCTTGCACTTTGTACAGCTGCTGGAATTAGTATGGGATGAAAATGTCCGGATTGGACAAAGCTCGCATTCAGTGTCCAAAAATTTGCTACACTTTCTATTTATAAATTCTCCTGGGAGACACTCAGAGCATGGTCTACAGTGTGGTTCTTCATCATGATAATAACTTTGGTCATCACATGACTCGCAGGTTGTATTATTTTCCAATGAGCAGTTTTTTACTTTGACCTTTCCTCTTGGGCAGTCACTGCAAACCAAACACTCAAAAGATCCGTCTGCATGCTGGAACAGCTGTGTTCCTTTTATACATTGAAACTGTGTTGAAAAAGAAAAGAAACCATATCATAATAAATGGAAATACATATCAGTGATAATCTTACATAAAACTTACGTTATTCTAAGTTTGGCATAAAATGCTTTATCTTGGGTATATTTCATTTAAAAATCACAATCTCAATTACTTTTTTTCTTTAATTAGAAGCTTTATTACTGTATTAATCTTCCGAAAAATGGCTAAGTTTAAAATGTTAAGATATCACATAAAGAGCATAATAAACAGATGTGGATATTGGAATAAAAAAGGTAAAGTATATATCAATGTGAGGGAAAATAATACAGATACAGTAAACTCCACATACATACGAGTTTTTACAGCAAACATATCTTCTTGTCCCCTTAAATTCTTTCTTGTATTAATTTGAAATAGGGTTAATAGCCATTGTATATCAACGTGACTATTAAGTCAATTACAACTGTTAACCCCTTATTATTGTAGTAAATAGGCATTTTACTGCCATTATTATCTCGCTCTTTTTAAAGATATAATATTGGTCAAGAACATGATACTATCGTACAAATAGATTATTTATACAAATTTTTTGTTGCCAAAAAGGGCCCGTGATAACCAAGCCGATTTTTCACAAAATAAAACACATAAATTTATGCTCATCAGCTTTAAAAGATGCTCGTACTTTTCACATAGAGTAAATCTAACTACACACTCGCCATGTTCATAAAGTCAAGAGATGGGTGGTGATTTTATAATATGGTTTATACAAATAGATACGTTTTCCTTTTTTTTTGATGATGGATTTGAATACTATTATAACTTACACTGCAACACTTTTATCACTAAGTCATGAAAGGAAGTAATTAGGGTGGAATAAATAATGTATTTGGGTAATAACATGTTTCAAATTATTGAGTGAAGTATGTACATGAAAATTCGCACATTCCATCCGACGTTTTATTCACCAATATGTGTAATCCATACATCCTTCAACAGGTATAATGTTTATCTCATTTGGAATCAAACTATAAGAAAACGTAGAAATATAAAGTAGTTAAAATATGTTTTATTATTATTATTATTTTATCGTCACGTAAGGTCCATTTTGCAGTATTTTGCAGTAAAAACAAGAGCAGCTATTATTCGTAAAACTAAGCCATTTTTGTTGGAATTTTATACAGACCTCCAAGGCAATCTAACTTTTGAGAGCACTTGTAAAATATATCAACCAACTTGAAGTCTGACTGTCAAAAATACATTTTAGATGATAAAATATATATTATTTGGGTGAGTGATCATTTTATGATACTTTATCATAGAAAAGCAGCTATAAAAACAATTTAAAACACTAATTTCTTCTAAAGTAGGATGCTTCAAAAGTAACACAAAAAATATTTATAGCAAATCTAGAAAAGGTTGATTGGTGTACATGTTTCATGTGTAAATTCTGCAAAAGTTAACGGCGCTTGGAGACCTTTGTATGTCAGCATTAAACACATTAAAAATGTCAGATTAAAATAAGAGAGTTGTTCAATATTAGAAAATTCAGTGTACACGCAGAAAAGTTTGTAGTAGTTAACTGTATGAAATTCAGTCTGGTTTTAAAAATTCTTACTCCACTGGTACTTATTTTATTCATTTAATGGATTATATTAGAAACAATAAAGTCAAAGCTCTGTTTTCAGATATAATAATGCTAGATTTACAAAAAGAGTTTGATACTGTAGACCAAGGAAGTCTTTGCCTAAAACAAGTTAATGGGTGTTAAAAATACTGATTGGTGTATATCTGATCTATTTTGACAGTTAACAAAGTGTTTGTGCTTTTTGAATAGAGATCTTTCACATTTGGAGTGCCTCGAGACAGCATATTGGGTCCACCTCTATGTTATGTGAATAATATGATCATAAGCATTAACCTTGAATATAAATTGATTTATATGCAGATGACAGTAACATCTTTATGGTCACAAAAATCTAAATATTATTTCAACAAAATTAAGGAGTGCTCTAGAATATTGTTTCAAATGGCTTATTGATGATAAGTTGTATTTGCATATTGGCAAAACTGAGTACTGGTATATCTATGGTTCAAACAAAACATTATCTGCATGGACATACACACTGTCTGGCAAGTATGATAACACATTATCTGAATAAATTTAAACAAATATTTTGTCAGTAAAGTTAACCTATGCCTTGAATTCAAGACAAGACGTACAAAATATTTAGACAGGAGGAAGTTTATGTTTGTTCTGCTTTAATTCGGTGTCACTTGGATAGTGTTTGTTTTCCTGGTTTGCAAGTATGAACAAGGATCTTTGAGATAAGTAGCCAAATGTTAGATTAAATAATGGTATGAATACTAGAGAAAGGGTAAATCAGATTAATCTTGCTGGGATTTCTATACTAAATGCTGAAAATAGAAACAAAACATTGCGCAACAAACATGTTTTTAAAATTATCAATAATCAATTTCCCCCATATGTGAAAGAAAACAGTGTAGGTAATATATAATTTGACTCCACTAGGACACAGATATGCAATTTTAGAGTACCCGATTTAATATTGAGGAAGATGAAAATTTCTATTCTAATCAATAAATGACTGGAATTCCGTGACATACAAAGGAACTAAAGAAAATTGGTGGATTTGAAATTTCTGGTAAGTGTCATTTATAAATTGGCAAAAACAATATAGATTGTTCTTTCTGTTTTTTCTGTTGTTGTTTTTTTTTTTTGGTTGTTGTTGTTTTTTTGTTTTTTTTCCAAGACATTGTTTTTTATAATATCGTTAGGAAATGATTAACAAAAAGCGATCCTTCACGATCCTTCATTCACTCTATCCTTTAGCACAATCCAACCCATCAAAATGCCATTTCAAACAGACATTTTGACTGCAAAACTCTGTTTATATTTCTGAATGAATAAATCATGTATCAACACAAACTAGATTCCTGTTATTTTGTCAGTTACATGTATGACCCAAATGCAGTTAACACACTTATTTTACATCGGGAATTAACCCTGATGACCTTTGGTCAAACATAAATATAGTTTCTGACAAAGGCTGTTCATTATGTTATCACTTTTAACAAGCAGAAATATATGAAAACCTAATATTCAAGAATGTGTTCATTTTCCCCTTAACTATAAGAGAGGAATACATAGCCAACGGTATGTGTAAGCTGAATAGTTGTCCTTTTGTCCTCTTAATTCCTAAAAATACTAAATGCATCAAGCTCCTCCATTAGATATTGCACGAAACACTTGAGGGCTGAGATAAAACATTTGTTTGAAATAGCTTATAAAATGTCCCATCATAATATTCGGTTATGCCGAAAACCTTTTATCCCAAACCATATCAGATATGAATTTCTTATCACATAAATGATGGATTGTGTATTTGATTTTATTTTTCATATATAATTACACCATATCTTTTAACTATAATTGCTCTACTATAATTGGTAAAACACAATTTATCCCTTGAAAAATTAGGCTGTCGTATGCTTAGGCTACTTTTCACAAATATACTCTATTTACAACAATGATAATTCTAAAAAAAATAAAAAGCAGGTGTCAAAATATTTTAACTTGAACAGAAGATCTCCTAATTGTTCTATACCACATTTGCTGAGCAAATTTTTATGTTTATACAATACATGAGGTGTTAGGGTTTGGGGTTATGGTTTTAATATGGGCAAATATAAAATGACACATTTTGTAGGCTGATAATGCTCAGGTCCGCTTTATCGTATGACCCTTTTGTTTAAGTATACACTTTACATATTTCATTCCGTATCTATTTGGATCATTGGTTAAAAAATCGACTACCATATAACGGAAATACTTTTAAATGATTTGCTATCAAGAAAATTTGTACCAATTAAGAACTTTCTTTCTTTTCCTTATTGCAACAACCTGTAATCTTTATAGAAAGGTAATTTATGTAAATATTTTCAGAACATATATCAATAGTATTGTTGAAAACAAAGTTAACAGTCAATTTATTGTTAATGTAATTAAAACATGTTCCTTAAAAAGTACATTGTCGTTTAAAGCCTGCACAATATCTAGTATTACAGGGCTTGAATTTAAAAGTAAAAATGTATCTAACTAACAAAATCGAGTGAAAAAAAATGACCTTGATAGTTGAAATGTTGTTCCCTGTCCAAAACAAAATGCAAGTTGCAAATAAATGTTACACTCTAGCCTTGATATAACTCAAGGAATATTGAGTGTTTTAATGTGCGTAATGAGTGTTTAAACAATTATACTTACTTCATCTGAACTGCAGACAGCACACACCAGAAGCAATAGGATTGAGATATAATGGAGGAACATCATTCCTGAAATAATGAATCATTATATCATAATTGACAAATAAGAACGTTTAACACATCATTGTTAAGTTGAACCTGTCAAAGAAAAAATAACAATAGATGCATGAATTGTCAATACCATTACAATCTGATCATATATTTGATTTTATGATTTAAGCTGATTACGATCTTAACACGCTAGTCTCTCTTAGATTTATCCTTCTTGCCTTGGATATTTGTTACATGGTGAACGCTATTCAACAAAGTAAACACATCAACTAAGAAACAATATTGATCACAACCTTCTAACACGTGATATTCCCTTGCATAACCTTAAGAGCGACTGTTTTAGAGAAAAATGGCAAAATGTAAATTTATTTTAAAGTTTTGAAGGAAAATTATAAATACGATGGGTGCTCCAAAAATTATGTCACATGCATGTGTTCTTCTAAGCAGCGTTTTTTTGTTGTTTTTTTTGTGTTTTTTTTAAACTTTTTTCTTCCAAATCGCCTGAATAAATCTTTTGGAAGCATTCATCATACTCTTCAATGGGGACGCATACTTATAAATAGCAGATCCAAGAGCATTTCTTGAATTGTATCTCTTTCCAGATATATGATATTTGAGATAGAAAACAGATTAAGTCTGGTGAATGTTGGAGGAAGAACTTTCTGACGACGGAAAGACGGACGCACAGATGCCGAAAACAGGGCCATCCTTATATCGTTATATCTCACTATAAGAGCTGTGCTCATATGAGCTAAAACAACTATATCATACGTCACACAAATTATATAACAATGGTCAGAGTAGTTAAGTTAAGCGCAGGTGTGGCTCTTAAAACGGGCTTAAACTTGGTTAAGGATACGCGGAAGTAAACCTCTAAGCGTGATATATTTAGTATTTGTTCAGCGCAGTATTGTTTGTTATTAAATTATTAAATTCAATCTCTCCTGTTGAGATAACTACATAAATGTATACTTATTAACGTATTACAGCTTTGTGGTTGTTTATGTGTCGTATTTATCCTGTCAAATCTCGGGCACATATGTGTGGTGCTTAAAGCCGTACACCTCGCAATTTAGTCGCCGTACAGTCTTTATAACACATTTACCTATTCGCCGTACATACATGCCTCTTTTCTTTTATCTTTTTTTTTTCAAAGCCAAATTCGCTTAAATTCCGCAATCAACGCTAAATACGCTGGCTTTGAATATGCTATGTGATGCCAACGAGTGTTTAAAACCGTGTGTCAGAGGAATAGAAAAATGATTGCGAATACGTTTTACATTCCTCGGTGCGGTTTTGGTTGCACCAGTCCGAGAATATAGCGCCAAAAATTATTTTCATATGTGAATTTCGGAGAATTAAAATCAAACTATTTAATGGTTTATTTTTCTACTAGTAAGTAAAATAATATTGCACGAATGTTGATGGACGTTGTTCTTTCGTATATACATTTGTATAAGGAAGCAAAGGGACTTTAGGCGAGTGTTTTGGTACATTAACCATTATTGCTATGCAGAAGAAACCCAATAACTAGTCCTGGGTTGCCACATACTTTTGCTATAT
>CM037793.1:21655436-21705436 GCA_021229015.1 Solen grandis
TATTTATTAAAGTCTGCAATAATTGCAAGTAAATTATTTTGAAGAAAAAAATGCTAGCAGTTCATTCCTGAAACATCCATGAAACGAGCGTTTAACATTATAAGCATTAAATTAATTCGTTTAAGAAAACCAACTTACCCATGATAATGCCATAACCTGAAGTATAGGAAGTAAAGATTTCTCGCAAATGAACTCAAAATGAGTCCACCAGAATAAAGCATTATTCCAGCCAAACAACTTATCCGACTTCCGAAGCGGTTGATTATCATAGAAGCAACTGGTCCTGAAAATAATACCGATATGATATCAATTATATCAAATATAACAAACAGGAATTATAAAAACAAAAACATACAATGATACAATTTTTAAACGTAAAAGTAAAGTACTATGATAACACGTATGGACATTCTTGTCTAACTTGATACAAAGTTAGTGCAGCATACAAAATCATGTTTTAAACTGTATGCAAAACCAGTACGTAAAATAAAGATTATGTTTGAACCAAGACGAAGCAGCATTTGAAATCCGGCACTGAAACTTTGAGATCAAAACGATAAATGTGTTCTTAAATAGGGCAATGCCTACAAAATAAAACAAACAAAAAATAAATCAAATTTAGATTTAAAAAAATGATTTTTGAATGCTCAGATAAACAAGCCTTACGTTAGAGTGCAGAACCATTAAATGTTTAAAAGAATTATTTTTTTTTCATTTTTATGACATTCGGGAGAAATATTCAGTACTAGATACACATACCCAATACTCAAACAAAAAATGTCAAAAAGATCGTCAAGATTGAGTTGTACATACATATATTATCTAGATTCACTTGAACACGCATTAGAATATATTGTCTAGATTCACTTGTAAACATATATATTGTCAAGATTGACTTGTACACACATATATTGCCAGGATTGATTTGTACACACATATATTGTCTAGATTTACTTGTACACACATATATATTGTCAAGATTAACTTGTGCACGCATATATTGTCAAGATTAACTTGTACACACATATATTGCCAGGATTGACTTGTACACACATATATTGTCTAGATTTACTTGTACACGCATATATTGTCTAGATTACTTGTACACATATATATTGTCAAGATTGACTTGTACACGCATATATTGTCTAGATTCACTTGTTCACATTTAAGATTTAACTGTACACACAATTATCTAAAATTCAGTATCATTTGAGAGGTATTTTACAGCTAGTGGGCGTCTTCTAATATTAGAGATCGTGTAATCACTGATATCAGTAGATTACCGGCCATGGCGCTGGAATCTCAAAATCTAGAATCTAGAAATCATATGTTGCGGTTATTATACGGATTGTATTGTTAGTGTTAAGACCTGTGTCACACAGTTTATCATAATGAAAATGTACTAATATATATTAAGTTATATAACGCTCAAAACGTGCTTATATTTTTAGACAAAATACAATAACCATAATCATAGTTTAAATATAACAATCATCTTTAAAATATAGTTGGAGAAAGATTGTTCATGTGTTAATGTGAATGTACACTAAATGATGCGTAACTCACCCGAGAAATCCGATGTTGCAAAAAGTATCGACGAAATCCAAGCTGTTTCGGCTTTACTTTTTCCAAAATAATCCAGGTATTCAACAAACAGTATTCCGTAAGAGTACAAAGGTCCACCTAACAAAACATGAATGATAAAACAACAAAAACATATTATCCAACCCCACCCACCGTCAACGATTTGTGTACGCATATCTTTTGGTGCATCCATTTGCCTTAACCTAGTTCAAATGCATTATCACGGAGGTACTATCTCATGATATTACATATTATGGTTGGTAATTCTTACTTTTTCTTATCTGATTTTAATAGCTAGACGTATGCAGCATTGATAATTTCAATTAAACTATGATATTGGCCAACTTCTCAAAGTACGATTTGATTTTTAACACTGAAAAAGTAAAACATATTGCGTTTATAAGTGATTAATTCTTGATTTTTGTAACGACTTTTGCAAGCCGTGTTTGACTTTCATATTTCTAATTTCTTGAAAACCAAGAAATAGATATGTAAGAGTCGAAAACATCCCACGCCAAACCGTACATACAAATATACAGTGTATATATTGGTCATCATTCCATATGTTATGGATATGATTTATTAACCCATCATTAACAATACAGAAAATAATCTAAAAAGGAAAAAAAAAAGAAGAAAAGAAATTATATATTAGAACAAAAACCAGGACAACTTATTGTTTCTAAATTTTTGTTTATAACTGTTTAAATCATTTGATGTATGCGCATTGTGATTTATATTACATTTATCGGATACAGTATATAATATATGCATATGTATATATACACACATATACACAAACATATACATATATATACATATATAGATAGGTCTATAATTGTATCTCTGAGCCCCTAAATCCTTTTCTCCCTATTAAACAAAATATTAGTCCATATCAGACAAGTTATTCCATTGTTGTACAAATATGTCATTTTTGCCTAAAATATTCATTGTTTTCATTACAGTTTTTTACAGGTAATTTAGAAAAATGTCTTACTCCAATACCTGTTGGTAAAATCCTTGTCTTGCATTTATATAAGTTTTATGATTAATGCCAACATAGTTATTGTCTTGATGTCCTCACAAAAGTATCAGCAGACAAAATATTTAAAATATACTTGTTCAAAAATTTGCTGAATAAAATTTGAATTAAAGAGCAGTGCCAGATCATATGTTCAACCGTTTCAGAATTTTGTTTGAAGAGAGTACATTCATGCTTAACTTTATAGTTTATTTTATGTAACAGATCGTTCCTAATATGCTCTGATTATTCCAGACTGGAACCGTTGTATATAAGAGTATTTTGTAAGTGTAAAGGGTAATGATAAAAATAGTTTTCCAGTCAGTATTTCGTATATCTATTCCCATTGTTTGTGCCATGTTTCGAAACAGAATTCTGGCACAGAATTAGTTGTTTTTTGGTAATTATATCATAAATTGGTTGTGAACCTTTAACGTGTTTTAGAATATTAACAAAAACGTGGAGGTAATAAAGGTCTGCACTTTTTCTTCATATGTTTTAATGTTTGAAGTAACAGAGTTAAAAAAAACCTTGGAAATATCATTTTTTATTTTGTTAATTTCATTGAATTCTTTTAAATCATAGAACTTCTCATCAGCACTGAATAAATCTCCAATCGTGTGTACTCCAGCGCGAAACCAGGCTTTTATAATTATTATAACGTGTCAGAGCGGTCTGATATATATTTATAGTATTTAGGTATTTTATATCTTTCAAAAGGGAATTATTATGTTTAGGCCTTTACCGTGATAGAATGTGTTAAAGTTTCATTTCATCGTTATAAAAGAATGATCCAATCGGAAACTTCATTTTACAGACATCTCTGAAAGAAAATATTGCAAAAGAGTTGACACCAGAAAAAGATCAAGTCTTGCCTGTTGAGGTGGATTAACACGTCTCCATGTATATCTTTTTATCAGCGGAAAATTTTGTCTATAGGAGTCAATTACGCCCCTTCATTTATTTGTTGTAAATTAGATATTTTTTTTTATATATTTACACTTCAAGTTTTCAAGACTGCGATTTTGGACAAGGTTAAAATTATCACATATGGCAAAGAAATCATTTTCACTATCGTCTATTAAATTAAAATTAGATTTAAAATTTAGACCGTATATAGACGAGATAGTAATTCTCATCTGTTCTATCTCTAGATCAAGTATAATATAATTTTCCATACTGTAAATATTTTTTTTATTTATCTAATTAATATTTTCGAAACAAAAAGTATTGCTGGACTTATTTGTAGAACAGTTGATATAACATCTGATCCCCATTGTGAATTTTCAAAACTTTTTAAGTAAAATGAGTATCTTGAAGACAATGCATATCGAAGTTCAGTATTTTTAAATAAATTATGAAAATATAATTGCAAACATTTTCGCTTACCTTGTAAGCCCTTCAATTTGATGATAAGATATTTAAGGCATCTTATTTACTCATTAGAGCAAGTAAAAATATCTTTAACCACAATATGCATAAATTAATATGATTTTTGAAGTCTACCATGTTTTATAAGAATTTCCAGAAAAAATCTATGCAAAATGAGGAAAGAAAATCAGCGCCCAGGACACTTTTCGTACTATACTTTGTACTAACTGTACTTATAGTAGTTTATTAAGAAAACTATCTGGATTATTATCCTTTACTGAAAGTTAATTCATTTGTAGATATTATTTTGTGCAGTTTTTTTTGTTTTTTTTGTTTTTTTATAAGCTCATCTGTAAATCTGTCTTTATTCATAAATGAATCCCAGTATTTGAAAAAATATATGCACCACTATTTTAAATGGATTAAGAAAACGAAGAGTAAATCATAGTATTGACATTTTATTAAGTATACTAGAAGGGTTCCATGAAAAATATCGTCTGTTCTTTATTTCATGGAATTCGTGGAACTTGTGCACAGAAACACCTCTTTTCAGTGGAGTGATCATTCACTCGTAACATATGCTTATATCGTCATTTTTTCGTATATAAAAGTTAACCGGCCTATAATGTGTGTATTGCTTTATTGCGTTGTCATTACATATCAAATGACTGGGAACAGAGCTAAGAACGTGCTTGCGATTAAAGCTTATATAAATATTCCTTCTCTAATCGGCATAAAGGACATTTACACTTATCGTAATGTGTGTGGCATTTATGCTGATGATTACTGTCTCTAAAAACAATTTGTAGGGAGGTGGATACATTTTGTTATTGACATCAGCAGATATTGCTCGTCCGCGACGTCCTATATCTACGACCAGAAGTAATACTAAAACGCCTTGAAAAATATGCTCGATTTATAGAAAGGCAGTTTGCACAAATGCCATTTGTGATTTTAGTTACAGTTAATAGAATTTGAAGAAAGAAAGATGAATGCAAAATGGATAATTCATTTGTTAACGATTACAAAAAAAGACCTGTGTAAAAGTGGTAAAAGAACTACTAAATATATTTTAAAAAATACAGTCAAAAGACTTTTGAGATCTAGTCACTGTTGATTAGACATTCTTGTATAATTTTGAACTGATGTGGAAGGTTTGCGACAAAATCTCGGCAACCTAAAGTGCAAAACACCAAAAGGAGGCCTGTAGGTTTTGTATGCTATTTGTTTTTCCCTACAAGGCTTCAGCTATACAAACTGCAGACTCGTTTTAGGCAAGTTATATACAATCGTTGTCTAGAAAACTTAAAAACTACTAAAAATGAAGACGCTCCAAAACAGGACTTAAGGATGTTCGTCATTCGCATGATAAAGCACGCGCTCACACGGTACAGATTGTGACCGACTTAATGTTTGATTCAGAGAGAAGGGTCACTGTCCTTCCACAACCTCCGTATTCACAAGGCCTTCCAACTATATACCTTTCCTAAATCTAAATACAGTATGTTTCGACAGAGATACAATCGCGAAATCTCCTTTGATCAGCTGTTTATCAGTGTCTGATGATTGCAAGCGTTGGATAGAAACTTAGGAAAAGAATGAAAGATGTTTTCTCATGTGGGTTGACTGGATCGAAATGAGTATGTTTGTTTTCTGAGAGTATTGTGAAAGACATCGCATTTTAAAATGGTCAAAATAACTGCAGTATTGGACATCATATGTAATTGACATTATTTGTGGAATCCCTCAAATCTCTTTACTAATGTCAAAAGTGCAAAGGGCCAAAACCCTGTGGTAATTCATCCTACCGAAACATCTTGACATTATAAATGATGTAAACAGGGGGAAAAAGTACTTGCTGTTAAAGCATCAAAATATCACAGTGTAAAAAGAGAAACATGTTGTCAGCTTCTAGTATATGTGTGCTATTGTGTGATTCAAGGCTTTGCAAAAATATAATTGTAATGGAACAGTCGAATGACCAGTGCTTTTTGTCATTGAAAAAAAGAAGTGATGCCAACCCAAATCATTTCGACATTTATAAAGTATTTAGTTGCTGCTTTGTCCGTCCGATGTCCGTCCGTCAGTCAATGGGTCCGTCAGTTCGTCCTCAGTCCCCATAAATGCTGTTTATGCTGCGTTTACACTATGTTCTATAATTTTTTGCCACTTACTGGCTAGCACATTTTCTTTTTATTTCCGTTTATTGAACATGTTATTTCCGGCATAAATTGTTTTCAATTCGGGTTCGACTTCCATAATGAAACCGTACTTATATATACATAAGAATCGTTACCGGATGAAAAAAAAAATGAAGTCGTTTATCTCTGCATAGTAAGAGGAAAAACAAGTGTATCTTATTATTGCCCAGAAATACTGTTTGTTGCAGAATACGTGATACCATAGAACATAAGTTTTAAAAATGCCATTTAAAGAAGAAGCAATCGTTGTACGAAAAAACACCACGAATGCTCCCCGTCCCACTACGGACCACCTCTAAGTTTTGTTACGGTCTATTACGTTCCGTCATGGCTTGTGCCGCACCGTGACTGCCGTGGCGATTTTTTTGACAGTTTAAAAATCTGGCCCAGTATCCACGGCGATCATGGCCTCTCACGTTTGCCCATCCCGTTCCCTCACGTTCGCTCAGGTGGATATACCTTGTGGAGGAGGAGCGCAGAGTATAAGAACCGTAATTCTGAATAACATATTTTTGGAGTAAATGTCCTTTGTTAGATTTCATAATAATTTTTGTCCGGAGCATAACTCATGCACTACGAGACATATAACCTTGAAACTTCATAGATGGATAGACCTCAAGGAGGAGAATTGCAGAGCACAAGAACCGCGATATTGGACTTGTATATTGCAATATATTGTTATTTTGAATATTCAAAAACAGCGTGGTAGGAAAATCGTATCGCGATATCGTAACATCAGCGAACTTACCTTTATAGCAGATCTATCGTGATTTTGTTGCCCATCCCTAGTGTTCAAAGGTTAAACATTAAAAGCCAGATGGATTATAATTTTGGTGCAATCCAAGTGCATGCAGCCGACGCCGACATGTTTACCGATCTTTATGAGTTAAGCTCCAGACAAAAATAAACTGTGAAATAAAATAAAAGGCAATAAGTCTTTTATTTCAATACATCTGATTAAATTTATTTTACGGACCTTTATATAAGAAAAATTAAAAATTAAATTTTATTTTTCTGTCAGGGAATTTCATTTGTTTTCCTCCACCATATTTACTCTTTGTTTATATTTCTTTACCAAAAAAAAAAAAAAAAGAAAAGAAGATAAATATAGAATGAACTGAAACTTTTATCCTCCTTCTTTTGTGGTACGTAACCTAATAATCAAGAAACTAATGACCTAACAAATTTAAGAAAGGTGCAGGCACAGTTCTTGTGTACTGTACTTCTCGACAAGAGCTATCCACCTATACAATTTCATAACAATACCTTATCATTATGAAAGATTATGTAAATTGCAAAACATCTTTTTCTAGATTCGGCCTTTCCTCAGATTATACCTTCATACACTCCGAATGCAATACACATTCATATACATTGCACCATTCCAGCGAGAAAGTATAGTTCGTGGAGTGTAATCCATTCTTACAGTTTCTTATTATTTCTGAACATTATCATTTGGAGAAAAATATAAAGATTATTTTCAAAACGGTGATTTTAGTGTGAACAATGAAATATTCTGGAAGGAAAACAAATCCTAGACAATTAAAAAAAAGATATTTACAAAGGAAATGGGTAAAATCTTAAAGAGTTGTATCCAAAAATCGTAAGAAAGAAAAAGAAATGAAAAAATACTGAACTGCATGTTATGTTTATTTATTTTCCATTGGAAAATGCGTGGAATTAGAATTGTAATGAAATATATGAAAAAAGAGTAGACACAAATACAACAGTGGTTTTGGAGGAGACTTTATTTTTGGCCTTCATACATAAATCCAATGGGCAAATATGGGACAAAATATTTTAGTTACTGGCTTTAACGACAACATACTAAGAAAGAAGATTCTGTGTTTGGAAACCCCTTATTCTCCCAAACAGCATGTTTTGTCATAAAAAGAATTAATGTGAAAGCACAGATTAAGTTATTTTAAGAGTGATATTTCCAAAAGTTATTACATTTTCAGAGAAATAACCATCTTGTCTATAGTTAACATTTCATCTATTACATTCAAGTATGATTTTATACAGCGGTTTTAAGTCCTACATATACCAATTATTAGGGGGATTATTTTTCATCAATGGTCACCTAAACTGCTAAAACTACAAACACATTTTGTGCTCTTTTGGAAATTTATTCTATTGAATAATCTTATAATTTAATTTTGATATTTGTTATATCGAAAATGCCAATAACTGGAGGGATAAGAAAATATACTCAATGAATTTAAAAATGACTCACCGTGGAAAATTGGCGGATATTTTATTTCGCGTTTTTCATAATATTTAAGATTATTCATAAATGTAATAATAAATTTAATATGGAAGTTTATACAGAGGGCCTTTTTGAATTCCTCGGTTATATATGCGGTAGGCTAAATCTTTGGTAAAATACCTACTACCTACCTTCCTCCCTGGCAGATACCATAAAAGATCAAATAGGCCTATAACATATTTTACAAGAACTTCAATGGAAATCACTTTCTCATAGAAGAAAATACTCTCATTACGTTATAAGATTATTAATCAACAAGTTGATATTAAACAACAACATAATCTTCGGACACCCGTTAGATACAGTAGAGTAGATACCTTTTCATACACCAAACCATTTGCTAATACCATCATAAGAAAAAAAACCGCCTTCTTCCCGTCCTTACTGTAAATACCTTCACTGCACTCTATAAATGCGTACTCACAGAATTGAACTGGCTGCCAGAAGATATAAAGTTAGCAGATTCAACTGGGGCCTTCCATGCCCAGCTAGTCACTTACTTTACTTTTTTCCTCTCTGTAATAAACCTCTCTGCTATTTATAATTGCGCACCCACCTAAAAGTCATTCAGCAAGTTAAATGTTGTCTGTATAATAATTGGTAAAAGAATAAGGAGATTAACAAGTATTTGATGGTGGGTAAACTTTTGTACGGACAGTAGCCACTATATGCTCCTCATCCAAGACGTCTTACAACTACAACCAGAAGTAATATCATAAACCTCAGCATTATTTTCAAAATGATACTCGATTAACACTAAACTAATTGGCCAAAATGACAAACATGATTTCAGTTATAGTTATTTGAATTTTAAAGAAACACCCCAAAGTTTAAAAGATAAATGCAGAATGGATTTCCATTTTATAACGATTGTGGAAAGGAAGAAACATATAACAAGGGAAAATAACTGCTTAAATGTATCCGAAAAGTAAGAAGGTGATGAAACCAGTGCGGAAGGTTTTTAACTGAATCAGGGTAACTAAAATTGCAAAAGATCTGTTATCATTGGCAGGGAACACGTGACCTAGCGCGCACCTGTTAGAACGCGACAAAAAGGTAAACAAACCGTGTTTTTCGTTATTTTCACTTTAAATCAGTACGAAATTTTTAAAAAGAAGTAGCCTATAAAATAACCACGTGTCTGTAGATTCTTTAAATGTATAGAATGCACACATTTACTTATTATTTAGTCCATAATTGCTGATCAAAAAATCGAATCGGGGATGCAGCAGGCATGAAAGTTCTAAAACTGCATAAGAAAAAGATGCTGTGCGCATACATATTTAGATTATTGAAGATATTTCAGTAATATTCAATGCTTTCTCACCCATATCACTTGTAAAATGATCATTTATATGCCACGAAAACATATAGATTCCTTTTTGTAGAATATGCACAATAATCGTTATAATTTGCAAATATTGGAAAGATGCAGGACGCATGAATTTTACCAAGATGATGCAGGACGCATAACAAATGGCCAAAGAAAATATGATGTTTCGCTATTCTTATATTACTTCCATAACAATGTGTTTATTATGTTAATATCGGTATACTGACTATTTACGTTTCGTCTTGTAGATGGCGTTTTCATAGCGATATGGCAGGATGAACCTCCCTTTAAAGCTACATCATACTATACCTCTGAGTACATTAATGCCAAACGGTATGTGCTCGAATTTTTTTTTCATAATTTGTTGTCAATATAATTTATGGAAAAGATTACTTCAGGCCTGAATAATTTTGTGAGAGTAGATTGTAAATTAGATTCTAATTAAAATAACTGAAAAATTGCTAAAAAAAAAAAAACAACCTCAGCAGTTTATAAATCTATGCCAAATTATCAAAGTTAGAAGGTAGATTTAGGTACTTTTTTGCTTGAATTTAAAAAAAGTTTAGCAATGATTTTGTAATTTTTTGCCTAAATGAGATTTCCTCAACCTGTTATAAGCTGAACATCACTATATAACTGAAATACTGTCGCAGCGACCGTACTCCCCCCACACTATTTCCGTATAAGATTAATATATTTGTGCTGTAAATATCCCATTTTTTCTTTTATCTTGTAGATCATCATGGTGCGAAAGGTAAGATACAAACTTTCGCGATGTCAAAGAAAGAGAAACTGCTTGAAAAGATCCCCCTTTAAGACGCGGAAAGATCTGAACAGGTGGATTCCTCCCTTTCAAAACCAATAAGATCCACATCGCCACTTTCACTTGTTAATCCAGATTTCAATTTTTTTCCATCAAAGGTCACACAAAAAGACTTATCACTTATCACTACCATTCTTGCTCAAAAGTTCTATAACTTGGTGGGCTACCCCAGGACTCCTTACTCCCTGTCTTAGTTCTAATGAGTAGGGGTTGTAGGCTGAAAGTCTTTTCACATCTGGCACAGCAAAGTTGATGTCTGACTGAAGAGGATCGTACAAGCCCTGGTTTGATACGTTTTGCACAACTTGATTAAAAATTTTAAATCCAGTCATAAACGCCATAAAACGACAACCAAAGAGCCGATAACCAAGTTTCCAAAATGTTTTTGTTTCATTAGAATACCTCATAGTTGTTGTTGATGTGCTGCATTTAAACCATTTAACAACTTCAAGCCACAGTAAAAATGCTATATTGTCCATTGGAAAGCTTTCTGTGGCCACTAATTCGAAAAAGTTTAAAAACTCTTTGTGTAGCCCTTCTTTTGTTATAACATCCACAACTTTTGGCATCAAACACATGAACTCCTGAAGGATGTCTTTTTTCCGATTCATTACCATTTTTGTCATCATCAATAGAAATGTCAGTGTTACTTGCACTATTTCCACATGTATCTGAATGCTGGTTTTCATCTAATTTTATAAGATCATCCGCATCATGTTTATCATACGATATATTATCAAATGTTGAGAAACGTTCGTTGGAACAATGCTTAATGGGGCTCTTATCAAACTTTATAGATAAGCACGTCTTAAATCTTTTTACTGTTGGCGACTTAAAAGGGGTCTGAAAACTTGCCTTTTTCCTAGCGAATGGAGATTTTGTCAATGAAAATTGCCGCTTGTTGCTTCTAAGTTTCAAAGGTGAATTTTTCTCAAAGGAGTATTTTTTACGTCCCATTTCACTTTATTCAATACTTCATCGTAGGTATTTATCCACCTGTTCAGATCTTTCCGCGTCTTGAAGGGGGATCTTTTCAAGCAGTTTCTCTTTCTTTGACAAAGCGAAAGTTTGTATCTTACCTTCCGCACCATGATGATCTACAAGATAAAAGAAAAAATGGGATATTTAAAGCACAAATATATTAATCTTATACGGAAATAGTGTGTGTGTGTGTGGGGGGGGGGGGGGGTTGTGGTCGCTGCGACAGTATTTCAGTTATATAGCGATGTTCAGCTTATAACAGTTTGAGGAAATCTCATTTAGGCAAAAAATTACAAAATCATTGCTAAACTTTTTTTAAATTCAATGCAAAAAAGTCTACCTAAATCTACCTTCTAACTTTGATAATTTGGCATAGATTTATAAACTGCTGAGTTTTTTGGGGTTTTTTTTAGCAATTTTTCAGTTATTTTAATTAGAATCTAATTTACAATCTACTCTCACAAAATTATTCAGGCCTGAAGTTATCTTTTCCATAAATTATATTGACAACAAATTATGATAAAAAAAATTCGAGCACATACCGTTTGGCATTAATGTACTCAGAGGTATAGTATGATGTAGCTTTAACGGGAGGTTCATCCTGCCATATCGCTATGAAAACGCCATCTACAAGACGAAACATAAATAGTCAGTATACCGATATTAACATAATAAACACATTGTTATGGAAGTAATATAAGAATAGCGAAACATCATATTTTCTTTGGCCATTTGTTATGCGTCCTGCATCATCTTGGTAAAATTCATGCGTCCTGCATCTTTCCAATATTTGCAAATTATAACGATTATTGTGCATATTCTACAAAAAGGAATCTATATGTTTTCGTGGCATATAAATGATCATTTTACAAGTGATATGGGTGAGAAAGCATTGAATATTACTGAAATATCTTCAATAATCTAAATATGTATGCGCACAGCATCTTTTTCTTATGCAGTTTTAGAACTTTCATGCCTGCTGCATCCCCGATTCGATTTTTTGATCAGCAATTATGGACTAAATAATAAGTAAATGTGTGCATTCTATACATTTAAAGAATCTACAGACACGTGGTTATTTTATAGGCTACTTCTTTTTAAAAAATTCGTACTGATTTAAAGTGAAAATAACGAAAAACACGGTTTGTTTACCTTTTTGTCGCGTTCTAACAGGTGCGCGCTAGGTCACGTGTTCCCAGCCAGTGGTTATGAAGGTTGTGTATGCTATTTGTAAAAAGGTCTAGCTTTACAAATTGCGATGCAAAAATGGAAAATCGTGACAGGCAAGTTTCTAATAGAATTGAAAAACTACTACAAAAGGTGAACCCTAAAACAGGATTAAAATTGCATAAGGCACCAGCTCACACAGGGCACACATTGTGACCGACTTTTTGGGGTCTGAGAAGGTCGTTGCCCTTCCATTATAATGTATTCGCCCGACGACCAGAATTCTTACGACTATTTTGCCTTTCCAAAACTAAATAAATGTAAATGTACTGAAAGAGCTGCGATTCGTAATATGCCCTGGGATTAACTGTTTACTTGAGTCTGATGTGTATGGAAGAGTATGAAAACTGCTCTCAAAAACTGACAGACCGGCTGGGGTGGGGTATTAAGGCCTATTTTGAAGGAAAATGATTTATAATAAGTTCAATACTGATTAACAGATGTGACATTATATATAGTTTACCCTTATAACTATGACTCTAAAATGCTTAATTTATAATCATGTTATTGTGTGAAGAAATAAGAGCTCTCACGTGATTATCGATCTATATATAATACACAAAACAATAACATTTTGCGTGTTTTACATTCGTTCTGTAAAAATGTTCTGTATAAATATATAAATTGTCAATGTTTTCTACATATCATTGCCCATCATGAATTTTCAAAAGACCAGTAATTTTCACAGTAATGTTGTGTGTAGAGATGAATGAGCCGTTATAATATTTTTTTTTTTTATCATTTATTTCTTCATGATATTTACATGGTTAAACATTCGTATATGTATATAGATATATATGGTATAAAACATACATAAATTCATACTATCATGTTGATAAATATCATTGTCTTTTTGTTGTTTGTCTCCCCTTGTGTTTTTATAGAAGATTTAAATTATATTAAAATAAAGATTAAATAAAGAAACAAGAAAGAAAGGGATAAAGATGGAAAAAGAAGAAGAACGCGAACACTCTGGCCAAATCACATACGTTAATTATGTAGAATATTTTAATATTCCAAAAAATTAATCCAGGTATCTCTAAATGTTTGGATTCTATCGTTATTAAGTGCAATTTGTTTTTCTAGAATTAATCTGTGTTCGAAATAACGGATAAAATGATTAAATATTGGTTGTTTTTGTTTATATTTCATACTAAATATGAAATACTTCACTAAAATAATTATGTAGTTTATGCAGACGCCTTGGTTATTTTTTAGTTGTAGACCAAACAGAATAACTTGCATGGTTAATTGTATCGGTATTTGTTTTTGTTTCATGTAATTTGCAACTTCAAACCAGAGTTTTGTCACATGGGGACATTCCCAGAATAAGTGTTCTATAGTTTCATAATTCATGCTGCAAAAATCGCATAGGTTTGAGTTTGTTAATTTTTGTTTATAGAGAAGCGTATTTGTTGGTATGATTCTTGTTATTATTTTATATTGGAAACTTCGTAAGTAATTGTCGCATGTTGTTTGAAATGGGATTATGTTTAATGTTTCCCAGTTAAGTTGTTTTGTAATATTAATTCCCATTTATTTTGAGACGAATGAGTTTGGGTTTTATGTTTTATTGTGTTAAGTTGTATATTATACAAGAATTTATTCGCATATTTTGATTTTAAGATAATATCATGTAGACATGCGTCTCTATTATATATGGTGCCTTCATCGATAAGTGACTGTTTAAAGGTTTTAGATATATGTGAGATGAGTTGAAAATATTTAAAGAAGTCTTGTTGGTTGATATTGTATAATGTTTTGAATTCTTCGAATGTATAAAATCTGTTCGTTCTATAATCAAATAGGTGTTCTAGAAATGTGATTCCTTTGTTGTGCCATTCTTTATAGTATATTATTGTTTTGTCCACTTTAATATTCTGGTTATTCCATATAATTGATTTTCCAAAGTATTCTTTATCTGATATCTGTTTAATATCGAACCATGCCTGCATGATATCTAATAGAAATAAGTTTGATTGACATATATATTCGACATCTTGTTTATTTGGCGTACATTGAAATACAAGAGTCCCTCCATATGGTTTTAGTTGCATTTCTATAAAACTTTTCCAACTGATGTTGTTATTCGAAAGCATTCTTTTGACCCAACTTGCTTTAATAGATCTTAGGAATAATGTCAAATCAACCATTTTTAATCCACCATTGATATAGCTTTGTTTAAGTGTGTTTCTTTTAATTTTATCCGGTTTATTGTTCCAAATAAATTTATACATTTCGGATTCAATTTCTTTTAGAGTTTCGTTAGAAGGATTAGGTAGGACTGTAAATGGATAAACAAGTTTAGGCAGTGCAAATGTTTTAATTACGGTTATTTTACCCATTATTGATAATTTCCTCTTTTTCCAATTATTTAAACAATTGTAAAATTCTTTTATTTTATTAACATAGTTCAGATGTATATTATCTGTTGTTGAATTTGTGAATACCATCCCAAGGGCCTTTGCAGATTTAGATGTCCAAATCATTTTTTTTCTTTTCTTGTAGACAATATCCGTATATTTTAGTGAACCTACTCTTAGTACGGTGGTTTTGTTTGCATTTAACTTTATAATATTTGTGTCTCCCATTCCACTACCGTTGTTTGGTCGGAAGCAGCATCACCAGTCCACTGACCACAAGAGTACATCCACCGAACAAATATGTTGCAAGGAAACTGTGTGTTATGTCGTAGAGCCAACCTGCAAAGGTGTAAAGTGGATTTCATAAGTACGTGTATAGCCTAAACTTCCATTGCATATAACCTGCTATTAAAAGGAACTGGCATTTTATTAACGGTGAACGGTACACTTGGATTAACATACATCGATACATCAGTGTCATAAGGCCTTGGGGTACCTATTTTATTCTCATAAAGGAAAACTCAAAAACACTGATGTCCTTTTGGAGATTATATTGTTGTTCTTTTCTGTAATAGGACAGTACTTTGCCTGCCTCAAAATAGCTTAAGCACCGTTAGAAAGAGAGATTAACTAAAATGAAAACAAATAAAAAAAATACCTGATTCACACAGACGTACACAAACATTTGATATTCAAAACTTTTGGAAAATTACACACGTCAGAGGTTTCTTAATAATTATTGGGCCTATTCGACTAGGTATTTTCGTTGAGAACGAATGTTGGGTGCAGCTAGATGCGCAAAGAAAAATTAATTCAACGAAAAATGCCCAATCGAATAGATATTTGCATTGATGTCGCTTATATCAAAAACATTTTTTACAAAGAAGTTAAAAATATAAATATGTGAATAAGGAATCTTTCAACGTGTCCATCGCAATAGTTTCTTAGTTTTACTGTTACAGTAAACTGTATGAAATACAGAGAGAAAAAGAAAGAGACAAACAAAACAAAATGTTGCAAGCTAAATGATAAAATTCTATTTTTATCTAATAATCTCTACACAGAAAGTTTTCAAGTTCTGAATTGAACGGAGGATGCTAAATTATCAAATTTAGAACTTAATGAGTTCTGTTTAGCAAAAATATACGATGAGTTGTTTGAATAAGTATATATTCATTTCAAATATCGCTTATGTGTACTAGGTTTTAATCTTGAAAATAATTTAGAGATTAACAACGGAGCATTTTCTTCGTTGCGTAAGTGCTGAACGTCACGTCACCATTCGAATACAAAATTTTAAGTAACGAAAAAAAGTTAGTCAGCAAAACCCTAATTGATCCAAATTCGCAACTTTTTCTTTTTAATCTGATTTAAAATAAAACAAATTGTTACCATTTAGCTTTCATATATTTATAATGATTATAAAGGAGATGTGGTTCGAGCATCCGACTCGGAATGCGAAGTTTGTTGGTTCGATTAGATCTCGTTAATGTAATGCTGGAATAGCTCCCTTTTGACCCTCTGCATAAATGGGTAGTTCCGATAATGAAGAGTTCAATTTCAGGAGTGACCAACTATCGTATCGTGTTATTTATGGAAGAACATGCATGACTACATAGTATTTAAAATTTTTAGAAAACCAAGACAATTATTTATATTTACCAGCAATGGGAAGCCCTACGCTTGAGGCAATTGATGATAAACAGGACAATATACCCACTGCATCAGAAAACTTCTCGGCTCCGACAATATCGGCGATCAAAACATATAACAGTGTGATAACACCTCCTGTAAAATGTTGAAAAAAAATAGTACATGTATCTGTTATTCAAGAATCTTGGTATCTTTAACACATATATACCATTAAAGATGATCACGATAGTTTTATTTTCACGCGCGAGTGAAGTATACTTTGTCACCGGTAATGCAACTGTAATAATTTTATAAGAAAAACGCTCGATGGCTGAAACGCCAGATAAGAAATGGTTTAAGTGTTATACTCCACCTGCAAGGTTTTCTGTATTTTTACCACCGCAAACTTAAGCAATCCATTCTGAACCGGTGTGACCCATTTTGAACCGGTGTTAGATTAAATAGTGTCTACATACTCTACTACACTGTACATATCAACAATCATGGCGACTGTCGTCAAGTGTTAGACATTAGATCGGAAAGTTTGAACATTAATAAAAGATTCAAACATATATTTATGGTCTGTTTTTCCCCAAATAAATGTGTGTTTAGCTAGCTATACGGGTGTTTAAATATACATAGTAAATCCTAGATTTATTTTGTTTCATTTCACCAATAAAAAAAACAACATATCTTATGTTTCTTATGTCTTTAAACCCTTTATCTGTTTCAAATGATTGTAGATCAGATAATATGCTATCAACATGCAAACTTTCAGGAAATTCTGAAAATGAACTGTAGCGATAATCTTTAAGCTATATTTTCAAAATTCCATCCTAGACCAGGATGGCATATAATATCAAATATACCACGCCAGACTACGTATTGATTCTAATCAACTGAACCATACTTTAAACATAGAAACGATCATCATCTTTTATTTCCGTGCATGTGGTTCAAGAGAATTACTGAACATTTATTTGCCCATTGCCTTATTTTAAGAATGCCAGGCACGTATCATTTAAATAGTGCCATTTATACAAAATGTTTATCTTCATTTGCTACTGTTTGGCGACTGTAAAATCCCGTATGAATTCAACAAAATCCCGTATGAATTCAACATTTAAATACTTAATGCAATACATGTTTTTATTCAATCTAAGCGTTTTGACAGTCAGTAGTAGAAGTATAGATATAAAGAGAGATGGAAAGAGTTTAACAACACACAGTTCACATATCTCGTCTCCCTAAGCTATAGTCAGTTCAGTTTTCCACCATCTGTTTATACTTCATTTTCTTTTTACCTTCACACTTTATATTTTTTCTTATTTATCCGTACTTCCTTCTTGTATACATACTATTTATTTTGAAAGGAAACTATTTTCCTATCACTGTTCCTATAATACGACTTTCTCATGCCATTTCATTGTTTACAAGGTGTTTTACAAGGTGAAGAACACGATTTCATGTTTTTTGTGTATTTGTTAATACATAAACTTTTCGAACAAAATGTTTAAATTAACTGGTATACTACCCGTGTTATTATTTAGAGCTTTGGAGCATTATTTAAACCAGTCCTATTGTGTAATAACTGATAACTGAAAGCAATAAAATAGGAAATGATACTTATTAAGAGATTTTAGACAATGTGTGATTTATAGCAACACCAATGTTTAAGCATTCTTTCGTTTTGCATCTTCACACCTATGGAGCCAATGGACTGGAAAAAAAACATGAACTAATACATGTCTTTGAGTATTTATATATAAGGGTGATATAATGATTCAGACATATAAGTTTATCTTATACTATCTGCAAGTCTATAAAAAAAATGAAAATATAAATATTCACACCATTAAAGCATCCGTCTATCTCAGCCGTCTGAAGAGTCTGGGTTATCGCATTACCCGTTATGTTCTTCTAAACTGTAGTCAAATGATGTTACCACGTTTGGCTAGGTACCTTTACCGCCGTTGTCAAATGGTGTGCGAAGTTATAAGTATACGTAAGACTATCTATTTGAATCACTAATTACAGCGATCTTGACATTGCCGAAGGACAAGTCTAGAAAAATATTGATGCGTCAAAAGGAGCGTATTTTGTTTAATATGCCGTAACGTATACGCAACATCCCGTAGTAAATAATATCGGCAGTATGTCGGCAGGTGCTCATTAGCTCGGAATAATTACATGGGTTATATACAAGTTATAAAACTTAATTGTCCTGTCATAAAATATAAGTAACAACCCTGAAGTCTATCCGTAGCATTCGAAGGGTGTTCAAAAAGTTAGCGGAAAAATAATCACATTTCTTTTTTTTAATTTTTAATAGCAGATTGATGAAATTGATCTACAATGTAAGTCAATATATTGTCTATTTAATGCGCAAAAATTTGATTTAGTACAAGCGGATTGAGAAAGACAGGTAACATCGGTGATGACGAGTGCAGCAACCGTCCAGTGACGAAGATGTCGAGAATGGCAAACTACCATCCGATATTATGGACAGAGAGGACAGTAGCTATGGGACTGTCTTCAACATCATTTATGACCAGTTAATTATGCGAAATTTATGTACCTGTTAGATACTCAAAATATTAAGTGTTGACAAAAGCCGATTGCTGGTTAATTTTCAGTGATTGAAACGCGTGCATGGCTACCGTCCATAAACTTCTATGATAATAAAGCCCATTCAATTAATCAGCCACAACACAGACAGTCTAAGCAGCTGGGGTTCAAACTTTTGGACCACCCTGTCTACAACTCAGATCTATACCTTGCGATTTCTTGTGGTTTCTTTCTCTTTCCCGTCATCAAGAGTTATCTTCGAATGACAAATTTTGAAGATTTCACAAACTTTCCAGGGCCGTGCTGATTGCTTACTCGAAAATTGATGTTGAATATTCTTTGTAGACTCGCTTCCGAAGAGTGTATACTTTAATAGGATTAAGCGTTGTTCTTTGGCCATTGTTAACTTGTACGAACTTTTGCGTCATTTTGTGTTGGACAGAGATTCGTTTGATGACGTTAATATTGTTATAATACTACGGCGTATATACAAGCGATTCTCGTGAGCATTTGTTATTTAAGTGCATCAAATCAGTTAATTTATGAAATTTGTTGGTCTGAATTTTAGAAATTACGTCCATGCAATAAAGAAATGCAAGCACCTTTCTGCGATTTTTGTGAACACACTTCGTACTTCTTAACCTGTATGACTCTCGCAGTAAACCGTAACAAACTGCACTGGACTTAGCAACTTTTTTGAACCGGTCTTAAAGCCGATATAGATTGTTGAAATAAACTGGAAACTGTAGAAGATGTTGGACTGAATAAATAAGTAAATTAAAATATCTGAAAAAAAGACATATTATTGGCTGAAAAGAATTGGACCATTATGACTGGATAAAATATCGATACATGTAGACATATCCTACCTTGACATCCACCACTGATGGTTGACAGTAACACAAGAACAGCGTATGATTTGAATAGAGGGACAAGTGCAGTTCCAATTCCAAATATAATCAACACTGCCACGTATAAGTAACGACGATTAACTTTTCGATGATTTCCAATAAGTCCAATCAGTATTCGACACACGGTGTTGGATATACCAATAGCTGAGATGAGCCAAGCGGATTTTTGGTTGGAAATACCTAAATTATTAAAAAAAAATAAACATAATTCAATTAAGGCAATATCATTATGTTCAGGTCTAAGGAAGATTGAAGCTTAATGCTTCAGCATTTGAATTCTACCTGGGACTTCAAAGAGTCCCGTTTGAAAAAAAATCAGATACCTGCTTGAATTGTAAAATGATAAATCACCATAAGACCAAGAGAATTTGATCGAAATTGAACCACATTACCATTTTTTAAGTTTTAAAAAAGTTAATAATTCCCTGTCAGCAAAATTGTGTGCGAATACACGTTGCTGAAATACACAACATGCCATAGTAGCAATAAATGACTCAGAAATACGTTTAAGAATTACAGGGATATATTAAAAGTTTACTTCCAACTGTATTCATATAGTGAAACAGAAGCGAGATCAAAATAAGGACGGTAGGCTACCTGTTTGGCAAAATACTTACCTACATCCCTGGCAGTATCAACTATGAAGGAAAATAAAACGAATAATCCTAGACATAAAAGCGTAGCTGATAATATTATAAACTGGAATGATCTGTTTCGCATTACTGTCAAGTCTAGATATCTCGAACTCTTTGTGGTTATTCCGTTGCCCTCATAAGCATATTTCTTTACTGTACCAGACGCCGTATCCCTGTCATCAAACTGATTTACAACATATCTACTGTTATCAGTTGTGTTCTCCAAACATGCACCTGTTTGATCCTTATTACTCTCACCATAATTGACCAGCTTTTCTCCGGTTATTCGTATTTCACATTTATTGTTTTCAGCATAACGCTCCTCGCTTATGATGTCATTCTCGGGAAAATGTGCCACCCTCATACTTTGTTTTTGTTCTTCAGTGTTTTCAGTATTTAGGTTGTCTAAATTATCATTGCTTTCTAATTTGCACATTTTGAACTGTTCTCTATCAACTACCCTGTTGGTATCCGGTTTCCGAAATAACAAAACACAGGCAAAACAATTTAATCCTAATCCACCCTGAAGTAATAGAGCCCCTCGCCAAGTGTACTTATCGATAAACAGATCGGTGGCAGGCCCAAACAGGAAAGCACCAAAAGTCATACCGGAAAGGGCGACTCCTGTCGCAAAAGATCTCCGCTTCTGAAAGAACTGATTGAGTGTAACCAGTGCAGACATAGTCACCAAACCAAAGCCAAGACCTAAAATATACAGTTAATACAGTTATAATTATAAGCGCTGGAAACTTGAGCAGTCGGGGATCGTCCGTAAAATTACAGTTGGTGAAAATCCTAAATAGTTAAAACGACAACTTGGTTGCCATTTATTTCATAGCGCCCAGCAGATAGATCACCCTGTATTTAAATAATTTAAATTATATGTTGTCTGCAATCGGCGTTATACCACAATAAGAAAATGCAAGTCTTAAAGGTCTCACCTAGCTCCGTTCAATGTAATGCTATATATGTGTAAATGAAAAATATATATGTTCTGATATAAATTAAAAGTCAAAATAAGGTGACCGGCCGGGCATTTTTAGTTGTTTTCTCTTTTGATATGTTTCATAAAAATGAAAGGTCACATAATTTCTACGAGAATTAAACATGAGGGCCACCATGGCCCATGAATGTTCATTAGAGTACAATTAAACAATTCAGTAGAACTTTTTCAGTGAAATTTCACATAAAAATATATATTATTTTAAAGTTTCTATACAGACTAAATAAGAACTAGGCAACCATAAGCAGGACTTATTTTTCAGAGGATCAATACCATGTAATGACAGTATAGGACCATGGGCTATTATGCCAATTATTACAATATTACTTAAACAAATTTACCAAAAATAAAAGGAAACAAAAAAAGAAAAAACTAAAATAACACTGCTGGTTTCGCTTTTATTTACAATATAGGTCTATTTTTTAAATCAAACACTTTGTAACAATTCTAATGATATTTATATATATTACAACTATACAAAATGAATTTAAGAAAAGGAGTTATATATAAAGGAGAATATTGATAATCTCCATTTGGAAACTAAAACCAACGCTGATGTGGGGCATCATTTTTCAGGGGATCAACTTTATTTTAGCAAATATTGTAGAGAAAAGTTAGGTGATCATTTGTGCCAAATGAAATTCTGACCATCGGTTTCAAAGAAGATGATTTTTGATATGTTCTGTATAGAATATATGAAACTTGCCAACCTCGTTGGTTCTCATTTTCTAAGGGATCAAATTCATTTACGCAATTATAATAGATGACTTTGAGGTGACCATTTGTGCCATAGGAATTTAAATTCTGACCATCGGTTTCAGAGAAGAAGATTTTTGAAGTTTATAAAGTAAAATTCTATATGTTGCCATGGTAAGCAGAGTTCTATATGGATCAAGTTTATTTTAGCAACCTTTGTAGAGGCTCACTCTAGGATGATGCATGCCAAGTTTCATCAATTTTTATCCAGCAATCCGGAGAAGACATTGTTTAAAGCAAATTGTTGACGACCACGACAGACGGTGATCCTTATAGCTCACATTAAGCACATTGTGCTCTGGTGAGCTAAAATGCCCCTTTGATACAGAGCATAAAAGGCAAGGAACGTTTACATCTTAAACACTTTTTAAAGTATTTTAATCGGTGTATTTTATGAAAAGATAATCTCAGCGTAGTTGTTTGGGTATTTTTCTTTATTGCTTCAAGCACAATGGAAGTGTTTCACAATTTTGTAGTTTACTATACATATTCAATGAACTGTACTAAAAATCTTTTTGCAATATAAAAAAAATGACAGTGCAAATTTCAAATTATATTCAAAATATAATTATTCTGTAACATTGTATGAGTGCGTTTTGAATACGATGCCATTCCAACAGAGTTCATTTCGGAGACCATTTGAGATTCTGAGTTGATTATTTGACCTCATTCTCCTTCTTGATTAACACGTTTTTTTTTGTTGTTGTTTTGTTGTTTTTTTCTTCTTTTTTTTTTGGGGGGGGGGGGGGGGCTCCAGTCTGGGGACACAGGAGCTAAAGGAAAGAGATTGGTAAAAACAATTTTTGTGAGACCTTGCATTTCCATGCTCCTAAAGTCTGCATAAATGGTGTCATGGTATTCTTTAAATGTTGATATAGCATTATGCATCAATATCACCATGACTATTTCTGGTTGCCTACTCTTCCATCCAGACCGTGTTACTGCCTACACAAAACCTGTCTGTCTTTCACTTCTCAGGTGATATACATGTAGACTGTTAAGTATGTCCTGTATGGACGGGCACGTACAGCTATATGCACAGAGTGACTTTGACTCTGGAATGTCTGACTTAATACACACTTACATATGAAATGTTGATACTCAGCGGAATGTAGAATCTCAAACTTTGGCGTCATCATCAACGTGCATTCTTTTCAGGGAGTTATTTTAAATTCGCTTTTCAAGTGTGAACTATTGTCTTTGATCTTCTGATGCATACAAATTGAACATTAATTTTACCAAATCAATCAAGTTATCAAACCTGGCTTACTTTTACCTACATTAAAGAGAAACAAACTTAGTAAACCATAGGCTTTTGAATGACCGAATTACTGGGGTCATATGGGTTTATACACAAAGAAGATAACAATGTCTCGGGCGATTTATTATTGTTTGTGCGTGAACGCCGTTACGTTGTCTGGAGCAGCAATTATTGCCAGCAGCATACCACCAGCCTGAATTTTCAAAGTTTCAGAAAGACACACAATTACTAAATTTCAGTGAGATTCGCATAACCATTATCGGTATTAAAAACGTGATAACCTCGTCTAAAACATTCAACAAAATCTATACCGATAAGATCTATAATTAATAACTTAATTTTAAAGTTTTCACATTTGGTCCGACATGATTTAATGAAGTCTAAATAATTGCGAGTAGAAGAAAAAAGAAAACGCTAGAGGTTAATCCCTGAAACATCCATGAAAGGACCTTTTAACATTATAAGCATTAAATTAATTTCTTAAAGAAAACTTACCCATGATAATGCCATAACTGAAGTATAGGAAGTAAAGTTTTCTCGCAAATGAGCTCATAATAAGTCCGCCAGAATAAAACATTATTCCAGCCAAACAACTTATCCGATTTCCGAAACGGTTTATTATTACAGAATAAACTGGTGCTGAAAAGAATACAAGAATGATACCAATAAAATCAAATATAACAAACAAGAATTATAAGAACAAAAATATAGAATGATACAATTTTTAAACGTGAGAGTAAAATACTATGACAAGAGGGCCAATATTGCCCTGAATCGCTAACCAGAGAAACGTTGCCTTCATTGCAAATTATTGTATTATAAGGCTTACTGAATACATAATAAATGCAGAAGTACAGCAAAATCATCTAAATTCCACACCAAATTTGTACCTTCCTTTCAAATATTGAAGGTCGTTGCTGTAATAAGTCTATATGAAATCTAGTGACCCCTCGGGTGGGGTCAATTTTGACACCTAAGGGCCATGATTTGAACAGA
This sequence comes from Solen grandis, assembly GCA_021229015.1. Lineage (NCBI taxonomy): Eukaryota > Metazoa > Mollusca > Bivalvia > Adapedonta > Solenidae > Solen > Solen grandis. Next base: position 21,680,375 of record CM037793.1, read on the forward strand.
CTTGGTTGAAGTCCACTAGTAAACATCATAACTCAAGGCTTTGTGGTTTGTGAGAAGATCTATCGAGTTTTTCTATACAGGTCTATGAATCAAGTTACTCCTAAGGCGGGGCCAAATTTGAAGCCAGGGCCATGATTTGAACAAACTTGGTAGTGGTTCACAAGGCCATGTTACACACCAAATATCTAAACTCCAGGCCTTGTGGTTTTTGACATGAATATTTTTTAGTTTTACCTAAATAAGTCTATGTAAAATCAAGTGACCCCAAGGGCAGGGCCAAATTTGAACCCAGAGCCATGATTTGAACAAACTTGATAGATGTCTATAAGGCTATGTTACATACCACATATCTAAACTCCAGACCTTGTGGTTTCTGACAAGAATTTATTTCTAGTTTTTTTTAAATAGGAATATTTTAAATCAGGCGACCCTGTGGTGGGTCTAATTTTGAATATAGGGCCATGATTTGAACAAACTTGGTAGAGGTCTACTAGGCTATGTTACACACCAATTATCTAAACTCTATGCCTTGTGGTTTTGACTAGAATAATATTTTTTCTAGTTTTTTTCAATGAAGTCTATGTAAAATTAAGTGACCCCTGGGGCGGGGTCAGTTTCAACCACAGGGTCACGATTTGAACAAATTTAGTAAAGGTCCATAAGACAATGTCACACCAAATATCTAAGCTCTAGGCCTTGTGGTTTTGGAGAAGAAGATATTTTAAAGATTTCACTTTAAAATTTATTTTAGCTCAAATGACCCAGATATGTAACAGACCGGAACCATTTGAACAACTTTGATATAGAGCTTCATGCAAGGAACATTACAGGCAATTTTCATCAAATTTGGTCCAGTGGTTTAGGAGGAGATGTTGTTTAAAGAAAATTGTTGACGATGGACGCACGGACGGACGCACGCACGGACGACAGACGCCGAACAAAATGCGATCACAATAGCTCACCATGAGCATGTTGTACTCAGGTAACCTAATAACACGTATGGATATTTTGTGTATTTTGATAAATATTTTAAAGCATACGAAATAATGTTTAAAATAGTATGCAAAACCAGTACGTATAAGAAAGGTTATGTTTGAAAGAAGAAAAAAGAACATTTTAAGAAAGAAAAAAAAAGACCAAATGTTCATAAATACTATTAAGATTAAAAAAAAAGAAGATTTTTGAAATGCTAAGATGAACAAGCATTGCGTAAGAGAACAGGACCATTAAATGTTTAAAAAAATCCGTTTATTATATATTTTTATGACATTCGGGAGAAATAGTCAACACTTGATACACAGACCCAAATCACAGAGAAAAATGCAAAAAAGATTATCAAGATTCACTTGCACACGCATATATTGCCTATATTGATTTGTACACACAATTAGCTAGAATTTAGTATCATTTAAGGTGTATTTTTTAAGTTAGGAATAATTAACAGTGGGCGTATGCTAAATATCAGACATCGAGATAATCACTGATATCAGTAGATTTCCGGCCGGGACGCTGGAATCTCAAAATTAAGATTCTGGAAATCAAATGTTGCGGCTTGTATTGTTAGTGTTAAGATATGTGACACAGTATATCAAGTATAATCTATGCCCTGCATTTTGAGGTTTATCTGTATAACTTTGTACTTTTTGTGTCAATATGAATAAGATTGTCTTAATATATCTTTTTTCTGTATAACCATTTACTTTCAAACTGTTTACGTGTACGTTCAAAATGTGTCATATGTTTTAGACAAAAATGCAATAACTTCATCTTCAAAATATGATTGGAGAAAAGATGGTCATGTGTTAATGTGATGCAATATATTGACTCTATCGGGGTATGAATATACAATATATGATGCATGACTCACCCGAGAAATCCGATGACGCCAATAGTATCGATGAAATCCAAGCTGTTTCGGCTTTACTCTTTCCAAAATAATCCAGGTATTCAACAAACAGTATTCCGTATGAGTACAAAGGTCCACCTAACAAAACATGGATAACAAAACAACAAAAACAAACTACCCATCCCCACCCACCATCAACGGTTTGTGTACGCATAGCTTTTGGTGCATCCATTTGCCTTAACCTAGTTCAAATGTGCTCTCACGGAGTTGCTTTCTTATGATATGACATATAATGGTTGGTAATTCTTGTTACCTTTTCTAAACTGATTTTAATAGCTAGGCGTATTCAGCTTTGGTACTTTCAATTAAACTATGATATTGGCAAGATTAACATCTCTGCAATATTATTGTTTACACTTATAAAGTTAAACATATTTTTATACCCAAGAAGCGATTAATTTATTGATTTTTTGTAAAACGTTTGCAAGCCGTGTTTGACTTTCAAATCTTTGATTTCTTGAAAACCAAGAAACACATAAGGACAACTTAATACACCTGATTTTACCACACAACCACGCCATGCAATGTCGCAAAAATCGTTCATCTAACCTAATCATTATGATCAGCACAAAAAAGACCAGGAGATTTAAGTTAATCGAACACTGAATGTTACTGAAATTCTTAGGACAATTGACATTAACGGTTAACCTAATAATTGACTTTAAAGACGTAATATATAGATAAAGATAATTGTTAACATCGTGGACATTTATTTTTAAAGTTCATAAAAGTAAGTCCTGCCCTGGACACTTTTCTTTTTCCTTTTTTCTTTTTTGTAAGATAGACTTTATTTTCCTCGACAATAGGCATGTGAGGATGGAAAACATCCCACGCCATACAGTACATACCATTTATACAAATATACACTATATATATTGATTATCATTTTTTTAAACATATAGCGATTGTTTACTAGATACAGTTTTTATAACTAGAATTGGTATGCTTTATAAATCAATTATACCCATTAGAGAAAAATAATCTAAAAAATAAAATAAAAAATAAAAAAAAGAATATTTATAATAGAATAAAGAAAAAAGATCCGAACAACTTCTAGTTTCTTAATCTTTGTTTATATCTGTTGATCTCATTTGATGTATGTGCATTGTTATTTTAAATACACATATCCTATACAGTATATAATATATGTATATATATAGGTTGGTCTACAATTAAAACTCCGACCCCCTAAACCCATCCATTGTTGATCAAATATATCATTTTTTGCCTTAGATATTCATTGTTTCCATTACAGTATTATACAGGTAATATAGAAAATGTCTTACTCCAATACCTATTGGTAAAATTCCCTTTGTCTTGCATTTTTATATAAACAGTTTTATGATTAACGGCAACACGCTTTATGTCATAATATAAAAGTCTCAGCAAACAAAATATTTTAAATACTGTCTTGTTCAAAGAAAATTGCTGAATACAATTTTGAATTACAGAGCAGTGCTAGAACAAATGTTCAACTATTTCAGAATTTTGTTTACAGAAAGTACATTCAGGAGTATCTCTAAGGTTTATTTTATGTAACAGGTCGTTCTTACTTAGTGGAATCATTGTATATAAGAGCCATTTATAATTGTAAAGGGCAAAGATATAAATAGTTTTCCAGTTAGTATTTGGTATGTTTACTCCAAAATTTTGTGCCATGTTTCGATACATTTTGGCACACAATGAATATGAACCTTTATCGTGTTTTAAAATATTAATGAAAAGTGAAGATAATAAAGGTCTACACTTTTTCTTTCGATACATTCCTTCATATGTTTGGATGTATGATGTACATGAAGAGTTTAAAACCCCTTGGAAAGTAATAATTCTGTTTCTATTTTGAAAATTTCATTGCATTCTTTCAAATCATAGAACTGTACACCAGCACTGAATAAATCTCCAATGGTGTATATTCCAGCGTGAAAGCAGGTTTTAAAAACACACACTTACTAATTACTATTATATTTAGATTATAACTATAGGATAACCTAAAAGACCCTTGACCATTAGGTTTTGATCTTTGCACAACACAATATAGGCATTTAAGACATTTTCCCAAAATTCATTTTTGATTTCATATAATAGCACCTCTGCATAATTAATCACATAACAAAATTTCTTAACAAGTGAAACATATATCTTGTTTCTAGGCGCCTTATCTATGTTTTTTTTAAACATGATATAATTTTCTAAATTTACCATTTTTAAACCAACTTCTTCAAATTGTTGCCAAATGAAATTTAATATAATATCAATGGCTGTTTTATGTAAGCGGAGATGGATTATAAAGATGTGAAAGATGATTAAAAGGGGCAAATTTAATGTTTTAACTACAGTGATTTTTCCAATCGGGGTAAGTATACTATTTTTCCAGTTTGCTAGTATTTTATGTTTGTACTTATTTTAACGTTATAATTCAGATTATTATTCTCTCTAAGTATACGTGGAATTCAATGCCAAACATGTTAAATCTATTTTTGTTCCTAGAGAGTTTCCTTTTAAAATCCTAGAACTATATTACTCTTTTCTTATCAATATTATCTTTGTTTTATCAACATATACTTTCATGCCAGGGAGAGAGGTAAAAGTAGTCAGGGTTTCAAGAGTTTCATTATGAGATGTATCGGAGCCGTCTAGTATTATAGTTGTATCATCAGCAAATTGAGATTAAGTTCGACTTCATTTAATTTTATACCTTTTATTTTCTTATTTTTCTCTGATCTTTAATGAAGATCGAAACACGTATGATAACAATAAAGCTACTGAGTGGATTTCCATGTCAACAGCCAAGCTGTATTGGAAAAAGGTGTGAAAGGATTCCTCATTGGGTGATATCATATATACTATTTTACCACTATACCAAGTTAATCATCGTTCGAGATCCTTTCCAAAATAAAACAGTTATAACGTTTCGTATTCATAGGATAAAGATCGAACGCTTTCTCAAAGTCAGAGCTTGCCTTGAATGACTTTTATTCAGTATACATGTATTGAATGATATCATAAATCAACCATGTATTTTCTCCAATATAATCTTCCTTTGATAAAGGTTGTTTGGGTTTTGTATAAATTTATCTAAGTAAAGTTTTAATTATTTGCTATAAAACCTGATACAATTTTTAAAGAGTGACAGGTCTCCAATTTTTAAAACAAATTCTCTTGGTTTTTCACCTTTAGGTTTGCATGTTATTATCCCTTGGGTTTGAGATATCGACAAATTACCCGTAGTAAAAGCATGATTTAAAGCTCTACAGACGAATGTCCGTATTGTTTCCAAAATACTTGATAAAAATCAGCACTATAGTCTGATGTACCAGGCATTTTATTGTTTGCCATATTTTTTTCAAATGAGGCTTCATCTGTCCAGACATAACCCTCTAGTTGGGTTGCTTCATCACCTGATAGTTTTGGAATTTTAATGTCCTCTATGAAAGCTATTAAGTTATCAGTGTCTGAGTGTGTGGCTTTATTTCTGTATAAGTTTTCATAAAACCCCGAAGTTTCATTTAATATTTCGCTTTGGTAGTCCATTTCGATTCCCTTAAAATTTTTAAGTGTATTGATTGTTTGGGGCATAATATTTGTTTTATAATATTTTCTATTTCATTTGTTGTTTCTGTTATCAAATTCGATATACCATGCGTTTACAGCACACCCTGTTTAAGTCTATTATGTTATTTCTGAGGTTTACCCAGGCACTTAAGGTACACCCTGTTTTAAGTCTAATATGTCCAACATATAAGACTGAAGACAGAGTGTACCTCAAGTGCATGGGATTGTATTGAATTTAGAAACAACATATTAGAATAACACTAGGGTGTACCTGAAGTGCTTGGAACCTCAGAAACAACAGATTAAGATTTTAAAATCGGTGTACATTAAGTGCGTGAGATCGAACTATGTACTATATAGCGTGTACTGTACGTAGATATAAACGGTTGACTTCAGGTTCGTGGGAAATAGTGTCAACGATTCATTACATATCAAATGACTGGGAACAAGGCTAAGAGTGTGCTTGCTATTAAGGCTTACATAAAAGTTTTTGCTACTCGGCATAAAGGACATTTGCACTTATCGTAAGGTGTGAGGATAAACTGTCTCAAATAACAATTTTAGATAGGTTGATAAATTTCTTTATTGACAGCAGCAGATGTTGCTCGTCCGGGAAGTGCTATAACTACGACTAATAGTAACCTAAAAATCCTCAAAAATATACTTGATTTATAGCAAGGCAATTTGCCAAAATGCCAATTATGATTTTAATCACAGTTTATAGAATTTCAAAGAAGAAAGATGAATGCAAGATGGATACTCCATTTTTAACGACTGTGCGAAAAAGACCCGTGAAATAGGGGTAAAAGAGCCACTAAATATGTATCCAATATACAGTTAAAAAGCTTTGAGAATCTAGTCACTGTTGATTAGACATTGATGTATAATTTTGAACTAACGCAAAAGGTTTGTGATCGAATCTGGGCAACTGTAAGTGCAAAACACCCAAAGGAGACCTGTAGGTTTCGTATGCTATTTGTTTTACTTACGTTTTAGGCAAATTATACACAATCGTGGTCTCAGAAAACTACTAAAAACGACGACGCTCCAAAACAGGACTTAAAGGTGTTTGTCATTCGCATGATAAAGCACGCGCACACACGGCACAGATTGTGACTGATCTTATGTTTGAGTCAGAGAGGGTCACTGTCCTTCCACAACCTCCATATTCACAAGACCTTGCAACTATTTATCTTTCACCCAATGTTGAATCTTTTCAACTGTTTGACAGAGATGCAATTCGCGAAGTCTCTTTTGATTAGCTGTTTATCAGTGTCTGATGAGTGCAACCGTTGAATAGAAACTTAGGAAAAGAATGAAAAAATGATTTTACAAGTGGATTGACTGGATCGAAATGTGTATGTTGGCTGACCGAGAGTAGTTTGAGGACATCGCATTTTAAAAAGGTCAAAATAACTGCAGTATTGGACTACAGATCGATGTAATTGACCTTAATCATGGAATCCCTCAAATCTCTATACTAAAGTCAAAAGTGCACAGGGCCATAACCCTTTTGTAAAACAAACATGTTAACGATATTATTGATGTAAAAAGGGAAAAAAAACTTGCCGCTAAAGCATCAAAAGAACAGTGTTAAAAGAAACGTGTTGTCAACTGCAAGTAATATGTATACCATTACGTGATTCAAGGTTTTGCAAAAATATAATTAATTATGTAACAGTCGAATGATCAATGCCTCTTGTCACTGAAAGAAAAGAAGGGATAAAAACCTAAATCATTTCGATAATTTATGTTCCCCGAAGGTTAAGTATATATTTGCCGCTTTGTCCGTCCGGTGTCCGTTCTGTCAGTCAATGGGACCGTCAGTCCGTCCGTCAGTCCTTTTGACCTTAACATTACTCAATAAAGTATAAATGCTATTAACTTGGAACTTAAGCGGTGGATAGAACTAAAGACCAAAAGAAACTTAACTCTGCACATCATACTGAGTTTTTTTATTACCTTTTCAAGCTTAATTTTTGTCCGGAGCATTACCCATGCACAATGAGACATATAATCTTGAAACTCCATAGGTGGATTGATCCCATGGAGGAAAACTGCAGTACCCAAGAACCGTAAGTCATTTTTGGAGTTTAAACTTTAAACTTATATCGATTATTGAAACAAGTTCTTACAATTTAAATCAATCATTTTCGGATGGCTCGAATGACGGCGTATGTTGTTAGTATTGTGGGAGGAAACGGGTGCACCCGGAGATAACCTACGTGTTTGGTAGGTCGACCACCGTCTCATCTCACAGACGTCACCCGAGATCGAACCCGGTACGCATTTGTGACAAGCGAAGTGCGTGACCACTACGCTATCCAGGCACCCCGGGCAATTTTGGAGTTACTGCCCTTTGTTAAATTTCAAACTTAATATATTCATGCACTGTGAGACATATACCTTGAAACTTCATAGGTGGATAGATCTCATGGAGGCGGAATGTAGTTCACAATAACCATTACTCTGCACATTAAAGTTTTGGAGTTATTGCTCTTTTTAAATTTCATATTAATTTTTGTCAAGAGCATTACCCATGCACTACGAGACATATAACCTTGAAACTTAATAGTTGAATAGACTCCATGGATGAGAATTGCAGTGCACAAGAACCGCGATATTGGATATATATATACCGGTGTAGGAAAATCGTATCTCGATATCGTATCGCCAGCGAACATACCGCGATAGCAGATCTACTGTGATACTCGTATATTGCCCATCCTTCGTGTTAATGGGTTAAAAATTAAAAGCCGGATGGATTACAATTATGATGCAGTCCAAATTCATGCAGCTTTTGAATCCAACGACCGATTTTTCATACCATATGAGTCAAGCTCCAGACAAAATAAACTGTAAAATTTTATGAAAAGGCAATAAGTTTTTTTTATTTTTTATACATCTGATTAAATTTTCTTAATGGACCTTCATATTAGAAACATGAAAATTAAATTTTATTTTTCTTCAGGGAATTTATTTTTTTTCCTCTTCCATATTAAAGTAAAGGCTAAATGATCTAGTTTAGGGATATAGTAAATGCGCAAATGGTTGTCATATAACATAATAGTTACGAATTTTAAGGAAAATTTTAAATATTTGGGTGTTTCATACGTTTGCAATAATAGTCGGTGATGGGGAAAGGCGTTTCTTGTCCGTGCGATGACTTCTTGTATTTTAATTTACATCGTGAATTCAAAGTATACCTCAAATATCATTTTTTTTAAAGATGATAACAATCGTGTCTATATTTGTTAAATGATGTCAAGTATACATATCTTTACCTTATATCATGGTTTTCGAAAGAAAGAAATGAAAACATTTTTTATACCAGCTAAAATATTGAAAAAGTCAAATACGTATCATGAGATACAAACCCACCAATTTTGATGCTTCTAACTGGATGGATGCAATCGACGCTATCTTCCAAAATACCCAAGGATCCTGTAAGAATACAAAATTGACTCAACAGAACATGAAAAACAAAAGAACATATTACCAAACTCTATCAACCATCCACTGTTTGTACAAACCCAGTCTTCGATTTACCCATTTTTGACCCACGTGTATTTTTGATTGACTAGTCAATATATGGCATAGGCTCGTAAGGGTGGTTAATTCTTAATTCTAGCTGACGAAATGATGTGCATTTGAACGGCAATGTGAAAGACTCGCACTTAATTGTGGTAAGTTAACAGGAAACATCATTGTTAGATGTCGGCGCATATGGAAAAGTAATTATTTCATATTAATGTTGATACTTGTCTGTCAGATGACATGGTTTTCAGCAACAAAATATTGATATTATGACAAACATAAATTATGTCGAAAAAAATAGTACTTGATTTGTTATTGTTGTCTTCGCCTCAAAATACCGTAACCAAAACTTGTCTTTCATATGTTGACGTCCCCTCAACCTGCTTATTGAGCGGTATTTGACCACCCAATTTTGTAAGTCATTGTGGTAAATACAGATTAGAGGACACTAAAATATGAATATTATATATGCTATATGCTGAATTCATCAAATAAGTGTTCGATATTATAGAAGTCTGGTGATAGGGGCGGCGTAGACATTTAATCCATTATTTTACCTAATTTACACACTGATCTAATTTGCAAAATAGAAAAGATTATCAGCCAAATTGAATATCATAAATTCCAAAGTATGCAAATGCACGATGAGTAAATATGGCACTGAACAAGATTTTGCGCTTGTAAAGTTACCTCTTATTCATATGATATCCCCGCCCGGAAAATAGTTGTGAGGTATTCTGGTTTTAGCTTATCCGTCCGTTTGTCTGTCTGTAGATACAATCTTTTCCTCTCTTTATCTCTAAACCCCTGGCTCGAATTGGAGGAATTTTTCGTCGGATCAAACAGTATCAAGCCTAGTAGTGCATATCGTCAGCATGTTTGGGTAGGCTGAATTACCTTAGAGTTATTGTCCTTTGTATCTTTGACGTAGTCCTTTCCGCACTTTGTCATCAAAACCTCTGTCTTAAATTGGGTGATATTTCATAGGATTGATCCATATCAGGTCTAGTTGTGTATTTCATCGGAAATGTTTATAAGAATGTGTTTCATCACAGTTATGCCACTTTATTTGCTTAGAAACTATCGAAGGGATTTATTGAAAGTTTGAATATGTGTAGCATGGTTAAGTTTAGCTTGACTCAAAGTAGTTTATGTTTGTTAAAATTATTTAACAAATATTCATTCATGTCATTCGTAATTGTTTTGTAAGTATTATTTCGTGTCATTTGGTGCTTGAGGTCTCGTGCTCAGTGTTGCGTATGATCCTGAGGTCAGAGAAAATTTTGAATCCGTGAGTTAAGTTGTACATTAAAAATTTTCTGTTTGATACTCAGCCCAGCCTTTTTCTCACCATAACAAATTTTTGTATGTATATAAGATTTCCTTCTTACTCATTCATTTGAATCATATTTGGATTGCCGAGCGAGACGCCACTTCTATCGGAAACAGCTCTATAAGTAGTCAATCTAACAGATCGACTCGATATTGTGTATTTTATGATATAATCCGCACTTTTGGACATTGCATTTCAAATGTAAATTTTATCAGTAGACGTGCCTGATAAGACTTTTATACAGTATCATTGGTTTATTTTGATATGTTTCATATAACATCTGTCATGCTGTAGGTTTTAACCACGTTCGCACTATATTATTCTCAATAATATACACAAAGGAATTTGTTCATTTAACCCTCTACAATGATGAAGATTGATAGCGAGTAGTTAGTTTAAACTTTATTTGTTTTACATCGATTACGAAACAAGTTATTACAACTTATTTCAATCGCTCTCGATGGTTTTGGTTGCGGCGTATGTGGTCATTATAGCGGGAGGAAACTGGAGAGCCCAAAGAAAAACCACGTGTCTGGACGATCGACTACTTTTCCCATTTCACGTGCGTGACCAGGAATCGAACCCGGGACGCACTGGTGAGAAGCCAGGCGCGTTACCACTACGCTATCCAGGCACCCAGCGAGTAGTCGAAGTGCCTTGTCCAAGAAACATAAATCCAGGTGATTTTTATTATCTTCTTTTATTTTATAATTATCAAAGGGTTGCATTGCAGGAACTCTTTGGTTGCAGGTTTTGTTACAAAGCAATAAATAAGATGTACATGTAGTTATGTTTCCATATGAAACATTGTCAACGAGCATTTATATTTATTTATTTGAGCAAAACAAAATAGAAAAAAGTGTTAAACTTCAATTGTGAACTGGTTATTTTATTAGTTAAACGATCAAGTAAAACATGAACAGAATAACAATTTGAATAAAAAAAATACAGAATATCTTTTAATTAGTTTAATTGCGATAATCATTGTGCGCAGTACAGTCTGGCAGGAAGAATGTCAAATATCACTATGCTAAAATTACTTGGTCGTTTTAATATGATATTTTATTTACGTATGATAATTGTACCTATACCGTATTTATATATTTTTTGAAAGATGCATTGATTTTGTATACGGTCAGTATTCAGGTAGATCAATCAGTACAAGTATTTAAAGATCATGAAATTGTTAAAGAATATTACTTACATTTGACATTATAAATAATACATGTAACCTGGCCTAGTTTTTGAAGATATTTGTTGAAACATACTATACAATTAAGAGAACGTTTTCAGCACTGTGCATTTCTTTAGGAAAAAAACACAAACGCACAAAAACTGACATATTGATATTTATTTCGGATATGTTTACATTCAGTATACCTGATTACAGCATAAACATGTTTGAATACTTTCGTTGACTTAAAGAAATATTACAAATAATACAAAATATAATCTAAAATCTAAGGTCATATTAAAAAAAAAAACTGTGTTTTCCCGTGTGGATTTTGACTCTTTTCTTAAAGCCTTGGACCTAATATTGCTGTCGGCAGTCAAATTATAGTAGGGCCGCCAGATTCTCTTTTCCTACACCAATTTCAGAAATATATGAAAATCAAAATAATTGACGAATAACGAAAACGAAGTTTTAAGGAAGGAACAGGGAACACTTGGGGAATTTCGGGTTTAAACACACACTCTAACGTCTTCTGCAAAAAGAATCATGTTAATAGCATACACGTAACAGTCACTGTATTTTTGTATATTCTTTTTCGAACTGTTCAACATATAGTTCCTGTCGCGTATTGCGCATTCACCATTGGTACCATATTCAGAGTAAACTAACTTATAGAATCATTTCTGAAAAACTTAAGAACTGAAGAATGTGAAGATCTAAGAGTCGCATATTTCCTCAATCATATTCCCTTCTTTATTACCATTTTTTTACAGGAAGCAGCATCACCAGTCCGCTTGCCAAAACAGTACAACCACCAAATAAGTATGTGGCAAGGTAACTCTGTGTTATGTCGTAAAGCCAACCTGCAAAAGTGTGAAACTTTACAAATATGGGGCAAGGTTACTGTGTGTTCTGTCGTAATCCAACCTGCAAAAGTGTAAATCTTTACAAATACTTACGCATTTAACTTAAAACTTGCAACTTGCCGACTAGCATATTATGAACGGTACATCGAATATTCCAAATAAATGTATATGTCTATACAATATATCCTTAATAATATATGTTCTTTATCCGTTGGCCATTTCTCTAGTTATAAAAATATCAAGAGGGAGATAGTTGGCACATAAAATAGTATTTAAGAAGCGAGTTCTTATACTCGTATTGATACATTCCATCAAAATGATTGAAATTAATCGAGAGAGATGCTAAACCGAAAATAAAAGCCCACAAAATGTGAGAATAATTCTGTAACTCATAATGAGACTAACAATTTCGTAAGGTAGCGGACTCTTAGAAGTTTCTTGCCATTATATGAAAAAAATTAGTTGATGCAGCTTAATAACCAGTCGAATGAATACGAAAGAAATATCAATTTATGATAGTATTAATAACGACAGCAAAATTCTTAAATGTATTCACGTGGCGTTTAAATATATATGACAGGTTTTGCATTTGACAATAATAATTGAAAGATTAACTCATGTGTACACTATTAGCTGCTACGTACTTTACATTTTAATCAACAGAATGGAATGTAGAAAAGAATTAGTATGAGAACTTACCAGCAATGGGAGGCCCTACAGATGAGGCAAAGGCCGATATAAAGGAAGATAACCCCACTGCATCAGAGAACTTCTCAACCCCAACAATATCGGCAATCAAAACATATAACAGAGTGATAAACCCTCCTGTAAAATTATTGAAACAAGAGGAACAATATGGCCTTTAACCCGAGAAACATTGTTTTCATTGCTTATACACGTTATTATAATTATTTTAGCATTCAGTCATACTGAATATAGCCTCATACATAAATATCATTCACTAGGATTACTTTCAGATCAATTTCGTGATGTTAAATAGCGTTGAGAAAATTTAAGACAGTGCTAATTGTACTTGTTGTCTAAAACAAGAAAAGGAGAGGGTGATTCCAAGCCCAAACTCGAAAAAAACACCAAAAAACAACAACATAGGGGGGATATACCCGAGTGGGTGTTTTCCTAGCCAATCCAAAAAAAATATTTAAGACATTCACATACCAGCCCTTGGTATTCTGGTTGCTGACAAGAAAATTTTTATCGTCCTATATACTTTTATGTAAAATAAGTGAATATCGGGCGTGGCCATATTTGAACCCTGGGCCATGATTTGAACAAACTTGGAAGAGGTTAAGACATGTTACACAATACATCTAAATTCTAGACCTTGCGGTTTCTGACAAGAAAATATATTTTAAAGCTGATTTCTTATATGTCTATGTATAATCAAGCGACCCTAGGGGCGGGGTCAATGTTGGCACGAGGGTCATAATTTGAGCAATTTTGGTAGAGGCTACATCACACTATATAATGCTATATATTGTGGCTCAAGGCCTTGCAGATAAGACGAAGAAGACTTTCAAATTCTTTATTTTTCATTTATTCAATTCAGAGGACCTTCAAAAGAAATTCTTGCCAAGTTCCTTTAGTTTTGACCAAAGGGTTAAGAAAAGATGTTGTAGAAAAGTTGCCGACGCGCGACGTAAGTCTGATACAGGTTATGTTGTGCTCAGGTGATCCAAATGGTCACATCGGTTATATGATTAAGATGCAACAAGTAAGCAAATAAAAGCAAACTTTTATCGGATCTGTCCATGAAAGTCACTCTGGCCCACTCTAACTAATCCATTGGTCTTTATTATTGAAAAAAAGATGTGGACGAGGAAACAAAGTAAGCTTATCCTACCTGCGCATCCGCCATTGACGATTGAAATCAACATGAGAACGGCGTAAGATTTGAATAAAGGGACAAGTGCAGTTCCAAGGCCAAAGACAATCAACATCCAAACGTATAAGTAACGACGATTAACCCTTTGGTGATTTCCTATAAGTCCAATCAGTATTCTGCACACTGTATTGGTAATACCAATAGCTGAGATGAGCCAGGCGGATTTGTGACTGGAAATACCTAAATTAGAAAAAGTATTTCTTTAAAACAGTATAAGATTAAATTGATGTTATCAAATCTAAGTATTGAAAATGTTGTGATCTCATGGTGACATAAATGTTTGAGAAATCCCTGATAGCAAAAAAGTGTGTGTATACACGTGGAAAAATACATCTTAACATGATAACAATTAATATATGTATATCACTACTGATAAATGCTATAACAGAACTGCATTTTAGGATTACATGCATATTTTTTTTCAACTGAATATGGATTGTGAAACAGACGCGAGATTGAAATAAGGAAAGTTGGTTACCTGTTTGACAACCTTACCTACCTACATTTCTTGCTGTATGAACTATGTAGGAAAAGAAAACAAAATATCCTAGGCATAAAAACGTATATGATAATATCATTAATTGAAATGATCTTTGGCGTAATATTGAAAAGTCTAGGTATCTCGACTTTTTTGTGGTTAGTTCGTTGACGACACAAACATTATGTTCCTTTACTGCACCAAGAGCCGTTTCCCTGACATCATATTGATTAAAGATATATCCTCTATTATCAATTGTTTTCTCCATCAATACTTCTGTTTGATCTCTATCATCCTCAACCGGTCCGCGTCTTTACTTTCTGGTAGTTCTTTAGTTTTTTCAGTATTTAGGAGATCTACATTATCATCATTTTTCAATTTGCACAGTTCCAACTCTTCTCTCTCATGTATCCTTTTGGTATCCGGTTTCCGAAATAACACAACACAAGCCAAACAATTTAATACTAATCCACCCTGTAATAAAAGTGCCCCTCGCCAAGTGTACTTAGTGATAAATAGATCGGTGGCCGGCCCAAACAGGAAAGCACCAAAAGTCATTCCGGAAACTGCGACTCCTGTCGCGAAAGATCTCCGCATCTTAAAGAACTTATTGAGTGTCACCAATGCAGACAAAGTCACCAAACCAAAACCAACGCCTGAAAAATACAAAGGAAGTATAGGCATAAGCGAAGGAAATAAAAAAGGCAAGCGCGGATCACAGATAAATTGCCGTAAGCAACATTCTAAAATCGTTAAAAAGGTACTTTGCTTAACTTTCTTTTCATAACGACTAGCATGGAAATGGTTTTGCCGGTGTCTAGATTAAGTA
Source organism: Solen grandis (assembly GCA_021229015.1). NCBI lineage: Eukaryota > Metazoa > Mollusca > Bivalvia > Adapedonta > Solenidae > Solen > Solen grandis. The sequence continues at coordinate 21,695,953 of CM037793.1, forward strand.
ACTCGTGTGGTATCTAGCATCGGCAAAATATCACAATAAGAAAAACATATAACTGTTTCTCCTGTGTATATTTCGCCTAATTGATTCTTCTTTCAATTCATTGCCACCATCGTCGTGTAAATGAAAGTTTAGTAGGTCCTTAGAAGGGTCAAACATGTCTGGATAAGTTGACTGGGCATTACTCAAAGTTCAATTTTGCCCAAAAACTTATTATTCTAACAATAATTATTTGAATATTGTAAAGAGTCTTTAAAGACACTAAAATTTGAGATTCGTGTATTTATAAAATATATTAAAGATAAAGATTGGCTGGGGCAAAGTGCAAGACAGATATGGGAAGCGTTACATCTTTTTCTTTTCAAAAGCATTTTCATGAATTTGTTTATACTATGTTTGAGTAATTTTCTATCATAAACTTGACTTTGTCAATTCTGTATTTTTCAATAACAATTAGTTCATAATATATGATGAACTGTCCTGAAAAACCTTTAATATATTCTTACAATTTTTAGAAATGAACTCTGTTCTTAGAGTTGCAAAACACCAAAATCAATGCTACAAATTCAGAAAAACAGGTGAAAATATGAAAATTCAATCTTTCTTTTGACGATATGCAAACTATTTCCTCTTTAGGGCAAACGATTAGCCCGATTTATATCGATTAATCACCGTTTTATTGAATAACAGTAGGATATTAATTCTCCAAACTCTTCCTGATTATTTCCGAATAAGCTCAGCTACATAGTCGGATCGGCCCTCTTAGATCATGCATAATCATAAGCGATTGTAACCAAACAGGTGTCTGGTGAGTGTAACCCATGTCTAACATGTACGCGGTAACACAATTCCTTTGTGATTTATACTATATGTGTCAGAAATCTGTTGGTCAAACAATCTCACCACCGGTCCATCAAGTATGATAAACGTCCATGATTTGATACAAACTGAGTTTCAAAATATTCGACCTAAACTGACGTATCTGTAGTATTGCATCTTTAATATCTTATTGTTTTTTGCCCCAGAATTGATACTACAAAGAGATGTCCTATATCAAGCTATGTCGCTGCCTGAAACGCGTATCATTTTAAATTTATACACGGACTCAAAATAAAAACTTTACACCAATTTGTGTTGTGATTATTTTTCTTGACAAAACCAGCACATACATTTATTAGATAAAAATAATGCCGAGGAGTAAAAATGAAAATTGTTGAAGACAAAATATAAGGCATGTTATTCTGTTGTTGTTGTTGTATTGGGGTTTACCGTCGCTGCGATAGTATTTCAATCATATAGCGACGTCCAGCTAATTACAGGTGGAGGAAGACCCCGAGTACACAGAGGTACCCGGGTAGAACCACCGACCTACCGCAAGCCAGCTGGAAGGATGTTATTCTGTATGCGAAAGGTATGACGGTAAAGTTAAAATATTGAGAAAACGTTGGATATTCAAATTACCTTGGATGATGACCAAATCAATTTTCTTGTTATTCATTTTACCACGGAAGACTATTAAACTGCCTTCAGCAAACTATGTCATAAGAGTATAAAGGCCCACCCTTCATCTCTTTCTAAAATACAAAACTGTTCAAGTCTTTCATTTTGCGAAAATATACGTGTACTTTGCCGTTTGCATGAATATTTGCAATTCACACTAATCGCTATTAAGTACCAATGATTGCCAATGACTGCGTGTGAAATGCAAATTACTTCGTGCAAATAACAGTCTGGAGGCTTGGTGACGAGCAATTAAAATGGACGGTCACGAATTGGATGATGAGTCTGTCTCCGACGGTTTATTATTGTCTGAGCCCCATCACGCCATGCAGTAACGGTTGCTTGCAAGAGACGATTACCTTAGTGCGATAATGTAATACTATTATAGGTAAGAAAAGTTATCGCACGTACATAACAGAGTCAAGGACAATCACCATCAACGCCGATTGTGTTGTACCTATTCACAAGGTTATAAATCGAGTCTGGAGCATCCAATCTTACATGTGACACTGATTGCCGTTGAACCCACCAGCAGTATACGAACAACATTCAGAAAGATTTATCGTTACTAATTGTGAATGAATTTATTTAAAAACACTGTTCAAACATTCATCGCTGGAACGCATCAATACACAGGAATTTCTAAATTTCTAAAACCGGCTGCATAATCCTTATCGGTAACAATATCTATATCGATAATATATGTTTTCAAACAATAAATTGTATTATATGGATCAGCTGTGGTTTAGGTTATAGTCGAAAGTAACTGTTTGTACAGTGTATGGAAGACACTAGAGGTTAAGTATCAAATAGACCAGATAAAAAAAACTTACCCATGCTAATACCATAAGTGAAGTATAAGATGAAAAGACGATTAGCAAATGAACTCATAATAAGTCCGCCAGAATACAGCAATGTTCCAACCAAACAACTTATCCGACTTCCGAAACGGTTGATTATCATAGAATTCAGTGGTGCTGAAAATTACACCAATATGATAATAAGGTTGAGCGTAGTCGTATAATTATTATTAAATATAAGAAATCGGAGTTATAAAAACAGAAATAAACAATTACATATAAATATAAATTTCATAAGTAAAATTAAAGAAATATGATAATTACTATCAGTATCCTGTCATAAATTGATAAATACGAGGGTCATCCGAAAATGAATGAGTTAGTTTGTAACTTTTGATTGAAACAACATAATACCACAAAACTTGGCACGTAACTAAATTGCGCGTAAGCGCACGTTTTTAATAATCATCGTAAAGTGACGTCATTTTGACGACGTCAAATCAACAACGCAATGGCGGACGAGGCGTTCGCGCTGACGCAAGAAGAAATTTACGCGTATATCAAGATTGAGAGTAGGAAAGAAAGCGACTGAAATATTCAATGCACTTCAGGAGGTTGACCTAACATGTGCAGTTTGATTTAGCACTTTTTGTAGATGGGTGACGGATTTCAATAATGGACGGAAAGAGTCTTACAGGAAGCCCTCCTCCGGTAGGCCGATGACAGTTACAGACGCCGATAACACCGAAATTGTCGCTCATCTTCTCAACACTGATAGACGATTTTTACATGCGAGGAAATTGCGTATGAATCGAGGATACGTAAGAGTTTCGTTCATGTTATTCTGACGCAAAATATAGGCATGAGAAAGATCGCCGCGCGTTAGGTGCTGCACGCACTTTCAAAAACTGAAAAAGACAAAACGTGTTCAAATTTGCACTGAATTGTTGAATAGATATTCAGAGGAAGGTGAAATGATGCTGAATAGAGTGGTTGCTATCGACGAAACATCCGATCATTTGAGCCAGAATTGAAACGCCAAAGCTCTGAATGGCATACTCCAAACTCGCCAAGACCTGTGAAATATCGCCGCAGTATGAACTGTCCAAAGATGTTAATGATATTCGCTTACGATGTTTACGTCGTTTTGACAACACACAGAGTTCAACATGGAAGTACGGTTAATAAAGAGTACTATGGGTGGTATTTGGCTAAAATTGTTCGACCAGCGATACGCCGCAGACGACCGGAACTTTTACAGGTGATGCCATTAAATTTGCATGATAACGCCACGCCGCACAAGTCCGGCGTTGTTCTTAATCACCCGCCATATTCGCCAGACTTAAGTCCCCCCCGACTACGACCTGTTTCCAAAACTAAAAGAACCACTACGAGGAGTCCGATATGACGATTTGAATGAACTATATGTCGCCATGAATGCGGTCGTTAGGGACATCAACAAAGGTTACCTTGCAACGGAAGTTCAGGATCTGCCAAGAAGATGGGAGTCGACCATAGCATCCGCGGGAGATTATAATGAAGGACTATGAAAAGATTGTGAGAGTAACACTTGTAGTTTTTACGTAAGTAAGCAACTCTCATTCATTTCTGGATGACCCTCGTAGTTTAATTAATTATGTAATATTGTGTTCAAAATGTGAATAAGAATTATGTTGAAATCAAGAGTATATGTTCAAGTCTAGAAACGAGGGTTGATCAATGAATTCGTGGACGTGTGTTGTAATTTGTTAAAGCATATACCAATCGTCCTAATTTGTGTATATTACCAAAAACAAGATTTCTTTATTTATGTATCATTACATCAAGGTGGGTCATAACCAGCTGCTATAGCACCCCCTTTTTATGTCTCCATCGCAGGTGGAATCTTTTGGATGTTGCCCGGCTTGTTCTTAAAAAGTTAGCATATAAATCATTAAAAGTCACCTTAATCAGATGACGTTATTCACGTTTATCTTACTTTCTTATTACTTATTTCCATGAAGCGCTTTGATGTGTGAAAATTAATTTAAACGTTTGTTATTTATGACAATGGCGACGGTTGTCAACAAAGAAAACGTCAAAAGACGTCTCCTTAGAGCAAAGAGAACTTAAAGAAAAGAAAATTAGAACAAGTAGCGAATAAAATGAGCGTATGTAAATCTCCGCTTTACAAATGTAATAAACGTTTTTGTGATGACAGACAGAGTATAATCGATGAAGAAAAGTACGGTCGGCCTCCTGTACTGGCTGTTATATAGGACATTAATACTTTACGAATGCTCATCGCATGAGAGCTCAGTGACTTAGATGGCATGCTTTTTAGGATAATGTAGAAATTATTGATTAATATTCTGTGCATGTAAAGGATAGATACAAGATGGGTGTTGGGTTTCTATCCATGACAGAAAAGGAAAATCTAGATTTTCACGTTAACGGCATGACGTTATTTGAGTTGCGGGAAAGTATCTTGCCTATGTATGTTCAAATGTAAGTTATTGTGGAACGGTTTGTCGTATTCAAATGAAATATTACAAGCATGTCATACAGAAGACATTCACATTTATTTCATACAAAATTTATACTCTTAAAAAGTGTTAATTATTATATATGTCCACAAAAATTGATCAACCAATTTAATGTTAATTGATTTTTATCATGTGATCGAAATAGTTGGTAGTTAGACAAAGACGTTTAGATAATATACAAAAATAGCTTAATGGTAGTAGAGTCAGACGCCAAATTGTTAATCATATGAACAGGTTAAAATCAAATATGTAAGTAAAGGTTGCAGGCAATGTCAACATTACTTTTCATACTTAGAGGGACACAATATAAGCGGTTACAAGATAACAAACGTCGTAACATTTGAGAACATATCAAAATAAGTATTTTCGAGTTGCTGAGCTGTTTCCATTGTAACTGTCTAATGCTTAACAAGAACAAATCTTTAAACATACTTAACTCACTTATAATAAATAAACTATGTGAGAGGGAAATTTTTAAATAAAAACAGACGTCCTTTACTGGCCATGCAACCCTTAAACATTGTTCTGCTGACACTGTTACAGCTTATATCTAATCATTTGGAGTAGGTTCTACTTTTTTTTATCAATATATGAAAAAAGATCTCTTTGCAACTTTTTCACTTTTAATAAATTTTATTGAAAACACTATAAATATATAATTTATATGGCTTTGTCACCACACTTATACAACTTATACATTTAAAAGGTGCTGATATTGCCCAGTCAAAAGCCAGAGACTTCATCATTAAAGAAATAATTGGAGAAAAAAAGAAAATGAATACAGTCGGGTATGTTTCCAAATAAGAATAGGTATATGATGTCAAACTCACCCGAGAAATCCGATGATGCGATAAGTATCGATGAAATCCAAGCTGTCTCGGCTTTACTTTTTCCAAAATAATCCAGGTATTCAACAAACAGTATTCCATACGAGTACAAAGGTCCACCTAACAGAACATGAATAACAAAGCAACAGAAGCATATTACCCAACCCCACCCACCATCAATGGTGTGTGTACGCCTAGCTTTTGGTGTCTCCATTTGTATTAACTTAGAAATTGAATTCGTCTTCACGGAACTACTTTATTATAATTAGGCTTATTATCTTAGCCAATTCATGTCACGTTTTCTAGTTTTAAAAGATAAATGTATACAACGGAGAAAAAACAAGAAACTATCATTTTAATATGATTTTTGATATTGGATTTGATAGCAACCACCTATAAAGTCGAATTCTAATGTTTCTTTTCGCAGAGAAGCGATTTATTTCTTGATTTGTGTATCTACTTGCGCAAGCCGCATTTGTCTTTTAAAATGTTGATGTCTGAAAACATGTCGACACATAAACACAATTTATCCAGAAGGATTTTTTTATCTGTATAGTATTATATCAAATAAGCAAGTCTTTCTCGAACCCATTCTGTAACGAGATATTTGTTTTTAATTTATCATCAAATAAAAAATTCTACTGCATAAACAATGTTTAAACCACTTTCCACTCTAGACAACGTGAAAATGAAGAGTGCGTACATTTTTTAAGAAAAGTGCACGAAAGTTTTATACTCGGGGGCATAAACATATCTTATAGTTCACGCGAAATAGCCAAAACAATCCCGGAGATATCCGATTACGCACGCAAATCTCATACGATCAAAAACAATTATGGCGAAACGAGTAAATTCGAACGATTACACTAAGCATATTTTAGAAAAGATGTTATGAAATTAGCAAAAGTGTCTGATTACACGTTCGCACAACCTAAGTATCGGTCATTTCATAGAAATAATTGCAATAATTTCAATATTAAACATATTACGAAAACAAAAATATAACTAATTGATCTAATAAATTACACACATTTATCCGGGTCGTTCCCAATTAAAATCAGTAATAATGAAATTTAAAAATACCAAAGTGATCAACTTAATTAGATGAGAAAGGGAAAAAAAAATATCAAAAATAAATTCAATATGTATGAATCAGGATATATAACACCGAAAACTATTTCAGTTACATCAGAGACTTAAAAAAAAGAGATTGGCATTCTTTGCCCATATCGATTTTCTGAAGTCGCTCGCGGTCAATGAGATTTCAACGTGACCCGGATAAGACTGGAAATCAAATACATATTTATGGTAAGTTCCAATGGATATTTCAAGTAATATAGTGTTGATATGGTTATTTTGTTTAGTCAGTCATTTGTTCGATTACTTTTGACATTTGTTCGATTACTTTTGACATTTGTTCGATTACTTTTGACATTTGTTCGATTGCTTTTGACACAAACAAACATAAGTGTGGTTTATCGACCACATGGCGAGATACACTTAAGGGAATCAATCAGTAAGCAATCATTCTACATGTTTACCTTTGAAGATTTGTGTTACTGAAACCAGTCAAAAAACAAGAAGACCCTAACCGGGTTAATCCTGCATGTGCATGAGACTATCATGTATCTCGACGTTTTCTCATGCCGTGCTTTGTCATATCGGACCAGTTATATATCTGTCTTTCTTCGTCTCTCTCTCTCTCTCTCTCTCTCTCTTACTTAAAATTGAACCAAAAAGTACTCTAATCACGCATCTCTAATCCGTCCTCTTCTTTCCCTTATTTAAACTCACTTTAGCTAAAACCAAGTATTGTAATTTTAATTATTGTAATGTAATTTTTGATTTGTAAGATTCCCCCAAACAGCACCGAAATGTCCCGCTCCGGTACCCGTGTGACAGGTGGGCGCGCTCTCGTTGACTTTCGGGGCACGCGATAAAGCGCGTTATTTCGGAATCTCTGTTTATAAGTCTATGGTTAAATCTTTCAGAATTATATACATAATTTTAACAAAGAATAAAACAAATGAATTTTCTCTATAACTAAGATTTATTAACCCCAAAGGTATAAGTAAGTAAGTGACGTGTGTTATAAAATATACATATTAATGAAAAAAATAGCAATTTAAACACCCGGCCCCATGGGCCTATAAGTCACTGTTGGGACATACATACATAATAAATTAAAAAGAAAATATCGCAAGTAATCATGAAAGTTAAGATGGACAATGATTTTTGTTGGTAATGACAAAGAAACCTGGTTGCTGCTAGGTGGGTAACTGAGATAAATTAATAAAAAATACTTAAGAATTTCAGGTTATGCATAAAGCTGCTTACGTCTAAAGGCAAATGCACAGACAAGAAACTTGGCAGTTTTTCTTGTATTTCCTCTAAAAGGAAGGCTTACTTATAAGCAACAGATTCCTGAATAAATGAAGGAGTACATATAAAATCTTTAAAAATATAATCTCTTACATGTCTGAACCACATTTTTTTTTTAATCACATTCAAGTATAAGAGGAGTCTCTGTTTCAATATAACCGTTTTTATAAAACAGTGAAATTGAAACAGAGAATAGAATATAGGTATGAAATGCAAATTCAAAGGATAAAAAATCTTAAATCATTGTTGCCATATCTGCGTTTGGTAGTTGTGACAATCGAAAATGAAATGTGCACGCAGTTTGGTATTCACAACTACAAGCCGCACTACCTGAGATATGATTTGAAATATTTCTCACCCCTGTATGTTAAACTGAGTTTTCTTTGACCTTCGGGTATAAATATTATTTTGACAAATTTCTATTTGAGAATCTTTGTAATATTTATTTAACATTTTTATTGATGTCAATGATTTGATTTCACCGAGAAGTTCATTACCAAATGTCGCACGAAGGGGTAGATATTTAATTTCATCTAAAAGAGATGTTAAAAGTGGCAAATAGTGCAGTACATCTAGGTTAAATAACTTAATCGAATTCATGGAATGCAAACTCTTACGTGTGAGGGAAAAATGCCACAAAGAAAATTTGGAGTTGACCCATTTAAAAAAATTATATGTAGGAATTCTTTTTTGATAACTTTCCTATTCTTTCGATTTTGACAATGTATTTCCAAGACTTTTTCAGGTCATTAATATGACTAAATGACAAAGTGTCCTCCATTAACCGCCCCCTCAAAAGAAAATAACCCGGGGTTTTGCAAACTTGTTAAGTTTATTTACTTTGTAAGTGAGACTTTTTAATGTGTTCAATTTAATGAGTTTCTGTAAACAACACTTATATAAGCAAACTTTGAAGGTTTTAGTAATGCATGTTATATATAAAGTATCAAGGTCCAAGTGGCTTAACATACATGTATACATTATTATTGTGAGTGGTGTGTTTGTGTGCACACACGTCGTGTTTACTATGCAGATCCAAGCGCATAAACCATCAATGGCGAACAATGGTATAATGTTAAAAATAGCCAAGCACAGCCGATGGTGACCTTCAGTTACTTATCAAGGTTGTTAGATCGTGCACTCAAACCGTTAAGGTGAAACGTGCAATAAAACAGATGTTTGCGTTATCTGCCGAGATGTTCCGTTGCAAGTGTGTGCGACCGCAAAATTGACAGCTAGTCAAATCTGATGTTTAAATTCATTTTGACCTATTGTTAAACTTATGTTGAAATAGCGTGTTTGAATATTAAAATAAATTAATCATTTGTATAAACGTCATATCCGTTTCCCTGATTACCATTTCGAAATATTGAACAAATTAGGAACTCTAAATGCTATTTCAATATTTAATTTGGAAATCGTCTGGATAGCACATGGGTATACCGCATAATTA